>CM042161.1:73195335-73202835 GCA_023376005.1 Doryteuthis pealeii | reverse complement strand
TCACTGTCTGTCTGTCAATCTATCTATCTATCTATATATATATATATATATCTATATGTCTGTCTGTTTGTATCTTTTTCTCTCTCTCCCTCTCTGTCTGACTTTATCTATCTATCAATCTATCCATCTATCTTTCTTTTTTTCTTTCTTTCTTTGTTTTTGTCTTTCTGTTGTCTTTACTTCAATTTCTTTTCTCTTCTTCTGTCTTTCTTTCTGCAGTCTAGGCTTCTTTCTTTCTATCTTTCTTTTAGATATCTTTCTTTCTTTGTCTTTTTTCTTTATCTCTTTCTTTTCTATACTTGCTGTTTTGTATTTCTTTCTGTTTTTTAAATCAATTTTCGTCTTTCTTTCTTTCTTTTGATTACATTTTTTCCTTTTATGTGTATGTTTCTCTTTTTTTCTTTCTTTCTTTTTTCTTTTTCACTTTCTTTAATATCCTTGCTGATTTAATTTTTTCCTTTTGCTTATCCATTTCTTTCTTCTTTTTTCCCTTCCTTCCGTTCTTTATTTCTTTCTTTCTTTTTCGTTTTCTTTAATATTTTTGCTGGTTTTATTTCTTCCTTTTTTTATTCATTTCTTTCTTTTTTCTTTTTTTCTTACTTAATTAATCTGTTTCTTTGTTTGTTTTTCTCTTCGTTTTCTCTTTTCTTTTCTTTTCTTAATATTTATCTCTTCTTTCTTTCTTTTTACTTTTTCGCTTTTTTTAATATCCTTCTTGATTTTATTTCTTCCCAATGTTTATCGATTTCTTTCTTTCTTTCTTTCTTATTCAATCGTTCTTTTTTTACATTTCATTTCATTCCTTTTTTATTTTTACTTTCGTTTCTTTCTATTATGCATATGTTTCTCTTCTTTCTTTCTTTCATTCTTTCTTTCTTTTTGTCTGTCTTCCTGTCTTTCTCTTGCCTATCTATCTTTTTTGATTGATTTATTTCCATCTTTTTTCACCCTCTTTACTTTCCTGCACATTTTTCTTTCTTTTCTTTCTTTTCTTTCATTTCTTTCCTTTCTTTCTTTCTTCTTTCTTTTCTTTCCATTTCTGTTCCTTTCTTTCTTTCTTTCTTCTTTTCTTTTCTTTCCATTTCTGTTCCTTTCTTTCTTTCTTTTGTCCATCTATCTTTTTTGATTGATTTATTTCCATCTTTTTTCACCTCTTTACTTTCCTGCACATTTTTCTTTCTTTCTTTCTTTTCTTTCCATTTTTGTTCCTTTCTTTCTTTTGTCCATCTATCTTCTTTGATTTCTTTCCATCTTTTTTCACCTCTTTACTTTCCTGCATATCTTTCTTTCTTTTCTTTTATTTTCTTTCCATTTCTTTTCCTTTCTTTCTTTTACGTATATGTTTCTTCTTTCTTTCTTTTTTTTTCTTTCTTTCTTTCTTTGTCCATCTATCTTCTTTGATTTCTTTCCATCTTTTTTCACTTCTTTACTTTCATGCATATGTTTCTTTGTTCTTTTCTTTCTTTTCATTTCTTTTCTTCCTGTCTTTCCTCATAATGCAATGCGTTATTATAAGAAGAACTCCCTATTGACTTTGGTATATTGATCGAAGGTTCAATGAAATTCACCCCGTGCCAAACTTGCTTTGCTTTATCTCAACAAATATTATCTCTCTTTTAATTCTTCCTTTATTTATCATCCTTCATTCCCAATCCGTGTCATGAGGCAAACATTATCCGTGAACTCTCTCACCCACTCTCTTTCTCCCTCTCCCCCTCTCTCTCTTCATTACTATTTCCTTTACCTTCCTTTTCTCTTTTACCTTCTTCACTTCATTTGTCCGTTTCAATATCATTGTGATCCTTATCCTTCTCCCCGTTTCACTTATTGTCTACCAGGAACCTTTATATATATATATATATTATATATATATATATATATATTCTATAAAGTTGTTCTTAGCAAAATAATATGACAGACCAAGTAAATTCTATCCTCGTTCTTTGTTTTTGTACCAGGCTAAAATTAGATCCGTCAAATGTCTACGTAGCACACAAAAATATATTGGTTTTGTAAACTAAACGCAATAAAGAGACTCTTCAATGATGAAGGTAGCTTTTGTCTGTCAGAAGATTTTTCATGAAGAATGGTTAGGACATAGTTTTACGATACTGCAATACTATACTACAAATAGAAACTATATTCTATCAACTATTCACTTTTCTATTAGCCGGAAACGTGATTAGCATCGACAGTAGAAGATACTTTTTAAATATATTAACCTAAACTATAATATATAGTTTTTAACATATATATATTATATATAATATATATATATATATATATATATAATCCAAAAGCCGAGAGAAGAAATCTTCCTTACGACACAAGAGTTTTATTTAAAAAAACTGTCGCAGATTGAGAGCGCAATGTGTGCTCTTAATGTTAGAGTCACAGAGCAAATTTATAAGTAAAGAAATAACAGAAGATTTAGAGATTTTGTGTTATAGTCTATTTCAGGGAGCTTAGACAAAGTGTCTAACCCTCCCGACTCATCAGATGCGAATCTGAATCTCTAAGTCTTTTGTTATTTCTTTACTTATACTAGCAAATATATGCACCCTCCGGGTGCAAGTATTTAAGTTTTAATGTAATAAAATATTGTATTAAATTAGAAAGGCTAATGAAACTAAATAAGAATACAGATAAAAAGATTTGAAACAGAGGGAGTATAATAAAAGATTTGAAACAGAGGAAGTATAATAAAAAATGGAACAACTGAAACTTACTCTTCCATCACTCTCGTCTTTCATTCTTATTTTTTTTCTAATTTAAATATTTAGTTAAAAGAGGAAGTGAAGAATAAAATTACAGTTATTTTTTCTTGTTAATGGATTTCATTTATGATTCATTGAAGAGATTTTTGCTTGTATTCATTAAAATAAAACCAAACAGTTAGAAATCAATAATACTAAGCACATATTTATTAAATTCGATTTTTTAATATTAATATGCAAATTAGCCTTCCCGTTCACACTGTAAACCGCTATTTTGTTGTATATATAAATATAATTGCATGTTGTCAGTATGTAGACATAGTTAACAGTATTAATAATGTAAGACAATTTTATTAATAATTGAGGTTTAGATAAAAATAAAACCATGGAGAATGTGATGTCAATAACTAAGAGAATTGTGACTTGAGTAGGAATATAGTTTCGGTTACAGACAGAAAAACACACAATCTCCATTATAATAAGATATATATATATATATATATATATATATATATATATATTAACGATTATATGACGAATTATTTATAATTTATATTATTTAGTTTCAATATTCATATATATTATATTTATAAAATATAATATATATAATAAATATATAAATTATGAATTATAAATTTTTAAAAATATTATTTATATAAATTTCATATTATTTTATATATATATATATATATATATATATATATATATATATATATATATATTATTTTATGATTATTATTATAATTATTATAACTATATACATTTTAAATTATTTGTATACAAATATAAATTATGAATATAAATCATAAATATATAATAAATATATATATTAAAATATGATAATATTATATATATATATATATATATATATATATATATATATATTTTCATTATAATTTATATAATTTCATATATATATATATATATATATATATAATAATGAATTATATATATATTGGATAATATATCCAATAAATGATATTTATAACGTTATATATTATATCTTAAAAAACTATATATATTAAACATATTAACCTAAACTATAATATATATATTTTTAAACTATTTTCTATCGACAATTTACTTTTCTAATAGCCGGAACCTTGATTAGTACTGACAGTAAAAGACACTCCCGTAAAATAGAAGAATGTTTAGGACCGGATTTTACGATAGAGCAATTCTGTAGAACCAATAGAAATTATTTTTCAATCAACTATTCAGTATTATACTGGTCATTTTTGACACAAAATAAAAATCACTTCCGTAAAATTCAATAATGGTTAGGACATTGTTTTACTATATGGTAATATTGTTGAACAAATGGAACGTTTTTTTCATAAACTATTTATTTTTATACAGGCCATTTGTATCAACAGCAAAATCCATTTTTCGTAAAATGGAAGAATTGTTAGGAGATGGGTTTAAGATAAGGCAATACTGTAGTAGCAATAGAAAGTAGTTTCTATTAACTATTAACTCTTTTACTGGCCATTAGCAACAACAGCAAAATGCATTTCCGTAAAATGGAAGAATGGTTATGACATGGTTTTAGGGTACGGCAATAAAAAACTATTTACATTTCTACTTGCCGGAAAATGTATCAGCATAAACAGGAGAATAAATAATAATTAATATATTAATCATTCTTAATGCTTGAAATAATACCAGAATAATACATATACTTTGGAATTAATGAAATATAGAACAATCAGATAACTGGATTTTTCAAAATGGCACTACTAATGAAATACAGAACAATATGATAACACTGTATTTTTGAAAATGACACAACGAATATGATAGAACAATATAATAAATGGCACAACCAATGGAATATAGAGCAATATAATTCTGTATTTTTGAAAATGGCACAACAAATGAAATATAGAACAAATGATAACAATGTATATTTTTAAAAATGGCACAACCAATGAAATACAGAACAATAATCATCAGAAGATATGGAGAGCTTCCAAAGTGTCCAATAAAAATATTTTCTTTTCCTAAAGAAATTTCTCTAAAAAATAATCTTTTGAGAAATTTTTTTCATAAATTCTTAACTATATATATATATATATATATATATATAAAGAGTCAAGTGATTCCCCGCACCCCCCCCCAAATGTTTTCTCTTAAAAAGTTTTTATCTCGTTAAAAATAACTTTTTGCGAAAAAGCTTTTCATAAATTCTTAACTTACTTTTTAAGATAGTAGATACTACATAAATACTATATATAGTATTTATCTAGTATTGGAGAATTGAAAATAAAGTGCTCGATTACGGGTGTAAGAGCTGTATTTATTTATTAATTTTAGTGTACAATTCAATTAAGGTGCAGGTGTTACCAATTGTTTTATTCCTGTTAGCCAATTTTCGTCAAGATAACGCGCCTGTTATAAAATGCAGGGAATTTTAGTTTAGGGCCGGGTTAGCTCAGTCAGTAGAGCGTTCGGCTAGAAACCAGAAGGTTCCTAGTTCGATACCCGCCCTCGCCAACTCAGCGTATGAGTAGCACAGAGATCTGTGCGGTAAAGTAAGGAGCTGATGGTAGGTGTGGCGCTACACCTCAGACGCTAAAATAATCTCCTTGATTTAGCGCTAGGGAAAAGGAGATAGACTCCCTCGCTGTCTGGCTGATACCGACTTTAGGCCGCCCCGACGACTTTACTTTTACTTTATATATGTGTGTAATTGTGGGGCGAATCTTTGTATTTCTCCGCTTCATGGTGAAACTTGTGCGTATATGTTCACACACACGCACACATATATCTACATCGATCTCTCTCCCTCCCTCCTCTCTCTCTCTCTCTCTCTATATATATATATATATATATATATTCAGACATTTTCAGACATTATCAGATTCTAATTTTGCAGGTTTACATTTGTGGCGTCATGGTTAATTGATTTGATGCTATTCAAAAATTTCTACAGCAGGACATTTTTTAAAGTGTCACACCAGGAGTCGATCGATATAGATAAATGTCCTACAATAAATAGACTTCATTATTTTTCAATTTCTTTTCAATAGTCAATTTACAAATTTACAAATTTCTTTGCTCTTTTCTTTCCTTTTTCTTTTTTTCTCCATCTAAAATCTCTATTCATTTTATGGGTGGTGTTAGTAGTTTTCTAGTTTTCTATTAGTCTAGACATGGCTAGTCTTATTCGTATTTTCTTAACTTTTGTAAGCGAAGTACTGCCCCCCCCACACGCACACACATATATATTATATATATATATATATAATATATATATAGATAGATAGATAGATAATAAAGCGTGCTACATTTATAAGTAAATCTTGATCAATATCGTCGATAGAACATGTTAGTTAGGATACCGTGGACATGAATCAACGACGCTTGGTTACTGACAGTGGTTCGAGAATAGGCGAGAAATCTCTCTCTCTCTCTCTATATATATATATATATATATATATGCGAAACTAATAGTAGGTTCGTCTGACTCAGTAGATTATCTTTATTACTTGGCTCTACTTAGGTATCGAGCACTTTTTACAAATTAGCTTCTCCTAGCGGTTATATGAATATATATATATATATATATCTTATATACATATATATACATATAAATTGTTTTTTCTTTTGGCCAAATACTATACCAATAAATTATTTTTTGTTGGTACGAATATCTTGGTCTTTTCTTTTTTTCAAAAATTTTTTTCTTCCTGGTTGATGTTTGGTAGTATATTTTTACAATCAAACTCTCTGCCGGGTTTTTTCTCTCCGCAAGGATCTACCAACACGCTTGGTATATTATATATATATATATATATATATATATATATATATATATATATACATATATATATTCTTTTCATATAAAAACATGTCATAAGTCAATGATGGGTTTCCATTAGTAGATATGTATCACCAAGATAGAAATTTAACGAGTTATTTTATAGCCTGATTTACCAATATATATATTTATTCCTATTCATACTATGTTCCATTTAATATGGTACAATTATTCACAAATAATTCAGACTTTTTTCCTTCTAGATTGGTTGAGTAAACAAAACTAAAGACCCAATCCCCACTTCCAAATCTTTTTTTCTTAGGCCAGACGGGCGGTCGGAGAAGTGCCCTCCAATCTATTGTCTGGTCACGTCAAGCCCTAGCACTTATATGATTGTCCCAACCCCATTGCTCTTATGGCAAACCACAACCCTTTTTATCCTATATGTGCTAAAAAGGCGATGGTTGAGGGTCGTAGTGTCCTGGGTATGACGTTATCTGATGGTGATGTTCCGGTTCTTAACATCTGGGGGAATGTGGGGCATCCCTTCATCACTATTTAATAAAATGTGTTAAAAAATGAGTACCTATCAAGAATGAATTAAACAAAATTACTTCGGGGATAAATTGACCCAATGGGTTAAGATGCCATTCTCAACTTTTTTTTTTGCATATGCCCCTCCACCCCTTTAATTCATATTTTTCTCTGGTGACCCCCTATCCATGTTTAAAAGTCCTACTCCATTTATATAATTAAATATTTTTGCGTATCTGTATCCACAAATGTTATATGGCCCCCAAAGATCATATGGCCCCCATTTTAAGAAGGATAGATGTGATCTACAGAGAAATAGCTTCATTTGATGTATGTTCCTGAGTTGGTAATTATACCTGTTTTAAATAAAATTGTATTACTTTTTGACTCATACTCCTTCAGTCGGATTTCGATCCTGGCCATAGGTAGTTGTTGTGTCTAGCCACACAGAAGAGGCGCAAAACGCCGAAACACTGTATCTATGGA
>CM042161.1:73185335-73190335 GCA_023376005.1 Doryteuthis pealeii | reverse complement strand
ATAAAATGGAAGCGGTAAGTCAAACGTCTGTCTCTGCTGATGTTCTTTTGTGTTGGAAAAGGCTGTTGTGCGTGTGAAAACATGGCGTCCACTAGAGAATAAATGGCGCCTTCCTTTTTTCATCTGAGAATTTATAACTATTGAATGGAAGAAGAAGAAGAAGAAGAAGAAGAAGAAGAAGAAGAAGAAGGGAAAAGAGGAGAAGGAGAAGAGGAGAAGAGATGAGAAGGAGAAGGGAAGAAGAAGAAGAGAAGAAGAGAAGGAAGAGGAGAAGAAGAAGAAGAAGAAGAAGAAGAGAGAAGAAGAGAGAGAGAAGAAGAAGAAGAAGAGAAGAAGAGAAGAAGGAAGAAGAAGAACAAGAAGAAGAAAAGAAGAAGAAAGGAGAAGAAGAAGAAGGAGAATAAAAAGGAAGGAGGAGGAGGAGAAGGAGAAGAAGAAAAAGAAGAAAGAAATTAATATATATACTAGAAGAAGAAGAAGAAGAATGAAAGAAGAAAGAAACAAAAAAAAAGAATTTAAAATATATCCCAGAAGAAGAAGAAGAAGAAAAAAAGAAGAAGAAAGGAAGAAAGAAAGAAAGAAATTAAAATATATCCTAGAAGAAGAAGAAGAATTTTGTCGTTGTTATTCATTAAGTTTTGCTTCGTTGGACCCACATACAGACTCACTATTCGTGCAACGTGGTCATCCACCTGAATAATGAACATTACTATTCTTGCTTAACTTCAATATGAGTCTGGTTCTTGTTATTTACTAAGTTTTAAGCTTTTTATGAATCTATCACACGAGCTTCAAATTCCTTAAACAAGCGAATCTTACAACGTGGTCATATTAATGTGTGCATCCCTCCTAGAATATGAAACGCAATAAATTATCTGGCATTTCCAAATACAAATGGAACATTTTATTTCAGATAGAATACCAGACCAGTGTTAATTAAATAATAATTTCTTAATTAATGAATTTGATTGAATATATATATATTATATATATTATATATATATATATATATATATAATTATATAAAAAGAAGGTCCGCAAAAAGGATTATGTTTTTTTATAATCATTTTACATTTGCGACACGTGTGTCAGATCTTCTGATATATTGTTCATACGTTAATTAACCACAATATATATTATTCAATAACATTTATTTGAACGAAAAGATTCTGCCCAAATATACCTATTTTATATATATATATATATATATATATATATATATATATATATATATATCAACTTAGATTTATATGGGCCCCAATTTTCGTCGAAATAAATTTATTATGGGATTACTGTATTGAATTCTTCCTTCTTTATTGATATATATATATATATATATATATATAGTAATTTTTTGCTTGAAGCATTGTTAAGTATGTTATAATATATTAATAATTTGAAGGCAATTACAATGCGTATAAAAATAAAAATAAAAGCATCTTTTTGTTTTTATTTTTTATACGCATTGTAATTGCCTTCAAATCATTAATATATATATATGACTACTATGAGAAAAGCCAGCCATCTTAGTCAGACCCATGTTCCGATGAAGAGAAGATAGCACTCTCGAAAATTTAACAGAGTAAAACGAACCTTAACACTTACAAAACCGAGTTAATGCTTCACTCCCATAGAAAAAATTAGTTTAAAATATGTGTTCAAAAATTGAGTTTAAAAAAATGATTATTCATCATAGAATCAAAAGATCTTCGGCATAAAATAAGGGTGGACATGCTGTAAGATCCAACAATCCAAACCAAACCAGGACACCATGTTTGGTGAGGGGGAGTTATCACCCCTTTGTGGGGATACAGTGGGCGTGTTCTATGCCCGGTTGACAGGACCGTTGTGACTTTGACAGATTAAATATCAATTCATATCTGAAGACTGTTTTATTTTCCAATGTATTAAAATCAATCTTATGAATGATTTTTTTTATAGAAACAAATTAAAATTGTAAATAAAATAAGTGAACTATTTTTAAATGCGCTCTTATTTAATCTCCTTAGTCTTTTTAATTTGATACATTTCATTACATTAAAACTTAAATATATCTGTCCAGAGGGCGCATATTCTTGCGAGTTCTTATGAATTAAAAAGAGAACTCCGACTGATCTGAAGAATCTTAAAACGCCAATGCCTCGGTTTAAACAAACTTCAAAAGAACAAGCCATCTATGAAAAGTAAAAAGAAATAAACGAAAGACAGAAAATAATCACAAAAATGAATATCAAGAATTTGGACTCAGAACTCGTCAGTCTCAATTGCATCACTTTAAAAATCAAATTGCCACCCCTGTGGGCCGTATACCCCCACGTTGGGAACAACTGACTTAGACTTTAAATTTGCTAATTTCAAATTTCTATTTACTTCTTAGATTTGTATAAATACGTTTCCTTAAAAAACACATGTTAAAAAAACAGGATCTATGCAGTAAAGTGGTACGCTGATGATAAGTGTGGCCTTCCACCTCCGACGCCAAAAATAACAACCCCCCCCAAAAAAAACAAACAAAAACAAACAAAAAATAAAAACAATATGTTTTATCTACCGCTAGGGAAAAGGTATGACTCTCTTGTTGCCCGGCTGATACAAACAATAGGCCACTTTGAATAATTTATTTTTTCCGGGATGTGGTCCTAATACCACTAGTTGCTTGACCTGTCCGTCTTTGCTAATGTAATGAGTTGGATCTTATCTTGAAATTCAAAATTCGTAAAAAATCAGGATTGCATGCTTAAGATTAGTAAGCTAGTCACACAGACCATTCATAGTAGTGTGAATTTGATTAAAATTAATTTTTAAGAATAGTGAAATAGATCACTAATCATAACGGAGACTGTTCTAGTCTTGACCACTCCAAGTAGAGTTTTGAATTCAGAGATTTCTTTCTTCTAGACTGGTTGCCTAACCAAGGTTAAAGAGCCCAATCTGCTCTCCTAAACTGGTTGCCTAATCAACGTTAAAGAGACCAGTTCGCCCTCCTAGATTGGTTGCCTAACCAAGGTTAAATCGTCCAGTCTGCCCTACTATTTACCCATAGATGGAGGGAGAGTAGTTGTATTCATACGTTTCCCAAGGGTTTTAGTCCTATGTGAACGGTAGCTTCGTCCAGGATTTGAACTCGGGTCAACGAGTCCATTTTCCATGTCTCTAACCATTTCACCACATGCCTCCAACTAAATTCTTACTCGGCATCTACGTTTGCAATCTTTTGAAAGACTAGCTGAAAATAGTCTACACTGCAAAAAAAATGTAGATTAAATTTGATGTCTGTGTGTTGTTAACAATAACCCAGATGTAAAGTACAATTAACGTTGCCCTATGTCCACCATTTGTAATAATAGAAAACCTTGTCTGAGCGCTCGAATTCACACTGTCTCTTATTGGTGATTCGGTGTCATGGCGAATTACTTTCAATTTCAAATCTTATTCTCTTTCCATTCACCGCCATATTTTCTCGTTGTTCATTTTGCAACTCTCAACACATTTTCAATTCAATTTGTGTCATTGTCGCAATGGCTTCTCGATGTCTATCACAGTGGCTGATTGTTTCGTCTTTTCTTTTTCTTATATATCTCTTTTGTTTATCTTACAATGAGAAAAAAAAAACAAAAAAACAACAAGAATAACGTGGCCATGGTGACTGGAAATGGTTCTATTATAAATACGCTTTGACAGACATATTTATTAAAAAGAAACGAAAAGAAAAGAACATTGACCCTCTATTTATAAATGCAAGAGACAAACGGAACAATATCAAAACTATCAAAACGACTAATATAAGATATTAACAGAACCTGTGAATATACTGTTACATAATTATTAGATTCTTAATATTTATGTACAGTAGTGTAGAAATCAAAATGGCTGTTATAAGTTGCAGCCCACGGCCTTGAAGGATGAGTGACAAGGCTTGACCTCATCCTGATCCTTCCGATGGATACCGTGAGAGTCGGTGGAGAAGACCCTCTTCCGGTTTAGATTAGAAATAGATTTTAGTCAGATCGGCCAAGACCACGACTGTGGTACGTCGTGTTATGCACGCGGCCGACTCGATCTGCGCAGGTAGTCTGGTGGGGGATTTCGAAATAAAATATGATCTAAGTAAATCGAAGTCTTGTGTTATTATCTAAAAACTACCAATGACACAGGGCTTCTGATAAAGAGAAATCCCCAATGGAAGACCAGACACGAAGTCCCCAAGACGAAGTCCAGACGCTAGAAGAATAAAGTAAGAAAGTAAAGAAAGAGGTATACAACAAATATACCACAGTGTCATAATTTAATTATTACAACGTTTGATATATCTACTTAAGAGCTATTGCTTAATAGTTCAATACTAGCAGGACCTGTGAATATACAATAGGATGATAATTTAATTATTACAACGTTTGATATATCTACGTAAGAGCTATTGCGTAATAGTTCAATATGTGAAAAGTATAATATTGATTTAACTCTCTCTACCCCCTCCCTCTCTCTCTTTCCAATTCGTTTTTTCTTTCTTTCCTTCTTTTCCTCGGATATATCTATTCCAATTATACTGTGGTAGTTTCGATAAATCCCGATTTTGGAGAAAATAAAAAATGTTACCTCGTTAATAAATTGAAACATTGTATGTTATTACACTCCAGCGTAGCGTAGATGTCTTACTACATTATCATCGTATATATATATATATATATATATATATATATATATATATATATATATAGTATGAGCCAAAAGTAATAAGACAAACAGGAATATTTTTATATATATATGTTATTTATTCTCAACTAGTTTCGACCTTAGGTCATCGTCAGGAGAAAATGTCTTATTTGAAGAAATTGTTTTCAGATTTTTTGAAAGGGAACATTATGGAAGAACTATAAAAATTGAAGTGTTTTTGAGGGTTTGAAATGCTATTAAAATCCGGGTAGACGAGTGTGTTAGTAGTAGCAAGTCCATCTGTTCCGTGAAGAACCTCTATGAGGTGGATTATTTTTTTAATGCTC
>CM042161.1:73165335-73180335 GCA_023376005.1 Doryteuthis pealeii | reverse complement strand
TAAAGGGTTAGGTTCGCAGTTCCGTGAAGGCTTCCGATTATGACATGAAGGCTCCCGGGTTCGACTAGAAGGTTCCCGAGTTCAAGAAAGTTCCCGAGTCCGACAGAAACACCGGAGGGCATATGAATGGAAACGTTGTGTAGATAACAATAAAGATGAGGACAATAGTCTGACTAATCCAAATAATACAGGAGCTATTTCTACTAAGAAACATACCAAATTTGGTTATTGATTTTTACTGATTAAGGGATATAATTAATTAATTTGCGAAACTGTCCGTATTCCAATTCCTGCTGCTGATAAAATATTGTCCGCTGCCTGACTTTTTGTTACAGCGATTAGCAGCAGACCTTTTGTTACAGCGATTACCATTTAGTGAATAAATTTCACAGTCTTAAGCTGAACACTCGGAATTTATCGCCTATTTATAGTCCAATCTAAAAAATATCCATATCGTTGGAAAGAAGAGAATATAATCTTTCTCAATATATAATGTGTATGAGTCTTTATCCATTGAATTATTTTTTTTATAGCGAGAAAAGAATTATTTTTCTCCGGACAGCAAAAGTATGTTTTAACGAAAAATCAAATCTTATTCATATCGCAATCTTTTTATTCCTGTCTTTAAAATATTAATTTAGTTAGAAATGAAATGAAATAATCTATCTTACAAATACTTATTTGGTAAGAAAGATATGGTTTTATCGATTGAATTATTTTTTAAAGCGAAGTAAATAACAATAATAAGCGAAATAAATAATAAGCGAAGTAAATAGTAAATTTCAGCCGCTTTTCTAACTTTGATTACTTAGGAATAAGTCGTTCATCTATCGTAAAGTATCATCATTTGATATCTAGTTGGCTATTACTGATTTATTGAATAATTTTATCGTGATTTTAGGGGTCTCCAAGCGGATTCTTGAAGAGTTCTGTCCACTTCTGGAGTCTGTCTTCTGACTGACAGCTTTTAGCTCTGCTTTCGTGGCGCTTTTCCAACTGCTAATTTCATTTACTGTCTACCAAGTAGAACAATATACACCAAAACAAATCATAATTATTAAATATTATGGATTATGGATATAATTTTTTTAGATATTATTCATTGACAATTGCTGAAACCGTTTGGGGCTGTAGAATACATCGAATGCATCTCTGCAGAGGGTAAAACCCACACACAATACATGTTGGCCGTGGCTGGCGACCCGTGATGTTTAAGGACGGAATCCTGGTGTAGTTAAGCAGTCTATGACTTGCAACACTCCACTTTGGCTCTTACTTGGGCCAAATGGCGGTCAGAATGCCCCCCTCCAATCAATTGGTTGATCACATCAACCTCTAGCACCTATATGATTGTCTCGACCTATTGCTCTTATGGTAAACCCCAAACTCTTTTTATTATATATTTTCTTAAAGGAGGTAGCTGAAGGTCTTAGTGTCCTTGGGTATGATGTTAAACTGCATCTAGTGATGAGGTTTCAGTTCTGGAGCTCTAGGGAGTGTGGAGTACTAGTTCATCGCCATTACCCCAGGTCCACTCTAACCCGGAGTGGTAGAATCTGTTAGGGTCCCATATAGGGTCAAATAATTTTGGGTTTGGGTTTTGGTCCCTAGTGACCTAGGTTCGACGTTAAACTGTATGTCGTGGTGAGTTTCCAATTCTGAAGCTCTTGAGAGTGTGGAGTAGTTGGGATTTTATCTATGGGTTAAATAGATAAACATGATAATTAAAAATGTTTTTAAAAATGTTGTATAAAAAATTGAATGACCAACAAGAATGATCAAAACAAAAATCGGGATAAAATAACCCAAGGATTGACGTGCTGTAGACTGCAATCAACCAACTCTTAGAACATTAATTAGCTAACACATCTCTCAGGTCATTGCTAATGATATTGTAATATATGTTGGAATATTTTGATATATATATATATATAGTGTGCTGAAGTCCACCACTTAAACTTATAGACTCTATGCGTTGTTGCTAATCAACACGATAGAATACGCGTAAGTTAATATATTTTGGATTTATATATAGATATATTATATATATATATTATATATATATATATACTTAAGCACTGCTGCAGTCCACCACTTGACTTATATTCTCTGTGGTTGCTAATCAACAAGCGCTCGAACACGATGGTTAAAAACACTTAATCGCCGATCTTGAAAGCCGTTAATTTGCATGTATTCGATACTGACAAGCGGATCAGCCACTGCTTAACTAACACTAGGATTCGTCACCAAGGAAACAACCAAAGGATTCTTCACCCAAAGGATTCTAAACACCAAGGACAACCAAGGATTCTTCCCATAGGAACACAAGGGATCACTACTGTAAAGTTCTCTCATTTGAAGACTAAAAATGGCCACAAATATCGTAACAATATATCAGCACAACACCAGAGGAAACAAAAAGGAGTATTTTGTTGGTCATATACAATGAAAAAAAAAACCAAAAAAAAAACAAAAATCAAATATAAATATATATATATATAATTTTTGTTACTTACCTACTCGTATGGTCCTTGGGAGCGCGTGCACATATCGAAAGCTGTTGATGCTAAGTAAAGTGATAGAAATAATCACGAGCAAAGGTACTCCTTCCTTTAGTGTTTTGTCCATTTTGGCCTGTGTATATGATTGTGAATTAGTACGTACTTGTGTGCTGATTTTTCTCTCTTTTCTTATTTCTTTCTAATTGGTAGAATAACAACAAAACAACGTCGGTTACTACAAAAGCACTAACGACGATTACTAGTACAGCAACAACATTTAAAAACTTCCACTCCCCTCGCTGTCTACATTGAAACGGCCCAGAGGAGTTTAGGGGATGAGTGACTGCTACTTGTGTTTCGAAATGATTCGGTGATTGCGAGTCTCTAGAGGTTAAGGTGAAGCCCCCTCGCACGAAACGCAACAGTCAAAACAAAGGAAGAGGAAACGAAGAAGAAGAAGAAGAAGTAAAAGAAGAAGAAGACGTTCCAGTCAGTAAAGAGGAGGTGTCACTCATGCACGATGCTCGCTGCTACCGGTGGTAAAGTGGTCTTGGTTGTTTGATAGCTTGGTAGAGAGCAAGGCTTGGCCAACAGTCTGTTTAACGTTCCTGCCATTTTGTTCTAGGGGTTTGATCGGGGCCAGCTTCTTCCTTAGGACTGTTCAAGGACCTGAAAAGACAAATAATAATAACAATAAACAAAAAAGTTTAAGTCAAGTGGCGGTAAAGAATTAATACAGTTAATCACATAAGAAGCAAATGTAGCAACAAACTTAGATACAATCAAATCATAGTTCCATAGAACCACGTATCTTTGAGGTGTAACACAGATTTACAAACATACATGGGTCAAAGTTAATTGACATTCAAAAACGTAGGAGTTTCAAATAAAATAACTGGTGCATTATATCTTTTATTCATTAATGTATCAACACTGAAAATTTCATTAAATTCGGTTAATTCCTTGATTTTTAGTATTTTTTTATTTATTTCGGCAGGCTGACATACGATGGTGGAATTTAGGTCCGTTAAGTAGGATTTAACCCAAATCAGAATTTATCTGCAAAAATGAGACACATAAGATTATATTAAAATATAAATGGGTCCCCTAATTCAGATAAGACCACCAGACCTTGAGTTATTTAACAAGAAACACAAATTGCTACATAATGAATACTCCGCCCTGTCGGCTGCACCTCTGCAGAGGGGGAAGACTCCCCCAATGGGGCCACCTGTACAATATTGTATTATGCATTAAAAATGAAATTATTTCAAAATTTTATCGGCATTAAACCTTTTTTGAATACCAAATTACTAAAAGAAGTATTCGGCATAAAATAACCCAAGGCGTTGACATGCCGTAAAACCCAACCAACCAACCAACAATGAATATTACTATTTCAGCGGACAACAGAGAGAAGATAAAAGGAGAAAAGATAAACACATACTTGGACTATTCGGACTATTGTCATCATCTTTATGGTTATCTAAACAACGTTTCGGTGTATGTACCCCCCGGTCTTCGTCTAGTGTTTCTTATTGAAGTCTGGAACCTTCTTGTTCGACAAGAAATACCAGAGGAAAGCCGGTGAGCATATCGGCCGAAACATTGTGTAGATAACAATAAATATGAGAACAATAGTCCGAATAATCCAAATTATTAAGCCCAATCTTAAAGTTCTGAGAAAAATACTTAGACGTTGCCGGAGAACTGAAAAAGCCGTGGAAGATGAAGGTGATGGCCATACCAATTCTACTTGTCACCCATTTGAAAAAGTGTCCAGAGATCTTGAAAAGAGAATTGGTGAAATGAAGATCAGAGGTAGAATCGAGACAATTTAGACCACAGCACTGTTAAGACCAGCTAGAATACTAAGAAGGGTTTTGAAGACAGGAAGAGACTTGCTGTCACTCAGAGTTCAGTGAAAAGCCACCAGATGAAGGTGGTAGGAAAAAACCCGCGTTGAAATCTGCGAGGAATAAAATAGTAATGACTTGCGGGACCTGTAGAATTTCCTCGAAACAAAACAAAAACGAAAAAGAGCTATATAAGCCAGAAACGATGATTTGCAATTTCATCTATACATATATAAATACATAATACACAGTTGTGTGTATATGTATGTCCGGAGGAAACTTCGAAAATAAAACAATTAACAACAAAGTAAATATATATATACACATTAAATATCACCAGGGCTTGGTTTGTGATAAAAAATTAAAGAGATTTGATTTATATTCGTGAAGATAAAAAAAATTTAAATGATAACAGCATTGAATTTTTTTTTCATTCAATATTTTAGATAGTAGATATTAACATTTCTTTTCAGAGTAGTTGGATCAATGCAAGGTCTATTTTTTTTTACATAGGGATTTAAATAGGGTATCCCACGAGGATTCAACTCACGATTCAGTAATAATGGATCTGCGGGACTAACTTTAAAAAATCGCCCTCTACCCAGGCGAATCCGGGTAGCCGCTGCTAGTTACATATAATTCCTACTGTTGTCTTTGAAATGAATAATACAAAAATAAAAGTGAAAAAAACACAACTCGGAAAAAAAGTTCACCCGACGCTGGCTCGCTAAACCATTGCGTCAATTAGGGCAGGAGGCCTGGACGACGAAAGATCAAAATTACCAAAATATCTTCCATAATTCAGAATTTCAATATTACAAATAAAACAAAGAGACACCAGATAATATGTATTCACATTTTAGCATCGCATTTTGGATGATTTCGACGGTCTCACTTTTAACCAGATTGTATTGCAGGATGATAACGGGCGGGAGATTTAGGAACAGCCGTATTAATATATAGTTTTAAGTCGTCGGGCGGCCTAAAGTCGGTATCAGCCAATCAGAAAGGGAGTCTATCCCCTGTTCACTTGCGCTAGACCAAGGAGAGTGTTTTAGCGTCTGAGGTGGAGCGCCACACCTACCATCAGCTCCTTATTTTACCGCACAGATCTCTGTGCTACTCTTACGCCGAGTTTGCGAGGGCCGAGATCGAACTAGGAACCTTGTGGTTTTTAGCCGAACGCTCTACCGACTAAACTAACCCGTATATCAAATAATGTATGTTTTTTGCTAAGGTTTATCCGATTGTAAAAAAAAAAAAAAATGGCTGTAGTAATATACGACATGACAAGAGGGACACAATGATATACGAATTCTTTGGTGTAAAATGAAAAATGTGTTTTTGGACAGAAAACATCAAGACTTATTTACAAGTTCGATCAAAAAAAATTTTTTTTTTCGTTGCTCGGAAAAATAAATAATCTAATATCGTGGAACAAACATATATTAAATAGTTTATTTTTGTCAATTCCTCTATTCCATTCTTTACTATGTAAACAGAAATATATATATATATATATATATATATATATATATATATATATATATAGTTCTGTTTACATATATCTCAATGTTCACACTTTTTAATTTTAGTCGACCGCCAATATTATCCGTATGTTTTCCACGCTCAGACGATCACAAATTGCTTTTTTGAAAATAAGCACAAAAAAACAAACAAACAAAAAAAAACAACAAAAAAGCAAACACCATACATATATATGACTTATGCCTTTCGGCTTCTATGAAAATATTTTTAGAATCGATATTCTGTTTACATACGCAATCGATAGAAGCGAGGAAAGTTATATCGACAACAAAGACTGCCGAATTTACAATTTACTTTATTCTATTTAAAGACGACGATACACTGGACTTGCAGTATTTTAGTAGTTTTTCAACTTTTGTTCTAATTATATACGTAGTCTTTTAAAAAAATGATATCATTTTAAGGCAAAAACTTGCAAATCGGTCGGAAAATTAGAGTGACCCAGAAAAAACAGAACCCACAAATTTTGTAATAAAACTGTTAATTTTAACTAGGGGATTTAGTATGAGGGTTAGGGTTTAGGGTTATGGTTAAGGTTAGGGCTAGGGTTAGGGTTGGATTTTAGGGTTAGTTTAATGGGAAAATAAATAAATAATTTGGGTTCTGTTTTTTCTGGGTCACCCTGTATACAGGGAGATGGGTTGGGTTTAGGGTGAGGGTGAGGGTTGGGGTTTAGGGTTAGTTTAATGGGAAAACAAATAAATAATTTGGGTTCTGTTTTTTCTGAGTCACCTTGTAATATGTTTTAATTTTCCGACCGATTTGCAAGTTTAGCCCATTTTAGATGTACAGACTGTGTCAGAAAGAATCGATACCAATTTGTTATCAAATAACTTGACCATCTCTCGTTCAAATGATCTCAATTTTTTTACATGTTGTGTAGAAACACATCAGAATTCTATATCTAATGTTTAAACGCACGCCTTTTCCTTCCCATTTAAAGGCATTTACCTGTACTCAAGTAAAAATAGGTAAAACATTTACTAAGCAAACATACAAGGTGAACAGAGTAATCAGCAATTGTTAGGTCGAATTAAAAAGTCACGTGAAATCTCGTTTGTTCTTTACCATTGGTTGGTTTGCTGTTTGGTTATTTGGTTTTTACGGCATGTCAACCAATTGGGAAAGACGTTTTCATCTTACTCATTCATGATGGGTACACAAATTTTCAAAAACATTGTTTTCTTTTTAACCCATAGATTGGACCCTTACAGATACTACCACTCCGGGTCAGAGTGAACCTTTAATGGTGATAAAGGGGTGCTCCCCATTCCTCAGACCTGCAGAACTGGAACCTCACCATCAGATAGAGTTTAACGTAATACCCAGGGCATGAAAACCCTCAGCCACCATATATGATAAAAAATGTTGGGGCTTGCCATAAGCGCAATAAGGTTAGGACAATCATACAGGAGCTAGGGCTTGACCAGCCGATTGATCCGAGAGGACCTCTTCAACCGCCTGTCCAGCCTAAATGAGGGCCAAAGTGGAGGGCTTAATGTCATGGACTGCTCAGCTAGCAGAGTCCCGTTCTCACGCCCCATGGGTTGCCACCTACAGCCAAAAGGTGGCCTCATTGGGAAGCCCATTGATTAGCATTTCAATTCCTGTGTTGTAACTCAAGTATCAGAGCTAACAGATAAATTATAGGAAGAAACACAACGATTATTAAGGATAGGGAAAAACGTTTACTAAGCAAAGATACAAGGTAAATAGTGTAATTAGCAATTGTGTGCTTAAATTAACAAGTCCCGCGAAATTTCATTGTTTTCGTAATTACCTTGAGCCCCACCAGGCCAGAATGCGACACAAGGTTTATTTTAAAGTGGGAAGATACGTGCTAACCGAAGCTCATGCGATGGCTGGTCGATCCTGTTAACGTTTCCTTCTTGGGACGCCTAAGGCACCGGGTAATACACCCAGTCTGTCCTTTCTTTCAGACAATCTCTTTATGTTTCTCTTTTACATGTTTGAATTCAGAGTTTCCTTCTCCTTGAATGATTACCTAGACATGATTAAAGAGCCCTACTTTACAACACAGATCCCTGTGCTACTCATACGCTGAGTTTGCGAGGGCCGGTATCGAACTAGGAAACTTGTGGTTTCTAGCCGAACGCTTTCACCGACTGAGCTAACCCGGTCCCTTATACATTATAATATACATATATATATATATATATATATATATATATATATATATATATATATATATATATATATATTATAAAACGAAGTCTATCCAGTAACGTACGTCTTTGTGTTCAGGTTTATATGAGCCAAAGTAGATTGAAGAAAAAAAAAGATGAAATAGTATACTGCATTACAACATGGACACAATTATATACGACTTCTGAGGTGTAAAATAAATTCTTTTTTCAATCTTTACAAAATTTATTATCATAAATATATATGTATAGTAAAAAAAATTGTAGATTTTATTTAAAAAATTTTTTTAAATAAATTCCAAAACAACAAATTCTGAAGTGTAAAATAAAATAAAAAGTCAAGACTTATTTACAAGTTTCGGTGTCTGGAAAAAATAAATGTATTAATATCGTGGAACTAAAATATATATTAGATAATATCTCTGGTCAATTCTCCTATTATATTCTTGTCTATCTATTTATCTATCTAATATATGTATCTACCCATCTATTCATCCAACTATCTATATTTTCTATCTCTCTCTATATATATATATTTATCTATCAATTTATCTATCGTTCCATCTTTCAATCCATCTATCTATTTAATTATCTATCTATCAATCTATCAATCCATCTATCTATTTAATCATCTATCTATCCATCTATCTATCTATTTAATTATCTATCTATCTATCTGAATCTGTTTATATCCATCTTAGTCTATAGCGTTCACACTTTTTAATTTTGCAACGCGGACACAATGATATACGAATCCCATGATGTAAAATGAAAAATGTGACTTTTTTATTAGCTTAAATAAAATAAAAAAGGAATAAAAAAGTTATTCATTTTTCAATCATATTTTCCTAATAATTTGATTTTTATGAGCGATTTTTAAATAAATGTACACAAAATGACTTTATTAAGTTGGTTGGTCGTTTTGTTTTATGGTATACCAACCCTTTTTGGGTCTTTTAACTCTTTGTCTATGTTAAACCGCTCACAGTGACTCGCGTTTTTCTACATATACCACGCTTAGTGAAAAAATCTTCTTTTATTCTGAATCTGATCTGGGACGTCGTGTGTTGGTATTTTGTTCTTAAATAAGAACACAAGACTTTCTTTTTGATTCGAGCTCAATTTTTAAAAAAGGGAGTATCAAACCAAAAAAAACAAAAAAAAAAAAAACAAAAAAAAAAAACACGCATACAAGAAGCTGGCTACTTGCACGAGAGACGACATCGCTGTCTGTCTCGTCCAGTCAGCTAGTTTTCCATAGCTAACTTGCCACATTCGCGCTGGCGAACCGGAAGAGAGGACAAAAATACGTTAAAAAGTGACTATCACCTATCCTGTTTTTTTCCACTAACCGTTATTTTATACTCTATGCTACAATTACTACATAATTGATAGGCTACCTATCAATTATGTTTTTAAAAATATTTTTTAATTATTTAATTTCAGCAACACGTGTTTCGGATATTCTCAGTATCTTCTCCAGGCTTCAATTAACTAGAAAGTGGTTAATCAAAGCCAAGAGAAGATACTCAGATCCAAAACACGTGTTGCTAAAGTAGAATTAAAAATAACCTTTCAAGAATATAATTAATTTTAGGGACCTTTTTTATTTATAAAACATTTAATTTTCTCTCGTTGGACCCATAACAGAGGTTTAACAGGTTTGAAATTAGAGTTTTCCTTCTAGATTCTTTAACCAAAGTTAAAGGGCCCAATCTATCCTACTATTTACCTATAGCTGGAGGGAGAATAGTTAGATACATACCTCTCCCAAGGGTATTAGCGCTATGTGAAAAGCAAACAGCCTCGTCCAGGATTTGAACTCGTCATGGA
Source organism: Doryteuthis pealeii (assembly GCA_023376005.1). Taxonomy (NCBI): domain Eukaryota; kingdom Metazoa; phylum Mollusca; class Cephalopoda; order Myopsida; family Loliginidae; genus Doryteuthis; species Doryteuthis pealeii. The sequence continues at coordinate 73,170,432 of CM042161.1, read as the reverse complement.
CGAGTCCATTTTCTACGACGGTAACCATTACACCGCGTGCCCCCACAAATTATATGCCACACTCAGATAAGCTTTCTAAAATAATATCAGTAGCAAAACGAAAGAAAAAAAAATGAAATAAAGTGAATGATAATATTTATTTAAATTTCAACCGAAAAGAAATAAAAATTCAGTTGATAATTCTACCTGCAAGAAATATTGGCTGAGATAAAACTTTAAAAAAAATCCTAATTAATACAACTTTATCGCTGCCGTCGCCTCATTTTTGAAAATGATTATGCCATGTTTTTATTCAAGTTATATTTTTTAGGAAAGATAATTTAAAGACAAAATTCCGGCTTTAATAGACAACTCTGATATCCTAGAGAACTCCTATCTAATAATAAATACGAATGTAATACTTTTAGGCTTAACCCATTGATGGAACCCTAATAGTTACTAGCACTCCGGGTCAGAGTAAACCTATGAGTAATACTGTTAAGATTCTTGTGACCATTTTGATTCGTTTTGAGTAGAATCCTATTATCCTCATGTTCTTTAGTGTTAAACAGGATCCTTGTATCCTTTAAATATAACGCTTGTGTCCTTGTACGAGTAACTGAGTGCCTTTCCATGAAGACCTTTAAATAGTTAACCAACCACGTATTCGAGCGTGTTGATTGGTTGATTGAATCCAGACGACCACGAATAGTCTATAAGTTTAAGTTGGGAGAGCTAGCACACCTTATATATCAGAAAATTCCAACAACATAATTTACATTCGGGTTAAATTTCACCATGGAATTTTCTAATTTTAATTATTTCTATGTAGTTAATTTATTTTTACATTTTTAACACTATTGCTATATTTGATCTGATAAGACAATTTCTTGCAAAATTATCTGCCGATGGTTAGGGAATTGCGTTCATTGTACAGTTTTTTCTTAAGAGTTTCATTTTGGGAGTAAGGTTCCCAAGTTTGACAAGAAAGATCTTGAGTTCGCAAGAAGGTTCCCGAAGTCAACAAGAAAACTCTGAAGAAGGCCATAGAGCACATCTGCTGAAACGTTGTGTATATAAGAATGAAGATGTCCGAAAAATCCAATTAATACAGAATATTCTTTGTTATGATTTTTGGAACCTAGATTAAATTGTGCAATGCGAGAGAGAGAGAGAGAGGGGGGAGAGAGAGGGGGGAAGAGAGAGAGAGGGGGAAGAGAGGGAGAGAGAAAGAGGGGGGAGAGAGAGGAGGGAGAGAAAGAGAGCAGGGGAGGAATTGGTTCCTTTTAATAGAGCATTTGAAGAGAAAATACATAAGAGATAGAGAGAGAGAGGAGAGAGAGAGAGAGAGAGAGAGAGAGAGAGGGGAGAGAGAGAAGAGAGAGAGAGAGAGAGGGAGAGAGATAGAGAGGGGGAGAGAGAGGGGGAGAGAGAGAGAGAGGAGGAGAGAGAGGAGGGGGAGAGAGGAGGGGGAGAGAGGAGGGAGAGAGGAGAGAGGAGAGAGAGAGAGAGAGAGGGAGAGAGGGAGAGAGAGAGAGGAGAGGGGAGGAGAGAGGAGGGGAGAGAGAGAGAGAGGGGGAGAATTGGTTCCTTTTAATAGAGCATTTGAAGAGAAAATACATAAGAGATAGATGGATAGATAGATAGAGAGAGAGAGAGAGGGGGGATGAGGAATTGTTTCCTTTTAATAGCGCATTTGAAGAGAAAATACATTTTTATCTGAGCACGAATCCCAACCGATGAATATGTTGCACTTAGAAACACATTTCTTCAAATTACAAGAACAATAAAGAAAGAAATAACAGAGTTGGGATTAGAAGTTCGGATTTTTCAATTTTTAAAACAATTTCTTTTTATATACAGCGTAATCTTTAGAGTATCATATCCTTCGCTCGATACATCAGAACGAGGCCGTATTTCAAATAAATTCAAATTAAATTCACCAAAGAATTCATTAAAACCAAAATCATTCCTTTCATAATGAAATGCACAAATTTACGGGAACGGTGGTGCAAGACGATAGAAAACCAATGGAAATCTTCTCGGCTTATTATTTTAGAAATGAGGAGTATCTCTATTAATGGGATTCAATTTTTATAGTTTCATTATAAAAGATGCGATTTCAATTGCATTTCTTTAACATTAATTTGTATCTCTTTACATTTTTTTATTACCAGACTTAATAACCTTATTACAAACTCTACAGCAGTTAAAGTGAGAAGTATTTTAAGGAATGCGATCAATGAGTTATATTCATGGCCTCGTTCTGGCTTTCAAATTGCACGCATGCGCATTCGTTTTTTTTTGTAACATTTCCGCCAAAAGCGATGAATTACGGTTCATTTCTTCTTTAAACAGCGGCAGTGCTGCAGGAAGTAGGGTCGGGTTGGGATAGGACGTTTATTGCATAAAAAAAAGAAGAAAAAAATAAAAAATAAAAAAACAACAAAGAAAAGAAACAACCCATGGCGTGTTTCATCTTAAATATTCTAAGGGCAACATTCATTAACAGTGACAGGTAACAAGAAGCCGATTCCTCTAGGCGATAGGCGGACTGACGGCTGTTTTAGCGATGATTGAAAGAAAGAAAATGAGGCGCAAAATAACCCGTTTTAATTTCGATTATTATTTATTTTTTTTTTATTTATTCATTTTATTCCACTAACTTTTTGTATTCTTTTGTTAATATTTTGGTACTAATGTAGAATAGTGCGCTAGAGATAATTTCATTAGATTACATTTTAGGATTAGGGTTAGTTTTAGGGTTAGTTTCAGGGGTAGTGTTAGGGTTAGAGTCAGTGTTAAGGCTAGGCTACAAAGGGAGTTTTCGTAATCTAACACTAGCTATACGTAAAATGCGATTCTAATGATATTATTTTCTTGCGCGCTATTCTGCATTTGTACCATTTGGATACTAATGGAAAATAGCGCGCAAGAAATAATAACATTAGATTACATATAGGGCCGGGTTAGCTCAGTCGGTAGAGCATTCGGCTAGAAACCATAAGGTTCCTAGTTCGATACTGGCACTCGCCAACTCAGCGTATGAGTAGCACAGGGGTCTGTGCGGTAAAGTAAGGAGCTGACGGTAGGTGTGGCGTTCCTCCTCAGGCGCAATAACAATCTCCTTGGTCTAGTGCTAACTGACTGGCTGATACCGACATTAGGCCACCGCAACGACTTTTACTTACATATAAAAAGCAATACATTTCATTACATTTCACGGAAATATCGGAAAATTTTGAGACGTTACCATTAGGGTACTCTAAGTGTGAGTTTTAGGGTTAGGCTACTTCGGGAATGTACGTAATCTAATACTATTTATACGTAAAATGCAATTCTAATGATATTATCTTTTGTGCGTTATTCTGCATTTTTACCATTTTGGTACTTCTGCAGAATAGCGCGCAAAAGATGATATCATTAGATTACGTATAAAAAGCAATACATTTCATTACATTTCACGGAAATATCCGAAAACTTTGAGGGATTAGGGTTAGGGTAAGGTCTAGGGTTAGATTTAGGATAAGAGTTAGTGTTGGGGTTAGGGTTAGTGTTAGGGTTAGTCTACTTGGGGAGTTTCCGTAATCTAATACTATTCTTACGTAAAATGCGATTCTAATGATATTATCACTTGCGCGCTATTCTGCATTTGTACCAATATTTTTTTGTAATTTTTATATTTTTTGTTGAATATCTTTCTCTTGTGGATTTAATTATTTAAAAAAATGTTTGACTTTAGCGATTTAAAAAAAAAATTATATTTGATTCATTAATCAAAATTGATCTAAAAAAAATTATTTCTTAAAGATCATGAATAAAAGCGTTTGCACTCTCTTAAATGATATTGGTTGTTATAGTCACACCATTTCGGCCATTTTTTTTGTTATGTCCTTCTTCAGGGATCTTTCTTAGTTGATAATCTTTTGAAAATTTAAAAGCCAACTGTGTGGATATTGCAATTATTTTTTCTCATATTTGTATCATTTCCATCTCGTAATCCGGATGACGTCATTTTTAGTTTGTTATGATGTCATTATTTGTATGACGTCAATCATACATAGTGATTATTTCATGTAAATAAAACTAAACTTAGGAGATTTATGGTTTAGTTTGTTTTGTTTTACGGCATATCAACCTCAGTGGGTCATTTAATGCCGACTAAGTTTTGGGTTGATAGCGGTAGTTTGGTAGAAAATAAATGTATATATGTATAGATTTTAACTATTGTCTAATTGTTCATATTTTTAGTAAAATCCCACTTTTTTTAGGAAATGTATCTTATTTTCCTGAAAAGTTTTTTTTCAAATCATTTGCTTGGTAGTATTTTGTTTACACTAGATCAAAGTCTACACACTCTAGCAGTATATGTTTCACTGTAAATCTCTCTTGGCATGTAGTGCATATTGGGGATTCTGTGTCCTCTCGTAAATGATGAGGGGTGATGTAGGTGTGGCCTATGTGAAGGCAGGTCAGATTTATATAATTATTACAATAACTATATAACAACTGACAATAATTATTTATTTATTCTTATTTTTTAAATTTTATTCCACTAACATTTTGGGCGTTTTGTTACTATTTTTTGTAATTTTTTTTATATTTTTGTAGAATATTATTCACTTGTGAATTTAAATATTAAAAAAAAATTAGTGATACTTTTTTACTCGGCTAAAAACCACAAGGTTCCTAGTTCGATACCGGGCCTCGCCAACTCAGCGTATGAGTATCACAGGGAGCTGTGCGGTAAAGTAAGGAGCTGATGGTAGGTGTGGCTCCACCTCAGATGCTAAAACAATCTCATTGGTCTAGCGCTATTGAAAAGGGGATAGACCCCCTCGCTGACTGGCTGATACCGACTTTAGGCCGCCCCGACGACTTTACTTACACAGTAGCATTGCAACCAACAAAGCCTTCATTAGATGATGACTCCGGGTTCAGGTGTTGCATAAACTATGGATAGCATAGACACACTGTAGCAACACACTGTAGAAATTCTGCGGGTCCATATTTTTCATATCACTAAATCAAAAATCACTGGACAGTTGAAATCTCGCATGTCACGTGATTTTGACTTAGTAGGCAGTTGATAGCCAGATCCCAGATGAAATGTGTTTC
>CM042161.1:73157835-73160335 GCA_023376005.1 Doryteuthis pealeii | reverse complement strand
GAAAAAGCAAAAGAAAGAAAAAGAAGATACAAAGCGAAGGAAAAGGGAAAGAAAAAAGTAATATATATAAAAATATGAAGAAAAAAAGAAGAAAAAAAACAAAGGAAGATGAAAAACAAATATATAGATTAAAAGTTTATATGAATGAAACAAAGAAGGAAAGATGGAATCGAAGAATGAAAAATAATTTAAATGGTCGATGGTTAGATTTTAACGCATGTCATTCTTTGTTGGGTTATTTTATGCCGAAGACACATTAGTTTTATTCATTCCTGTTGGCTATTCAATTTCAAACTCATTTTGATCTATCAAACTCATTGATGGGACCCTAACAGGTTCTACCAATTCGGTTCCTAGTGAACTTGGGAGTAATTGTAATGAAGGGTTACTCCAAACTCCCCAGAGCACCCAAACTGCACCTTCACCAACAGATGCAATTTAACGTCATACCCAGGCCCCGACACTAACTTTTTTCTTGACCGTCCCGAACAAAAATTATCAACCGTCCCAAATGGGGTTTGGACCGTCCCGAAATCAAAATATTTTTTTAATTCATTAGCATCATCTATACTAGGGTGGCCCCAAAAATCGTTTGCTACGTTTTTAAAAACGAATTCAAATTAATTAAATCTTTTATTTAAGGTCAAACTTTTGTTTGTAGTAATAACCTTTAGGAAACATTTTTACCGTCAAACTGTCCCGGATGACATATTGATCGTCCCGGGCCGGCGTTAATGTCGAGCCCTGGTCATGCCCAACGCACTAACTTCAATTCAATAAAAAGTTGAGAGGAAAAAAGCTGAGGATCCTGAAACGTATCACAAAAAAAGTTTGTAAGGTGTTGAGCTAAATAATCTCCTTTCATTTGAAACTTCAATACGAACTTAAAAGAAACCATCTTGTTGTCAAGCGGGCAAGACCAGGCATTCTATATTTCGCTTATTTTGGTGATCCCTGTCTTAGCTCAATCGGTTAGAGTCTAACCGATTGAGCTAAGACAAGCATCTCCAAATATTCTCAAGGTAGGCCGGAGAATTGAAAAAAAATAACGAGCGAAGGCCACATTATTATTGCTAGCTAGAACGAAAGCTCTGAGAAAAAGATGCAAAATAAAATTTATCTTTCCATGTTATATTCATCGATGAGTGGCGTAAGATACACAAAAACAAATTTACATGTTTATTTTCAAAATATTATCAAAAACATTACAAAGTTACAAGTACCGACGATAGGCCTGATAAAATGTCTTTACGGGCCGAATACGGTCCGCGGACCGTAGTTTGGTGACCCCTGGGTAAGAGCATCCGCGTAGAAACCAGAAAAGTTCCAGGTTCGATATCGGCCATTGTCAACTCAGCACAGTTTGGTTTTGTATGGTAAAATAAGGAGCTGACTGTAGGTGTGGTGTTCCACCTCCCACGAAAAAGCAATCACCTTAGTCCTGCACTAGTGAATAAGGGATAGGCTCCCTCGCTCTCCGGTAGATGTAAACAGATGGTTACTCCACCAACTTCACTTTTTACATAAGAAAACATTATGTAAGAATTTGGTCCCCTCTATCAACCTTGGAAGAGGAACATCTATCTATCTATCTGAGTTTGTTCGTATTTATATATCTATATAGGTATGCCAGTTTCTTCATCGCTCTCTCTTTCTTTCTCACCATATCAATCACACACTATCTATCTATATATCTCAATCCGTTCATCTGTGTCTCACTGTCAGTCTATGTATACCTATACAAGTCAGTTCATATCTCCCCACCTCTCTATCCCTCAATCTATCTATCTGTATATATGTATATATATACTTTGGTGTGGTACCAAGTTTCTTGGTACAAGGTGATTCTAGGCTGGTCCTATTCTTCACCAGTAATTTGTTGTAGAGTTCAGGTTCCGTATAAGAGCTCAATGTTTAATTATTGTAAACAGAGCAAAGTTAAGGACTTTTTATTCACAAATATATATATATATATATATATGTATATATGTGAGTGAGAGAGAGAGAGAGAGAGGAGAGAGAGAGAGAGAGAGAGAGAGAGAGAGAGAGAGTGAGAGAGAGAGAGAGAGAGAGAGAGAGAGAGAGAGAGAGCTTCAAATGAAAAAAAAATCCTTATTATGGATCAATGATTTCCATTACTGTAAAAAATGAAGGCAATTTTCAGTTTTTGCAAATCTTATTTACTTTATTAATTACTGGTGAGACCCATTGGTATTAAAGTGGTATGAGATAAACATTAAAAGACTAAGAGAGAAACTTATATCTGTCTATCTATCTATCTATCTATGTTCATATCTATCCCAATCTCTTCATATCTACTCAAGATTACAACAACAACAACAAAACTCTTATTATATAACATGAGGTCCTATCTATCTATGTCCGTTCATATCTCCCTCTCCCTCTCTCTGTATATATATATATATATATATATATATATATATATATATATGTGTGTGTGTGTGTGTGTGTGTGTGTGTGTGCGTTGAAAGGAAAAATA
>CM042161.1:73117835-73152835 GCA_023376005.1 Doryteuthis pealeii | reverse complement strand
CAAAAACAAACAATAATCTAAATTTTAATATGGAGCCGCAAAATGCCATATCTTATAAGTAGCAAATTAATTTCAGTGGAATGCTATATATATATATATATATTATATATTATATATATATATATATATATATATATATATATATATAACTAAACCTGTATAAGGCTGTATCAGTCTATCTCAGCTTGTTCGTCTCTTTCTCTCTCTCTCTCTCTCTCTCTCTCTCTCTCAACATTAACGTCTCTCTTTTTATCTTTCAATCTTTCTCTCATCTTCTCTCTCCTTCTCTCTTCCTCTCTCTCTATATATAACTTTATTTACCTCAATTTCTGTTTATATCAACCTATCACCTTCTCTCTCTTCTCTGTCTGTCTCTCTCGGTCTCTCTCTCTGTCTCTGTCTCTCAATCTCAATCTCTCTCCTCTTTCTCTCTCTTTCTCTCTCTCCTCTCTCTCTCTCTCTCTCTCTCTATATATATATATATATATATATATATATATATATATAACTTTATTTATCTCAATTTCTGTTTATATCAACCTATCACCTTCTCGCCCTCTCCGTGTCTCTCTCTGTCTCTTTCTCTCTCTCTGTCTGTCTCTCACTCTCCATCTCTCTCCCTCTCTCTCTCACTCTCCATCTCTATATATATATGTAATTTTATCTATCTCGGTTTCAGTTTCTATCATTAAAATATTTTATAAACGATTAGAACATTAAATCTATATAAAACTAAATGGACTAATGGAATACAAATCCAAATTAGTTTTGGCATGAAATATTTCAAAACTAAAATTGTTAATCTCATCAATAGATGCTGACTAACTACACAAATACAAAGTATGTTCTGATTCAACAATTTTCTTAAGTAATTCATCTGACTCGTTTCAAAAAATGCCATCTTTTATCCTTCTTCTTACCATTATATATATAAAAGTAAAAAGTCGACGGGGCGGCCTAAAGTCGGTATCAGCTAGTCAGCGAGGGAGTCTATCCCCTTTTCAATAGCGCTAGATCAAGGAGATTGTTTTAGCATCTGAGGTAGAGCGCCACACTTACCATCAGCTCCTTACTTTACCGCACAGATCTCTGTACTACTCATACGCTGAGTTGGCGAGGACCGGTATCGAACTAGGAACCTTGTGGTTTCTAGCCGAACGCTCTACTGACTGAGCTAACCCGGCCCCTAAATCCTCCAAATTAATCTTAAAATTGTTTATGTTGTAAGATTCAAGGTTGATAATTGAATAACAGCTCCGCCACGTTGTAAGACAAAACATTTAATATATATTTAACAGCACATGGAAACGATAAGATACATAATGTACAGGAGAATAGAACATGTAAATACATATACAATATTTAGGTATAAACAAGATACCCAAATGTACCTAACATATAAATGTTACAGACATGGAACTAAAGGATAGTCCATGCTGTATAAAGGACTTACAGTAATGTAAGGGGGGGGACAAAATCCCCACTGAGAAGGGGGTAGATAGACTCTAGCCCATAGCAGTTCTTGAGAAGATCCAGCTAAAAGAGGAAGACAAGTTCAAATGAACGCGCTTAACTATCGAGGTCCCCCTAGTGGGAACAAACAGCAACGCAGCGAGAAGATAACTCTTCCGACACAAGGAAAATAATCCCCTACAATGTTGTTTCAGATTTTGATCTCATCCGGCAATTAGTTTCAAATGTTGCATAAACTATGTGACAGCATAGATTATTGGCAACACCATGTAGGAGAATTCTAAGGGGCCAGTGTTTTCAGATCAAGAAATGGAAAACTACTGGACAGTTAGAATCTCGCAAGTCACGTGAGATTTAGTTAGTTAATCAATTTACGACCAGACCTCAAGTGGGACAGACGTGACATACTTCGGTTGTGACCCCACGCGATGAGTTAGAGTGGGCTAAAATAAAACTTTGATCAAAGAAGTACAAGTCTTGTTACTTGATTGTGCAAGACTTGAAAAAAAAAAGCCCTTAATTAGAAAATGAAGTTGGGAGGACAGACAAGATACAAAGAAGTAAAGCAAGAACCTAGACGTAGACGATCATGTCCGAAATAGAAAGAGAAGAAGAAGGAAACGAAAACATGGCGACTAGAATGAAAAACAAGCAAGTAAGTTATCTATATGTCTATGTCTACCTATCTGTTTGTCACTCTCTCTCCCTAATGTCTCTACTCTCTCTCTTTCACATGGGAATTCTTGTTTGTATACCCGAAACATGGATACATAACACAAACATATCTTACTCTATTAGCAAAAAAATTCCAAATCCTTATTAGACTTAGTTTTTGAAATCTGCCATAATCTGTCTACCATAATTAGTAATACCATTTATTATTTTGAAAGTTTAAAATATATCACCTCGCAACCTTCTTTTCTAGTGAAGTATTTAATCCTAATTTCTCTAATCTCTCCAAGTGGCTGTAACCTTTTACTCTTTTTATAACTTTTGTCACTCTTCTTTGAATACCATCCAATCTCAATATTGCACTTTCATTTTCGATTTTGTCATTAAATTTTCAATGTCTAGACACTGGAGCCCAGGGCTGAGTACAATATTCTATATGAGCGGGAAGTGCGTGGTGTAATGGTTAAAGTCATAGGAAATGGACTCGTCGCCCCGAGTTCAAATCCTGGACGTGGTAATTGCATTTCACTTTGCGCTAATACCCTTGAGAATGGTATGAATTCTACTCTCCCTCCAGCTATGGGTAAATAGTAGGACAGACTGGGCTCTTTAACCTTGGTTAGTCAACCGGTCTAGGAAAGGAAAACTCTGAATTCCAATCTGTTAAACTCCGCTTAAGAAATTGACTTTGTGTCACATCCTGTTCGTGCGGAGGAGTTGGTAAATATATATATATATATGAGGTTTTATTTATTTTTATTTTGTGAGGTTGGTTGTTATTTTTGGTTGATTGGGTGGGTGGGTGGTTGGTTGGTATTTGTATATTTCAAAAACAACAATTGCCTCACTTGAGATAGAATTTCTAAACACTCAGCCAGCCATGCCATTTATCCTCGATATAATATACAAAATAAGTTGGTCAGTTTTAAAAGTGACATCAAACGCGACTCTGACAGTTATATATTGATTGGGACCATCGTTTTTTAGACGGTTGGTGTAGAAACCGATTTTAAATCCAGGTTGTTGTTGAATTCGGGATCTGAGGCATTCGGTGATTGATGCGAGATAATCTTTGCGTAACATTCCTTCCGGATACAAGATCGGTGGGAACAGAAGGTTCAGTTAGCTTAGCCGTTCAAAATCCTAAGCTAGTCAGCCACGAGCCCTCATACTGCGAGGACGCTTGGTGAGGGCTCCTCCGCATGCAGTTGAGAATCCTAGAAAGTTCTGGTTCTGAAGTTGAAAAAAATATGATCACAAAAGGATAAGTATTCCCTACTATTTACCCATAGCTGGATGTAGAGTAGTTGTAAGAATACCTTTTTCAAAGGTATTAGCGCTATGTGAAATTCGAAATGGCCGTCCATGATATGAACTCGTGTCGCCAAGTCTATTACCTACGACGATAATCATTACGCGATTCACCTCTACACACTTTATCTTCTTCGTTATAGCCATAAATAAATTTCTGTCTGTAATAAATAATCATCGACATTGCATTCTTGGTAAAATGAATCTTCTAATTACAATTATAAAAGCCAGATACATGCGGGTTATTTAATAAGACGTATCCTGTAAGTGCCGATTCTGAAATTTTATACTGAACTGGATTGAGTAAACTTTAATGCATATATATATATATATATATATATATATATATATATATATATATGCATTAAAGTTTATATCAACCATTTGGGAGTTAACCGGAACTAGACCAGCCTTTTTTTACAAGATTATTCTCGGGATTGCTTTTTAATATCTCCCAATTTCCAACAAGTTATTTTGCAGAAAAATCCAGAACATTCACAGAAATGAGGGACAGAAGGAGAATCAAATTCTTCAGAACCGCTATAAATCCAAAGACCGTAAAAAATGATTAGAATTCGATCTACGGCATTCTTGAACTTTCGACCGTAGAAGCGGAATTAAGTAAATTTTATACCTTAAAAAAATAAGACATTTGACCGATAGATGGGTTTGAAAAACGTTTTATTTGAAGTGTTAGTTGCCTATAGTAGTTAGTTTGTCTTGTCCGTTTTGTTTTACGGCATATCAATCTCATTGGGTCATTTAATGCTGGCAAAGTTTAAAAAGATTCGTAGCGATAGTTTGGAAGAACATTTTTAAAACTCAATTCGTTTTGTAAACAAATTTTCTATTTAACCCTCTATTGCCCTTATGGCAAGCCTAAACCCTTTTTATCATGGGTGCTAGAAGGCAGCGGCTGAGGGTCTTCATGTCCCGGGAATGACGTTAAAATCTATCTGATGGTGAGGTTACAGTTCTGGAGGTTGGGGAATGTGGAGAACCCCTTCATTACCATTGCTCCCTGGTCCACTCTGACCCCGTGTGGTAGTACTAGATCCCATGTATAGGTTAAAATAGGAAAATGGTTTATAAAAAATTGAGTATCCATAAGAAGGAATTTATTTCAACATTTGTCAGCTTTAAATGACCCACTGAAGTTGATAGTTATTTGCCTCTCATCCCACCTATGAGGGTATGACGCAATGACATTTTTATGTGGGCCCACCCACGAACCGATGCTCATGGGTGGTAGGCACAAAAATGCGTTGATCACGTCGGCATTCCCCCTCAAGGGGGTGCCTCAGGCACTGGGCAATAAACCCAGCCCTGTCCCTTTAAATCGAGGAGGCAGGTGTTGCCTGTGGGGATGGCCCTCTAGGATCAACGATGTCAACTTATGCAGGTCCCACTGAAGTTGATATGTCGTAAACCAAACCAAACCAAACCAAACTATAATTGAAGCAGTTTCACCTTGTTCTAAGTTGTCTCCCCTTGGTATGGAACTCTTTTTTTGGTTTAAGGAGGAAAAACAGAAGAAAAAGGAAGCAGAAGAGCATAAAGTATTTTCTTGTTTTACAGCGGCAGCATCCAAAATTTTGTAGTTGACAAAAGAAGAACGATGAGGACAAAAATCCGAAAAATCTAAATACATTTAAAATAAGCCTAATCCTACACGCTTAAAGCAGGGACACACAAACCTTAATGAAGTCTCTTTAGTGGAATTTCCACAGAATATAATACTAATCATTATATATATATATATATATATATATATTATAGAAAGGAAATGAATCCGATATAGTATATCATATAAATATCACATATGTTTTGTGTGTCAAAAACGTATCAAGATTTCTGAAAAAAAAAACAAAAACAACGTTCTATCATTCTTCATTTCTATCTTGTAAATGCAGCTTTAAACTTGTACTTTTTTGGCACACCTTGTATTTTGAAAAAAATGAAATTTTTTCAGAATACAAGGTGTGTCAGAAAGTACAAAAAATCTCGATACTTTTTAATAACAACTTGTATGTATGGCTGGTTGACTGTTTGATTGGTTTTACGGCATCTCAACTCTTATTAGGTTATCTAAAACCTCATCTCAAAAATTCAGATACATAACACCAAAGATCTGTCAGCCGGACTTAGAATACGCTGCCTGTGTCCTAAAAAGGGTAAGACTCCCTCCTTAAAAATTATGTTTGATATGACACCAACAGTGAAAAGAAAATGGTTATCGGATTTCTGGAGAAAGAGAAGAAAAATGAAATAAGAATAGAAAGATAAAGTTTGGAATTCAACGTGTGTCAGCCAGTGACCGGTCAATGTCCCCTCAACTAGATTTGAAAATAAAAACGAAAGTCTCAGGTTTTCTCCGGAGAGCGGAAGCGGATGTTTCCTTTTTCCCACTCCCAGTACCACAAACGGAAGTAAAGAAAATTCGGTCTCTTTTTCGCCGGGCCTGAGAAGGGTCAGACATGTTGGTTTGAGGCACTGTCGTGACTTTTCTTGGCTAGCAGCAAACAGCCCACTGAATGTTATTTATGATAGACAGCTTTGCCCCCACCCTCTCTCTCTCCCTCTCTTCTCACTGAAAAGAACCCACGAGCCTGGAAAAAATAAACAACCCCTTCCCCCTCTCTCTCTCTCTGAAAAAGAACCCACGAGCCTAGAAATAAATAACCCCTTTTTGAGTATAGGAATTTCGTATATTGTTTCTTCAAGCTAACGAGATAACTATACTAAGACTACTCGAGTTAAGCCCCTACGTAACAGTCATTTTTAAACACTAATACGTATAAGCTTCAGTTTGTGCGTAGTTCCCAACTATAATGATACTTGTGGTAGACTGACATGGTGGATGTCAGTAAATATTTACTACCCCGCTTCACCCTTTCTCTCACACTGCTTGGTATTCCTAATATACATTTCGCCACGAAAAATGATCAAACCTCATCTCCAAGATTCAGACTAAAAGTAAATAATATGATAATATTATAAATAAAAAAAAACAAAATAAACTAATTTATATTACGCAAATTCTTAGTTTCTTTTCTCGTTAAAATTAATTCATCTTACTCCCCACCCTCGGATCCTCGGAACCTGCGCCCAGTGGTTTGAACCATTGGAATGGTAAGATATTAATATCAGCATGATTCAGGGGTCATCCATCAGGCAGCACTTGCCCCCTCGTAACACTAGCCCCTTATGAGCTTCGGTTTTCGACTATAATGTTCCTTGTGTTTGACTGACATGATGAGATGTCAGTAAATACTTATTCTCCTCTTCTCCGTTCCTCACACACTGCCGAGTATTCCTAAAAATACGGGTACCTCTGCTAGTTTTTATTATATATTCCTAATATAAGTTTCGATACAAACAAATTACCAAGACTCATCTTCAAAATTCAGACAAAGAGTATCTAATCGTGTAAATATAGATATAATCTATGAGAACAGTGATCCGAATAATCCTAATAATACAATAATATTTCGATTTAATATTTTATAATATTTTAGATTTTTTTATATATTATTTATTATTTTTTATTATATATTTTTATTATTTTTTATTATATATTATTATCATTATTATTTTTATATATTATTAAGGGCCGGGTTAGCTCAGTCGGTAGAGCGTTCGGCAGAAACCACAAGGTTCCTTGTTCGATACCGCCCTCGCCAACTCAGCGTATGAGTAGCACAGGGATGTGTGCGGTAAAGTAAGGAGCTGATGGTAGGCGTGGCTCTTTACCTCAGACGCTAAAATAATCTCCTTGGTCTAGCGCTAGTGAAAAGGGGATAGACTCGCTGCATGGCTGATACCGACATTAGGCCGCCCCGACGACTTTACTTACTTACTTTATATATTATTTTATTATTATTATTATTATTATTATTCCTTTTGAGGTAGTCTTTCACTGGAGTGACAGCAAGTCTCCTCAGGTCTCCAGGACTCTTCTGAGTATTCTAGCAGATTGCGGCAGTGCAGTGTTCTGAATGGTATCAATCCTTCCTCTGATATCGAAACTTTCCATATTATTATTATTATTATTATTTAATATTATAAATTATGTAATATTTTATATTTTTTTAAATATTTTAATATTTTATTTTATAATACTTATATTTAATATCTTATAGTACGCGAATTCTTAGTTTCTTTTATCGTTGAAATTAATTTCTCTTACTCCCCTCTTCTCGCTTTCTCTCACGCTGCTTGGTATTCCAAAAATACGGGTCTATCTTCTAGTTGTTTATGATTGAGTGTAATATACGTTTCGCCGCGAACTTTGACACATATCTGTGTCACAATGACGTCTTTATTAATAATTTTTCGGCCTTGAAGTCTTATCGATTTACCCGAGTGGTTCATTCGATTATTTTCAGGTAACATGAAAGTCTTCCTAATGTTGGTTTCTTGTAACTTAACAGGAATCTCTTGGCGGCATGCCGTTTTAATACCCCCCCCCATTTTCCGACCCTCCAATCTCTCTCGCCCCAACCCCTCCCGCTCGCTGTGGTGCAGCCATCTGCCTGAATGCGCGCTGCCGACTTTACATCATCGACCTTTCCCTGACGCTTTTCCCTCGCTATTATCATGCTTTGCACTTTCAACGTCGATATCGACAGTTTTGTATGGAGCCTCTCCGACCCCCCGCCGCCTCGTGCCGCCCTCGTTTTTCGCTGAAGAAACGAACGGCGTTATCATATCCATCTCGTTTTCGCTGAATGTCTGCATTTGCTGTGTGCTTGGCGTTACTTAAAACTACATCAAGATATCGAGTGGGAACTTTCCGGTGACACTTCTCTGGTTGGAATCAGTTGATGATGAGTGATGGTTCACAACGGAGAAATGGGGGTGGTGGTGGTAGGAAGGGGTGGAGAGGAGAAATGGGAGAGAGAGAGGAGAAGAGAGAGAGAGAGAGAGAGAGAGAGAAAGACTGGTAGAGAAAGGAATAATGTAGAAAGAGATAGATATGCAGATCGATCGATCGATAGATAGATAGAGAGAGAGAGAGAGGGAGACAGAGAGAGAGAGAAAGAAATATATCTAGACAGATAGATACACAGATCGATAAAGAGACAGAGAGAGAGAGAGAGAGAGAGAGAGAGAGAGAGAGAATTATATATATATATATATATATATAATATATATAGAGAGAGAGAAGAGAGAGAGACAGACAGACAGACAGACAGAGACAGAAAAAGAGAGAGACGAGACAGAAAGAAATAGATGTAGAAAGAGATAGATACACAGAACAATAGACACAGACATACACAGAGAGAGAGAGAGCACAGACAGACAGACTCAGATCTATAAAGAGCCGAAAGGTTAAAAAGAAAAATTTTAAAAGAAAGACATAGAGAGGAAGAAGGGAGAATTAATGGAAGTAGAGAGAGGGGGAGAGGAGTGGAGAGGGGGGAAACAAAGAAAATTTGGGAGGGAAGTACAGAGGATCCGTGGAAAAGTAGAGAGAGTATAAAATATATATACATACATTATACGGCTTTCTAATGCATATATATATATATATATATATATATATATATATATACATATTTGTGTATAGGTGGTATTTTAAAGACCTAATTACAAGCAGGAAGTCGACCTATACAAGAGAAATCATTTTAAAAGTTTTATTGATTGGTTTTAGCAGCATGATAACGCATCTCGTGCGATTTTATACACAGGAGTTCGGGAATCGCGTTCATCGGACGTTTTTGTGTAGTTGTTTTTCAACAATTCTTTTGCACATCTTTTTATTGCATAGACTTATATAATAGAAATAATTCGCTTTAGTTGTACTGTTTGAAGGTTTGGTTTCTTTATTTAATGGCATATCAACCTTCTTGGGTTACTGAATCCCAAATCCATCCTTGTAGAAGAATAGTACTATTCAACCACTAGATGAAACGATTAGGAGGTTCATATCTTCTCCAAGTGTATTTGTCCGAAAGTGACGGGGTATCTTATTCTTCTTAGTCGGATGGTTTGTGTAAGCTGGGCAAACAAGAACGAACTTATAAGTGACATTCTCCGATGGAAAACAACACACGGGTACGCCAGTGTGGGCCGCCCAATTAAAACGTACATTAACCAGCTCTGTGCGGATACTGGATGCTGCGCAGAGGACCGGGGGCGATGAATGATAGGGACGGTTGGCAAGAGGTTGTCATAGTTGTTTGTGCTGCTTGGGCGAAGTAATGATGATGATGATGATGAAGGTGATAGCGCAATTGGAGCTCAAACTAACTTACAACAATGCCGCAGATCAGTATTTGATACAAATAATTATATGGTTTTAAGTAATTACCGTATCTGACGGCATAATAAGACGCACCTCCATTTCAGCAGGTCAGATTCAGGAAAAAAGTTTTTAGTGTATGTAAGCATATATTGTTGTAAACAGTCTAGCTGTGCATTACACAAGCAGAAACATAGCTGTATAAAAGCAATTTGGCAGTAAAAGCAAGTAATAAGCATACACAAGACATCTCAATAACAGGAAATAATAATAATAATAATAATAATAATATTGAAAATGAAGGAAAGTGAAAAGACAGACAAATACTTGGACCTTGCCAGAGAACTAAGAAAACTGTGAAACATGAAATTGTAATTGGTGCCCTTGGAACGATCCCCAAAGGTCTGGAAAAGAATTTGGGTGAACTATAAATCAGAGGAAGAACCGAGACCATCAAAACTACGGCACTGTTGGAATCGGCTAGAATACTCAGAAGAGTCCTGGAGACCTGAGCAGACTTGCTGTCACACAGCTTCCAGTGAATCACCAGCTACAGCAGGTGTGAAAAAATAATAGAAAGGCCAACGGGAGGTCTCAAACTTCACCTACTATGTATAAGACGTAGGGCAATTTTGGAAAAAAAGAGCGTCCTATATGCCGTCAAATACGGTATGTTTTTTTTCATTATAATAATTTGTTTGTACATATTTATATGGTTTCAAGTTTTCCCGAGTACCTTGGGTCTGTTATAAAGAAAATATGAAGAAGAGAATTGATAAGGGTTCAGAAATAAACACTGATAATGAGTCTGCTTTGTAGTTAAGTATATTGTGCATCCCTTACCTTTTCTCATGGTTGGTAGACATAATATTATGTAATTCTAATTAAGGTGTAAAGCGGGGAATGAGAGAGAGAGAGAGAGAGAGAGAGAGAAGAGAGAGAGAGAGAGAGAGAGAGAGAGAGAGAGAGAATTATATAAAAATAAGTGAGACTAAAGCAGATAAAACAAGAAAAGGCAGACAGACATAGATAGAGAGAGAGAGAGATAGAGAGAGAGGGATATATATATATATATATATATATATATATATATATATATATATATATATAGAGAGAGAGAGAGAGAGAGAGAGAGAGAGAGAGAGAAAGAGAGATATAACTATATTTAGAAAGTGATAGATACACAAATCGATAAATACAGAGAGAAAGAAAGAGAGAGAAAGAGAGAAAGAGAAAGAGAGAGAGAGAAAGAGAGAGAGAGAATAAAATAGAAATAATTGAGACTAAAGCAGATAAAGCAAGAAAAAGCAGACAGAGAGCTAGTTAGATAGATAGATAAATAGAGACAGAGAAAGAGAAAGAGGGAAAGAAAGAGAAGGAGAGAGAGAGAAAAAAAAGCGACAGCAAAGCAGGTGAGGGGAGAGAGAGAGAGAGAGAAAAAAAGCGAGAATGCAGATAAAAAGGAAAATAACGAGGATAGAGAGAGAGAGAGAGAGAGGGAAAGAAAAAACGACAGCAAAGCAGGGGAGGAGAGAGAGAGAGAGAGAGAGAGAGAGAGAGAGAGAGAGAGAGAGAGAGAAAAGAAAAAAAAGCGAGCAAAGCCGATAAAAAGGAAAAAAAAAAACGAGGAGAGAGAGAGAGAGAGAGAGAGAGAGATAGAGGAGGAGGAAGAGAAAAGAGAGAGAGAGAAAAAAAGCGACAGCAAAGCAGGGGAGGAGAGAGAGAGAGAGAGAGAGAGAGAGAGAGAGAGAGAGAAAAAAAAGCGAGCAAAGCCGATAAAAAGGAAAAAAAAACGAGGAGAGAGAGAGAGAGAGAGAAGAGAGAGAGAGAGAGAGAGAGAGAGAGAGAGATAGAGGAGGAGGAAGAGAAGAGAGAGAGAAGAAAAAAAAGCGACAGCAAAGCAGGGAGGAGAGAGAGAGAGAGAGAGAGAGAGAGAGAGAGAGAGAGAGAGAAAAAAAAGCGAGCAAAGCCGATAAAAAGGAAAAAAAAAACGAGGAGAGAGAGAGAGAGAGAGAGAGAGAGAGAGAGAGAGAGAAGATAGAGGAGGAGGAAGAGAAAGAGAGAGAGAGAAAAAAAGCGACAGCAAAGCAGGGGAGGAGAGAGAGAGAGAGAGAGAGAGAGAGAGAGAGAGAGAGAGAGAATCAGAGACTGAGAGGCAGTAAGAACGGCTTTTGGGTGGTGAATCAAATGAACTACACCAAGCAAGTGTAAGCGAATAAAAGAGACTGATACCATCCTTCTACTTTCTCTCTCTGTGCCGAGAAGACATGTTGGCATCCAGGTTGGATTTTGATTCGCATTGAACAAGAGACCTGTTCGTCTGAACACCCACTTACACCATGCACCAATTTGACCCCGTACATTCCACTCTACCCCCCCCACTCTACCTCTCCCCCTCTCTCTCTCTCTCAATTTCCTTTCTCTGCAACGCGCCTCTCTCCCTCCTCCTTTCTCTCTCTCCCCTCTCTCTCTCTCACAATCTCTCAATGTCCTTTCCTCCCCTCGCCTCTCTTCTCCTCTCTCTCTCCCCCACTCTCTCTCTCAATTTCATTTCTCCCCCAAATGTCCCTCTCTCCCCTCCCTCTCTTCTCCCCCCTCTCTCGATCTCCTTTCCTCCCCACTCACCTCTCTCTGTTCCCGCTCCACTCTCTCTCTCTCAATGTCCTTTCTCCCAACACCTCTCTCTCACCCCAATCTCACTCTCTCTCTCTCTCACTCACTCACTAGTCTATTTTTAGTTTACATCGGTGTAATATTCTCCCACTCTCTCTCACTTTCCTTTTTCTCTCCCTCACCCCCTCTCAATTTCATTTCTCCTGAATTTGCCGCTCTCTTCCTCTCTCTTCCTCCCCCTCTCTCTCAATGTCCTTTTCTCCCCACACGCCTCTGTCCCTCCCCTCTCTCTCTTTCAATTTCTTTCTCCTCGACACACCTCTCTCTCCCCCGTCTCTCTCTCTCTCTAGTCTCTTTTAGTTTACTTCGGTGCAATATTCCCCCCTCTCTCTCTCACTTTCCTTTCTCTTTCCCTCCCCCACTCTCTCATTTCATTTCTCCAGAATTTGTCGCTCTCTTCCTCTTTCTTTCTGCCCCCTCTCTCTTTCGATGTCCTTTTCTCCCCGAAACGTCTCTCTCTCTCTCTCTCTCTCTCTCTCTAGTCTCTTTTTAGTTTCCCTCGGTGTAATATTGCCAGCCAGTCTTCGGATACCGTTAGCAGGAAATAAAATCAGAAAGAGAAAAAAAAAATAATATGAACAAAGCTGAAAATGGTTGGAGCTTCTAATTTCGAAGATTTTCTCTCTCTTTCTTTATAAAGTTACCAAATTCGTCTAATAATGGATTTTCTTTATTACTAATGTTATTTAGGGTCACAATCCCGCCAACATCCATCCTACACTACATGCTTTCTTGATCATAATACAAGTATATATTTACATTACTAATCAGCTACTGGATTATCATTTTGATGAGACTCATCTATTTATTGATACCCTAGTACCTACCTACGTGTGTCACGCCTTGTCATCACCTCAGATAAATAATGGACTATTCCGTTTTGATTCATAAGATATAGTTATTTACTAAGCTTAGCTTAGATGTGGCACATGGCCAGATGTATGGGGCACCCAGTGAGAATCGAACTCACTAACAATGGTCTGCGAAGTTAGCTTGCTAACTATTAGGCTACGTGAGGTACCTGAGAGTTGCATAGTTATTTACTAAGCTAGCTTAGATGTGGCACAAGGCCAGAAGTATAGGGCACCCAGTGAGAATCGAGATCATTAACAATAGCCTGTGAATCTAGCCTGCTAACCATTACGTCACAAGAGGTGCCCTTACTTATTAAGCTTAGTTTAGCTGTGTCACAAGACCAGAAGTATGGGGCACCCAGTGAGAATCGAACTCACTAACAATGGTCTGCTAATTTGCTAACCATTACACCATGTGATAAGATATATATATTTACCAACCCCTCCGTACGAGCAGGATGTGACACAAGGTCAATTTCTTAAGCGGAGTTTAACAGGTTTGAATTCAGAGTTTTCTTCTCCTAGACCGGTTGCCTAACCAAGGCTAAAGAACCCAGTCTGCCCTGCTATTTACCCATAGCTGGAGGGAGAGTAGGATTCATACCTTTCCCAAGGGTATTAGCGCTAGTGAAATGCAATTAGCACGATAAGATATATGATTGTCCCGACCGTATTGCGTTTATGGCACCCACCAAAAAACTCTTTTTCTTTTTTTTTATATGATAATGGATGCGTGTGTGTAACTGTTAGAGCAAATTTTTCAACCTTTTTATCTTACGGCACAGTGAGATGGGCAATAAATTGATCGAGGTACACCATCAGTATATAAACATATAATTATTTTATCATTTAAATTTTAAAAGAAAACGAACAGGGAAAATATTCTACAAGAGTAAAAGAAAACAATGCAATTTTATTTCTAAAGGTATATTTTTAATCAATTAAAACAAAAAATATATGAAAGTAATAAAAAAAGGTTTCCAACTTTGAGAAGGCTACCAGAGTCCGACAAAAAATATCTGGTATTTACATGTACCCCACTTGTACACGATACGGCACAATGCTTTTTTACGTGGAACCACCCACAAGCCGAGACTCATGGATGGTAGGTAGAAAAATTGCGTCGATCCCGTCGGCATTCGCCCTCTAGGGGCGCCTCAGGTGCTGGGTAATAAACCTAGCCCTGCACCTTTAAGTCAAGGGGCAGGTGTTGCCTTGGAGGAAAGCCCCCTGGGATCGACGCTATTAATTTAACATGACCGGTCCAGTGGCCGAAGCTCACTGGACCCCTGTCCCGAAGGACGGGTTGGAAAATACCTGAAGAAGGCCGGAGGGCACATCGGCAAAAACGTTGTACAAATAACAATAAAGATGAGGACAATCTCAGAATAATCCAAATAATACTTTAAAAATTCTTGATTACTTAATTTAGAAGCATAGGTGAGATTATAACAGGTATGACATGCTCATGAAAATAATACAGGTGATTAGATTTTAGAAACAACTAACAGGTTAATTCCATGTCAAATCATCTAGAAAATAGTAAATTTGTCACTCACCCCCTTCAATTTATCTGAGATTTCCAGATGTAGACTATATTAACGTTAGACAATCCCCAAATTTAAGCTTCCAATTCCAAAAATTCGCGGAATTATGTCGTTTTTTAGCTCTCTAAATTTGGCGGTGTTAGCGAAAAGTAGCGATTTTTGTAATGTATTTTTCTATAAAATAGGTTCTAGAGCTTCCCTACTCCTAAAGATTAGTTTATAAAAGTATTTTGGCCCATGAAATCCAGAAATGCTATCAAAAAATCTTAAAGTCAACCAATTTTAAATTATTGATGATTTCTGATTTTTTCATAGCAAGATCAATATCTCGATGTGGCACTGCATCTATGACAAGTTTCTTTCCTTATTTTTTTTCCAATGTCTAGTGGTACGATAATTAATTTGATAATTTTGCCTTAGTGTCCTTACTGTTTGCGTGACAATTCCTGTTTTGTATGTCATGTGAACATTTGAAGCTTCGGTTTCAAAACAAAATCGAATTTAATTAAATCGATCACCGCTTAAAAAATAAAAATAAATAAAAGACGAAAAATGTTATTATTCCATTAAATTATAAATCATCTTTATAAAATCTATCAAATAAAATTGTTTATAAGAGATGAAATTAGATTCTATTAATAAAATAGAAATTTCCTTTGGAGTCTTAAAAAGACAACATTTTTGTTGTCTTAAAAACAACAACAAAACAAAACACAAAAACATTACAATGTAGTTACACGCGGCATCTTATTAGTGACGTGGATCGATCTTAAAACATTCCCCCTCCCACCCTACAGACATCCTGTAAGGCGATTTCGGAATGGCCTAATGGATCGTAAAGTGCTTGAGTTGGAAATTTAATGTTTCTCAAAGGGTCTTAAACTAAAGAGAGGAACAAATAAGATGCGTGCAGCATTCGAGCGGCATTTTGGGAAGATGACAATTTTAAAAACAAGAACAAAAGAAAATGGAATAAGATTAAAAGACGGGCTTCTTTTTATCACGCCATGAAAAATCTACAAGTTTTCTACTTCATTCTTTTATACATTAAGCAATCAAAGAATATATATATATATATATATATATAAAAAGGAGAGAGAGAGAGAGAGAGAGAGAGAGAGAGAGAGAGAGAGGGGGGGAGGGAATGTGTGTGCGCGAGAGTCTGTGTGTTTGTGTGTTAGTGAAGAGAGAGAGAGAGAGAGAGTGAGTGAGAGAGAGATATTGTGTGGTGTGCGCGCTCGTTTGTGTGTATGTATGTGTGAGAGAGAGACAGTCAGACGAATAAAGAATTCGATATTCTAAAAGGAAATAGTTAAAAGTCAGGATCAAGGTGGACGGAGAGAGAGAGAGAGAGAGAGAGAGAGAGAGAGAGAGAGAGAGAGAGAGAGAGGTGGGTGGGGGTGGGGATGTGAATGTGTGTGTGAGAGAGTTTGTGAGTGAGTGAGTGAGAGAGAAAGTAACAACAAGAGAGGGAGAGAGAGAGAGAGAGAAGTAACAGAGAGAGAGAGAGAGAGAGAGAGAGAGAGAGAGAGAGAGAGAGAGAGAGATATATTTTATGTGATCTAATTGTATGGAAACTTAAATTTGCTCCATGTTGTTTCCTGCTCTTTAAACTCTGCTGTTTAAGCTAGCAATCATCAGTAGCGAAATCGTTCGCTGCCTGAAGATTGCTCTTTGTAAACAAATAAGTTTAAATAGCATGAAAACATATAGAATGAAAAATATATATTTGTTTATTATTATCATTATTATTTTTAATATCGCTCTATCACAGATATTTAGAACTATCCTAATAATACAGTATATATTGGATTACTACTGTCTCATCAAGTGAGAACACACACAAACACATATATATATTTATATAAAGAGTAAAAGTTATTGGCAAATAAACTACTTAAGTTTCACCCAAGGATCATCAGGGATGACTACAACGAATTAATTTAAAAAAACTAATCAATTGGAAACAATCATGGAAGTAAGCAACATGATCAAAGAAAAAAAGAACGTTTACAGATAGGCACTTAAATCAATTTTTTAAATGTCAAAATTGTGACTAGTGACTTCTGATTATATATATATTATATATATATATATATATATATATGTGTGTGTGTGTGTGTATTTGGACAGCATTCTTTCATTTATACATGTAGAATTAAACAAAAGACACATCTCTTGTTTAACAATTTTATTTTTGATCTTTTCGAGTTTTCTGGCCAACTTTTTAATATTTGGGTGGAATTTCAGGTCCCGAGTACTTTCGGCATTTCGAAGTGCCATCATCAGGGGTGATGTGTTCCAGTTTTTTTATTGTTTTTTTTAATGCCTATAACACCTTTCTCATCAATTCCTCTCCTTCCAGCCTCCACATTAATATAATATTTACACTAAACAGAACACTTAACAAACCGTCATTTGGCTATTAAAAATTTATTTCGACAAGAACTCAATAAATGAGCCCAGTTTTATCAGATAGTCTTAGAAAATGTATCACCAATACGTCTCACAAAAATGTAACACCGACTTGTCTCCAAAAATGTAACACCAACATGTCCCACAAAAATGTAACATTGGTATGTCTCATAGAAATGTAACACTACGATGTCTCACCAAAAATAACACAGCCAGGTTTCACAAAAATGTAACATTGGTATGTCTCATAGAAATGTAACACTACGATGTCTCACCAAAAATAACACAGCCAGGTTTCACAAAAATGTAACATTGGTATGTCTCATAGAAATGTAACACTACGATGTCTCACCAAAAATAACACAGCCAGTTTCACAAAAATGTAACATTGGTATGTCTCATAGAAATGTAACACTACGATGTCTCACCAAAAATAACACAGTCAGGTTTCACAAAAATGTAACATTGGTATGTCTCATAGAAATGTAACACTACGATGTCTCACAAAAGATAACAGAGCCAGGTTTCACAAAAATGTAACATTGGTATGTCTCATAGAAATGTAACACTACGATGTCTCACAAAAGATAACACAGCCAGGTTTCACAAAAATGTAACATTGGTATGTCTCATAGAAATGTAACACTACGATGTCTCACAAAAAATAACACAGCCAGGTTTCACAAAATGTAACATTGGTATGTCTCATAGAAATGTAACACTACGATGTCTCACAAAAAATAACACAGCCAGGTTTCACAAAATGTAACATTGGTATGTCTCATAGAAATGTAACACTACGATGTCTCACAAAAAATAACACAGCCAGGTTTCACAAAAATGTAACATTGGTATGTCTCATAGAAATGTAACACTACGATGTCTCACAAAAAATAACACAGCCAGGTTTCACAAAAATGTAACATTGGTATGTCTCATAGAAATGTAACACTACGATGTCTCACAAAAAATAACACAGCCAGGTTTCACAAAAATGTAACATTGGTATGTCTCATAGAAATGTAACACTACGATGTCTCACAAAAGATAACACAGCCAGGTTTCACAAAAATGTAACATTGGTATGTCTCATAGAAATGTAACACTACGATGTCTCACCAAAAATAACACAGCCAGGTTTCACAAAAATGTAACATTGGTATGTCTCATAGAAATGTAACACTACGATGTCTCACCAAAAATAACACAGCCAGGTTTCACAAAAATGTAACATTGTATGTCTCATAGAAATGTAACACTACGATGTCTCACCAAAAATAACACAGCCAGGTTTCACAAAAATGTAACATTGGTATGTCTCATAGAAATGTAACACTACGATGTCTCACCAAAAATAACACGGCCAGGTTTCACAAAAATGTAACATTGGTATGTCTCATAGAAATGTAACACTACGATGTCTCACCAAAAATAACACAGCCAGGTTTCACAAAAATGTAACATTGGTATGTCTCATAGAAATGTAACACTACGATGTCTCACAAAAAAATAACACAGTCAGGTTTCACAAAAATGTAACATTGGCATGGACTGTTACATTTTTAACCAGAGGGGGTTACAAGTAAGGAATATGAGTAATAATATATAGACAAAATATATGTGTTCGTAAGTTTCTCCTCAAAGTCGCATCATTTATGAAACACTGTATTTTTTTTACGTCAATGACCATAAATAAACTGTTTTACAATAAGAGATCTTGATTTTGTTGGTTGTATATGCAATTCCCTTTTTATAGCCATACTTTCAAATACTCTTTAACTCTTTTTAGACCTAAAATATGCGCATTTGTTTCCAATCATTGATTGACCGTGGTGATGTGAGCTCTCTGAAGAGGTAACTATGTAGCGCCAGAGAAATGATGACGTGAGCACTTTCATTCCATATTGTTGTTCTTTTTTGTCCCGCAAGGTGGTGGTCCAGTGGTCGCTAACATATTTGGTTAATGGTTGGTTGGTTGGAGTTACTACTACTACTAAATAACAATAAGATAATAATACGCTTTTTTATTTTATTCTCTCTCTCTTTCTATCTATCTATCTATCTCTGGCCAGTAAGGCAAGAAGAAGAAGGATGAATAGGAGGATGAGGACATGATGAGTAAGGGAAGACGAAAAAGAAAAAGAAGAAAATGTCAAGTAGCGGGAGAGAGAAGAAGAAGAAGAAGAAGAAGAAGAAGAAGGAGAGAGAGAGAGAGAGAGAGAGAGAGAGAGAGAGGGGAGAGAGAGAGAGAGAGGGGGAGAGAGAGAGAGAGAGAGAGAGAGGGTCCTTCCACCTTTTTTTATTGACAAACAACAATGGCGTAATCGATACTTCCGCTTGCCTTACACAATAGCGGAACTGATACTTTCGCCTCCTTAAAACTCAAGAATCACATTCAAACACCAATCTCAGAGTAACACATTTTTAGTAAAAATTAGCACTTTAATGATTTTATGTAGATTAACCGAAAGGTAAGTTCTCCCAAATATTTAGAAATCGCAGAAACATTTATTTTTTATTGTCACTGATGTCTACATCATTTTAAAGTTTGAACTCTTATCTATTTTTCTACATATTCATTAATAATTAATTGATGCGAATTATACGTGGTGAAGGCTGTACAGTACACTCACCAAAAATAAAGAAGAAGATAGCATCTTTAAATATTCTTTAAACAATAAAAGTGCTGTACAAAATAACAGAAGAGAAAGAGAAAGATGTTAGTGCCAGTAATTGAAATAACAAAACATCACCTCAGTACGTGAAGTGATTAAAAAAGAAAGAAACGAAAACAAAAAGCTAAAAACCTTAGTCTTGATCAAAACAACAATAGCCAGAATAATTCCTCAAATAATGGCGGTTAGATGTGCTTAATTTTAAGTTTGGGAAGAAGAAAAATAAGAAAAGAAGAAGAAGAAGAAGAAAAAGAAGAAGAAGAAGAAGAAGAAGAACAACAACAACAACAATATTATGATGTGTAAGGGAAGAAGAAAAGGGAAGAAGAAGAAAAATATTGAATAAAAGAAGAAGAATATTGAGTAAGATAATAATAATAATAAGATAAACAACAACAAACAGCATGATGGGTAAGGGAAGAAGTAAAGAGAGAAGAAAAATATTGAGTAAGAGAAGAAGAAGAAGAAGAAGAAAGAGAGGAATATTGAGGAAGAAAGAGAAGAAGAAGAAGAAGAAGAAAGAAGAAAGAAAGAAAGAGAGGAATATTGAGAAGAGGAAGAAGAAGAAGAAGAAGAAGAAGAAAGAAAGAGAGGAATATTGAAGAAGAAGAAGAAGAAGAAGAAGAAATATTGAGGAAGAAGAAGAAGAAGAAGAAGAAGAAGAAAGAGAGGAATATTGAGGAAGAAGAAGAGAAGAAGAAGAAGAAGAAGAAGAAGAAAGAGAGGAATATTGAGGAAGAAGAAGAAGAAGAAGAAAAAGAAGAAGAAGAGTAAGGGAAGATGAAGAAGAACAGCAAAATGTTGAGAAAGGAAAGAAGAAGAAGAAGAAAAAGAAAAAAATGTTGAGTAAAGGAAAAAGAAAGAGACGAAAATGTTAAGTAAGGTGATAATAATAATAATAAGAAGAAGAAAGAAAGAAAGAATGAAAGAAAGAAAAAAAAACGAAAGAAAGAAAAAAAACGAAAGAAAAAGAAAGAAACGAACTCTTTTCACCGACAAAATAACCTCGGTTATCACGGATTATGCTGAAAATTAGAATAAAGAAAAAACAAACCAGAAAAAAAAGAAAAGAAAAGACCAAAAAATGGAAGGCACACTTTTCGCTCGTGCTTAAATATGTTTTTGAAGCTGTTTTCTTTGTTATATGATTAAGATTTTCTACAGCAAGCAATAATATTCAGTCGTTGCTATCAATGTCAAGTCAGTGTTTATTGAATCTCCCTTGAATGGGTTGTTTTTTCCTTCCTACTTAGAGCTCACTTTCAAAAAAATAACTTTGATTTCTTTGGTTTCTTCTTCCTGAGAAATTTCTTTCCCTCCATGTTTGCTTGCTATTTCTCTCGAATGCAGCTTTGTCGGGGCGGCGACCACAACGACGACGGGAAAAAAGCAAGGACACAACAACAGCAGCTACTACAACAACTACTACTAATAATACTGAATAATAATAAGAGTCTAGAGAAATTAGAAATCAGAGGATGAATCAAGACCATCCAAACAACAGCATTGTTGAGATCGGTTAGAGTCGTGGGAAGGGGACTCGTTGATCCGAGTTCAATTGCTGGACGAAGCTGTTTGTATTTCACATGGCGCTAATACCCGTGGGAAAGGTATGAATCCAATTCTCCCTCCAGCTATGGGTAAATAGCAGGGCTGACTGGGATCTTTAACCACAGCTAGGTAACCAGTCTATGAGAAGGAAAACTCTGGAATCAAACCTGTTAAGCTCCGCTTAAGAAATTGACCTTGTGTCGCATCCTGCTCGTGTGGAGAGGTTGATATATATATATATATATATATATATATATATATATATATAAAGACGGAATTCGGCATAAAATGACCCCAACGAGTTGCCGGATAAATTTTTGGATGATAATACTGTAATAGTACTAGATTCATTGTAATAGTAAACAGGAGTTCTGGAAAAATGAAGAGACGTCTCTCACACAACCTCCAGTAAAAGAACACAAGCTTAGACAGGTGTGAATAACTTGCAAGGAGGGAAATAATAATAATAATAATAATAATAATAATAATAATGATAATAACAACATGATGATCAACAACAGCTATTGGTTTCATCTTGGTTGTAATATATTACGGCAAATGACAAGGGAACAAATGTGGAAGGCACACCAACCGAAACTTTGTTACTATAACAACCAAGATTAGGACAATCGTGTTTAGAATGTCAATAATAACAATTTTCCATTTTAGAAATTTATACTACTACTACTACTAATAATAATAATAAGAAGAAGAAAGAACTTGTCAACCGGCCGATCACAGAGTGAAAATGAAAGAAAACGAAAAGATCGATAAATACTTAGACCTTGCCAGAGAACTAAGAAAACTGTAGAACATGAGGGTTAAGGTCGTGCCGATCGTGATTGGGGCCCTTGGAACAATTCCCAGGGGATCGAAAAGGAGTCTGGATGAATTAAAAATCGGAGGAAGAATCGAGACCATCCAGACTACAGCATTATTGAGATCAGCTGGAATACTCAGAAGAGTCCTGGAGACCTGAGGAGACTTGCTGTCACTCAGCCTCCAGTGAACCACCGGCTTCTGCAGGAGTGAAAAACTCGAATGGAGTGAAGTAATAATAATAATAATAATAATAATAATAATAATAGTGAAAATCTTGTAATGAGGGAAAATAATCCTGTTGATGATACTAAAAGGATGAAAATGCAAGATGATGCAAAAAGAAATGATTTTAAGCGAAAAAGAAAAAATATTTAAAACGTAAAGCAAAGTAATTTGTATGAGGCAAGAGCTTAGAAGCACTTTCCTAAAATAGAAAATAAAAATCTCGGCAAAATAAGATTTTTTTTTCAGATGATAAATTGGGGGAAAATACTCTGACATTCTCATTTAGTCGATATGAAATAATAACATATCAAAAAATATTTTGAAATGTCTGTTCAGTTCATTTTGATATGAATTTAAAATATTCAAATAAATTTCATGTACATTAATGCTATAAACATATTTTTTTTTAAATTCACTATCTATCTATCTATCTCATTCTGTTATTATCTATCAATCTATCTCCTGTAATTCATATCTATCTATGATCATTATCTATCTATCTATCTCCTGTAATTCATATCTCTATCTTTATTAATCTCCTGCAGTTCATACCTAACTATCTATCTATGTTCCATTTATATCTATATTTATTTCCCCCCCCCTCTCTCTCTCTCATATATATATATATATATATATATATATATATATATATATATATATATATATATATATAAACTGAAATAGATAGCTTGCTAGCTAGATAAGTCTATCCATATCTGTCTTAAGCGTTTGCTGCACTGGTTATCGTCCAAGGAAATGGACATGGCGAACCGAGTTCCATTCCTAAACGAGCCTGTTTGCATTTCACATAGCGCTAATCTTCAGAAATGTATGAACGCAACTATTCTCCCCAGAGTTATGGGTAAATAGTAGGGCAAACTGTGCTCTTTAACCTTGGTATAGCAAACAGTCGTGGAGAAGGAAAACTCTGAATTGAAACCTGTCAATCCCCGCAAAAATTTACCTTGTGCCAGATCCTCGTGTGTGTGTATATATATATATATATATATATATATGTGTGTGTGTGTGTGTGTGTGTGTGTCTGTGTGTGTGTGGAGGAGGAGCGTGGTCTACTGGTTAGAGTTGTAGAAAATGGACTCGTTAACCTGAGTTCAATTCCTGGACAAAGCTGTTTGCATTTCACATAGCGCTAATACCCTTGGGAAAGGTATGAATCCAATTCCCACTCCAGCTATTGCTAAATAGCAGGACAGGCTGTGCTCTTTAACCATGGCTAGGTAACCAGTCTAGGAGAAGAAAAACTCTGAATTCAAACCTGTTAAACTCCGCTTAAAAATGACCTTGTGTCGCATCCTGCTTGTGGTGAGGTGTTGGTAAATATATATATATATATATGCATTTTCAGATTGATGATATTGGTTGACTCAAATACACACTAATACATCCAAACACTCTTCTCTTTCTCTCCCTCCTTTTCTCTCTCCCTCTCTCTCTCTCTCTCTCTATATATATATATATATATATATATAATATACCAAGCGGAGAGAAAAAACCCAGCAGAAAGTTTGATTGTAAAAATATACTACCAAACATCAACCAGGAAGAAAAAAATTTTTGAAAAAAAAAGAAAGGACCAAGATATTCGTACCAACAAAAAATAATCTATTGGTACAGTATTTGGCCAAAAGAAAAAACAATTTATATGTATATATATATGTATATAATATATATATATATTCATATAACCGCTAGGAGAAAGCTAATATGTAAAAAGTGCTCGATACCTAAGTAGAGCCAAATAATAAAGATAATCTAATGAGTCAGACGAACCTACTATTAGTTTCGCATAAAGCTCTTCAGGGCTAAAATCTGACCAGGGTCAGATTTTAGCCCTGAAGAGCTTTATGCGTAATTAATAGTAGGTTCGTCTGACTCATTAGATTATCTTTATATATATATATATATATATATATATATATATATATATATATATATATATTCGGATGAGTCATCCTTCCATCTAGTGTTAGGAAGGATAACCAACAAGTAGACGATAATCATTTATTGATTCTGATACTTTACATACAAGACAGAAAAGAAATAGGTCGTAGTAAATTACACACACACACATATATATATATATATATATATATATATATATATGAAAAGATATTCTTTTTGTGTCGATGATTATTCTAATTTTGTTTTGAATATTCGTTCTGTTTTTCTGACACATTTTCTGACACATATTTTCTGACATGTTTCGGTCCAGTTCCCATCGACAAAACGTTTGGACAATCGCCTCAAATAAGATTCATCTTTCTCTTTGTAAGAACCATCGTTGTTTATACGACTCAACTTGTTCTTTTTTATCTTTTATTTTTCAAGAACCATTCTGATAATCTCGAATCTCATTCAACCACGCACAACTTCTCGCTTGAAATCTCGGATATACAAGACTACGACCCCGTAACGCACCGGAAAGAGTCGCTTCCTACTACATGATACATTCTGAGAAATACTACATTCGATAAATCAGGATATTCTGGTCAGAAGCTGCCCAATGAAAAAAAAAATGTAAAAGAAAAGAAAAATAACATAGAAAATCTTATTATAATGGAGATCGTGTGTTTGTCTGTCTGTAACCGAAACTATATTACTACTCAAGTGACATGTGTGAAAGCCACAGTTTACAGTTGGGTCAAAGTGATGGGAGAGCCGCTGTGAGATGTCTAAAGCAGGAAGAGTCAAAGTATATGAAATTTAGTTTGTTTTCGTTTTTTAATGACTGAAAGTGGCTAATGCGTTTTTCAATGCACATCTTTGTACTGGTGTGTTTATTTTTATATATGCACAGGTGGATTTTTGTATATGCTTATATTTGTATATATGTGTGTGTTCGTGTATTATGTGTGTGTATACGTACCTTAGTAATTTATGTCACATTCTCCATAATTGTTATTTTATTTAAATCTCAATTATTAATAAAAGTGTTTTACATTATTAATACTATTGACCATGTCTACATAATTACACTATGCAATTGTATGTATATATAGAACAAAATAGCGGTTTACAGTGTGAACTAGAAGGCTAATTTGCATATTAATATTACAAATTTGATTTTAATAAATACTTGCAAAATAAAAAGACACCCTCCGGGCGATGTAAAAACAACTTTTTGAAAGATATTGTCTGAGGATATGGGAGCTGAAAATTCAATGTCATAGAGTGTGTACCATAAGTATGTAACATCGTCAAATTTATTAAAGGAGTTAAAAAAAAAAAAGAAAGAAAGACAATTGAAATGGAAACAGTTCCGATAACTTTAAATATTATATTAGAATAAAATAATCTATATATAAATATATAACACCGGGCATCTATCTATTGAAACAATGAGTATTGTCTAACGTTCCATGCTCACATTTTGAGTATATTTATTCTATGTTATGACGTTGGATTATGTGTTGGGTAATGTGACGTAAGCAGTGACGTAATTTTTGTTACAGACAAAATAAAACCAGAAGCGAATCTCCATTATTAATAGATGTGCTCAGTATTATTGATTTCTAATTGTTGGCTCTTATTTTAAAAATATGAGCAACAATCTCGGAGTTAAATCTTTTTAGAGGCGCGGATATTATTATTAATGACAGAGAATAAATTTGTATGTATTTAACGTCGGGAAGGTTGCGTGAAACTACTCCACAAATAATATTTAAATGACGAATAAAAATATGACACAGTTTAGGTAGAAAATACGGAGAAATGATAAAACAAATGCATATGATTAAATTGTAACAAATGAATTTATTCAGAGAATAAATTTGCAATAATCAACAAAATGTGAATGTTCTAAAGAAATGTAAAAGTTCGTGTGTATAGTTTGGAAAAGTTCGTCAAGAAATGTGTAATGTGAAATGTTTGTGTATTCGTCAAAGTTCGATTAGATATGGACAGAAATGAGAATCAAGTTTGTATATACGACCTGCTGAAACGGATTCTTGATGTAGAACGAAGTGGTAAGAATAATGGTAGTAGTAAGAGCGTCGTAGTTGTGTTGAGACGTTGGAACCGTTCGTTCGGTCACCTGTTTCTTGGTCGTGTTCTATCTGGCCGCGAGATGGGATATGTTTGTTTGTTGTCGTCGGGTGGTTGTCCTGTTTGACGCGAGATGAAGTCTGTGTATTTGCCGATTTCTTCTCTGTCTTTTATAATTAAAAGATGAGATCAAAAAGTAATTAATTTTTTGAGGCGCGGACACGCGGACACGCGGACGTAGTAGTGAGCAACGATAACCTAAGCCAATCGATTCTGATTTTTATGTAAAAAATTGTTTTAATCACTTTTCCTTAAGTTTAGGAAAAGGATTGTGTTCGTGTGTTTGTTTTAATCTCTTTTGCTTAAGTTTGGGAAAAGGACTGTGTTGTGTGTTTGTTTTAATTTCTTTCCCTCAAGTTTGGGAAAAGAAATGTGTACGTGTGTTTATTCTTATTTGGTATAAAATATAGAATTGTATTCTATATCTTAGAATAAATCCATTAACAAGAAGAAATAACTGATTTTATTCTTTATTTCCTAATTTAACTAAATAGTTAAATTAGGAAAATTTAGCAATGAAAGACGGGAGTGATGGAAGGGTAAGTTTCGGTGTTTCCTTTTTTAATTTTTACAGTCAAGAACATATGTCATTTAGTAAGCTTAGCTTATTTTGGTATAAGGACAACGATATGGCAAACTGTTGTAGAGTAGCTAGCACCCCTTCAGTACTCTACCAGATGGCCTTGCTCATACTCTTAAATAGTCTACAATTAAGGACTTCAACAGTGTAGTAATAAGCTGAATAATATTCGGACTGATCGTACTGGATTTGGCCATACCGCATTTGACCCTCCTCTATTTCTTGTAAGTTTGTCTTGTTAATTGTTTGTAACTTATGTTCTATGTTTTTGTATGTATCCGTTTACACCGGATACTAGAGCTGATAAAATATGTTAAGCACTCAATTCCTCTGTGTATCATTCCACCTCGACAATACAACATAACCCCAACCCTTTTTATCATACATGTGCTAGAATACGGTGGTTGAGGGTCTTAGTGCCCTGGGTTGACATTAAACTATCTGATAGTGAGGTTCCAGTCCTGTAGGTATGGGGAATGTGGAGCGCCTCTTCATCACCATTGTTCCCAGGTTCACTCTGACCTGGAGTGGTAGTATCTGTTAGGGTCCCATCTATGGGCTAAATAGAAACAAATCTCTATTAATAATAGGGATTGTCTTTATTTTTGTCTGTAACTAAAACTACGTCATAGCTCTACGTCACAGCTTACGTCACAATATTCTTATGATATATACATCCAACATTTGAGTAAGCAATTTTTAAAATTGTTTTTTACTCTCGTCCTTTTTTTTCACAGTAACAAGAAGTTAACTAAAATGTTTACAAATAAATAAATACCTACGATTTTGTGTAAAACTGATGTGGAAAAGATTCAAAATAATTGTTTGATTATTACATGCACGCAACATTTTATTTGAGAGGGACGGGGCTCAGTTTTCATTTAAAATTGTTTTATTTTCATTTTTTACTCCTTTAATAAATATGAGGATTTGTCTTACTTATGATACAAACCCTCTGACATTGAATTTTTAACTCCCACCCTCTCAGGCCATGTCTTTCAAAAATTAATTTTTACGACGCCCGGAGGGTGTTTTCTGTTGCTAGTGTGTATAAAATAAATTGAGTACCCACCAATAATGAATAAAACAAAAAACATCTTCGGCATAAAATTACCTAATGGGTTGACATGCCGTAAAATCCAACCAACCAACCAACCAACCTCTCTCTCTCTTCTCCCTCTCTCTCTCTCTCTCTTTCTCTCTCTATTCTCTTCTCTTCTCCTTCTCTCTCTCTCTCTATTCTCCCTTCTCTCTCTCTCCCCTCTCTCTCTCCCCCTCTCTCTCTCTCTCCCTCTTTTCTCCCCCTCTCTCTTCTCCCTCTTTCTCCCCCTCTCTCTTCTCCCTCTCTTCTCCCCCTCTCTCTTCTCCCTCTCTTCTCCCCCTCTCTCTTCTCCCTCTCTCTTCTCCCCCCTCTCTCTCTCTCTCCCTCTATTCTCTTCTCTATTCCCCCTCTCTCTCTCTATTCCCCCTCTCTCTCTCTCTATCCTCTCTCTCTCTCTCTCTCTCTCTATTCTCCTCTCTCTCTTCTCTCTCCCTTTCTCTCTATTCTCTTCTCTATTCTTCCCTCTCTCTCTATCTCTCTCCTTCTCTCCTTCTCTCTCCTCTTCTCTATTCTCCCTCTCTCTATTCTCCCCTCTCTCTCTCTCTCTATTCTCTCCCTTCTCTCTTCTCTTCTCTATTCTCTATTCTCTTCTCTTCTCTATTCTCCCCCTCTCTCTCTCTATTCTCCCTCTCTCTCTATTCTCCCTCTCTCTCCCTTCTCTCTCTTCTCTCAACAACACCTAAGTAGTTGTTTACTAAGCTTAGCTTAGATGTTGCGGAAAGACAGAAGTATGGGGTCCCCAAGGAGGATCGAACTCACTAACAATGGTCTGCGAATCTAACTTGCTAACCATTATGTAAGGACCAAAGTGGAGCGTTGCATGCCAATGACTGCTCAGCCACGAGGATTCCATTATTAAGCTTCACGGGTCACCACCCGGGGCCAGCAGGTGGTTCCATTAGCGGTTCTTACCCCTCTGCAGAGATGCAGTCGGAATATTCTACAGCTCCAGCGGACAGGGCAGAAACCAAAATGCGAATAATCATGTAAGGAATGTAAAGAATGAAAAATATCTCAGAAAATTTCGATTAGATACAGAAAATTTATTTATTTATATTATTTAGGCGATTCAGCGTATCTTCCTCGTTCCTTTGTTCTATACACAACGTTTTGGCCGCTGTACCCTCCGGCATTCTTCAGGTGTCTTTTTTGTTTTCGGTGTCGTTGTTTTCACTCACGTTCATGCAATTTCAAACCAGACTATTTATTCAATCCACGCAGGTAGATTGTTCTCATTCCATTATACATGCATACGACAAAAGAAACCAAGAGAAACCGGAGGGTATTGTGGCCGAGACGTTGTGAGTCTAACCAAAAGTATGAATAGTGTAAATTATATAGATAATTATCTTTCAAATAGCTTGAGGAACATAAAATAAATCTGACCGTCCTGTCCGCTGGGCTGTAAAATGCCGACTGTACATCTGCAGTGACATAAGACCTACAACGGGGCCACCTAATTGACCGTTTGTGGTGACTCGTAATGTTTGACTGCAAGATCATGGTGACTGAGTGTTCCGGGACCCGGGTACTAAGTGGTCCCGTGACAAAGCCTTGGGCAAGACGAGCGGTCGGAGAGGCCAATCCGATCAATCTTGTTTTGCAATGTAAGCCCAAGCACCTATATGATTTGTCCCGGTCGTATAATTCAAATTGATGACAAACACCCAACTCTTTTTATGATATGAGTGCAAGAAGGTTGTGACTGAGGGTCAACTACCAGTTTATTAATTCTACAAATTCATGAAATGCTCATGAAGTCAATGAAAAATATAACATAAAAATATTTCTACCAATTTATTAATACATATGAGATTAAGGAATATTATTTCTAAACAGAACCAAACCAAAATTTACCAAAGCGAGTATAATTACGAAATTAGTTTTGAATCGTCTAAAATGAAAATATCAAAAATGTAAATCCTAATTATCTGGTGCTGCTTATCCGCCGAATTCTTATTTTTCATGAGTTTTTTTTACCTCAACTAAATAATGGACCATTCTGTTTTTATTATAAATAAAGAAAGGTAAGAAAAAGGACATGCTACACGGAAAAATATTAGAAGAAAGAAAGGGGAAAGATAGAAAGGAATGAGCGCACGGAAATGATAACGCTAATATATTTCAAGTGAACATAAACATAATTAAAGATGAAAAGAAGAAAAGAAAGAAAAAATAGTGAGAGAGAGACAGAGAGTTAACTCAATATTATCATACTTTTTACATATTGAACTATTTAGAAATAGCCCTTAAATAAACATATGAAACATTATACTAATTAAAATATCATAATGTGGTATATCCAGTGGTTCTGCTAGTTATGTTTGTTAAAATATTTTATGGTACCAAACAAGAAAAACGGTCAGAAGTAAATACTTCCGCTTTCGGCTAGAAACCACAAGGTTCCTAGTTCGATACTGGCATTCGCCAACTCAGCGTATGAGTTAGCACAGGTATCTGTGCGGTAAAGTAAGGAGCTGGCGGTAGGTGTGGCGCTTCACCTCAGACGCAAAAAATAATTTCCTTGGTCTTGTGCTAGCGAAAATGGGATAGACTCCCTCGCTGATTGGCTGATACCGACTTTAGGCCGACTTTACTTACTTACTTTTTACTTCATGAGCTGAGTTGGTGAGGGCCGGTATCGAACCTGGAATCTTGTGGTTCCAAGGCGGATTCACTACCGACTGAGCTAGACCGGCTGCCACACTTTGATATATGAATAATCTGTTATTTCCTAAGCTCTGTCCCATCTTTAGATATCTTGTTTAAAGATCTCATCAATTGAACGCCAAGATGGCGGAAGAGAAGCGAGAGAAGCGCGGGAAATAAATCCTACTTAAGAAGAAGCAACACCAGAATTTGTTACTTTCAACGTGATCTTTGATAAGGGGCGGTATTATAATTTTAAAATGATCTCTCTTAATTTCAGAGATAAAAATATTTTCATAATTTATTTTCATACCAGTATCTCCATTTTTGTTTATACTTTCGTATAGATCGATATAATCTCAGGCTTTCCTAAGATTTATGTTGCCTCCGGAGATGTTTCGCTTATTTATTTTTCTGTTTCCCTTTTTCCACAGGAACACGGTAGTCTAGCAAGATCACAAGGATTCAGTACACGATTCCGTGATGTCCCTAGACTGTAACGCACTTTTTTGAGAAGTGGGTTATTTTTTCTAAGATTATATATTCCTACAAAACAAACAAATTAGATGTGTATAAACAATATATTCATGGTTTAATTTTTCCTTCTCATTGGTTAGTTGCCTATCTAAAGAACACAGACTGCTCGGCTATTTATCCATAGTTGGAGAAATAACAAGAGAATTAGCGCGAAGTGAAACGAAACCAGCTCTGTCTAGCAGTAGCGGCTCTTACATGAATTGTAAATCCTGATTGTAAATCCTGATTATCTGGTGTTGCTTTTCTCCAGAATTCTTATTTCTTATGAGTGTCGTCACGACAGTTAAATAATCGTC
Organism: Doryteuthis pealeii; assembly: GCA_023376005.1. NCBI lineage: Eukaryota > Metazoa > Mollusca > Cephalopoda > Myopsida > Loliginidae > Doryteuthis > Doryteuthis pealeii. The sequence continues at coordinate 73,121,141 of CM042161.1, read as the reverse complement.
CATTCCGTTTTTATTTGAAAGAAAAGGAAGAAAAAAAAATTCTACACAGATAAATATAAGAAAGAAAGAGAGTAGGGGAAAGAAAGGCAGAGAAGGTGAGCGTGTGGAAGCGATAACGTTTATCTGTTTTAACTAAAGGGAGAATTTTTTGAACTCTCGGATGAATTACAAAACAAGTTTGATCTTTTGATAGATATTATATTATTAGTGTATATATTCTGTGTAACCAACCAACCAACCAACGTCGAAAACACCGGTTCCCCCTAGATCACCGAAGTTAAGCAGCGATGAGCGTGTTCAGTAATTAGATGGGTAACCATTTAAGCAAAAGCAGGTACTATAAGTCAAACGAATCTCAAAATGACTTCATTAAATGACCCAAAAGATGTTGATATGCCGTAAACCAAAACAACCAACAAACCAGCTCTTTGTTCATCAAGAATGACTTCATTCGGCATTAAATGACACGAAAAGGTTTGATATGGCGTAAAACCAACCAGCCCTTAGTTTATCAAAAATGACATGATTCGGCATTAAATGACCCGAAAAGGTTTGGTATGCCGTAAACAAAAACAACCAACAAATCAGCCCTTTTTTCATCAAGACCAACTTGATGCGGCACTAAATAACTCAAAAAGGTTTGACATGCCGTAAAACAAAACAACCAATCAAGTTGGTCAGTATTCTAAAAATTTCTCGCAACTATTTTGGCACCTGTTCTTAAATGGGTTAAGCTCTAGTGATTGACCGAGCCAGAATAGAACGAACAAAGAAGCCCGCTCAATCCAATTCTTTTGTCATTTTGGCCGTGTGGGCTACAACATTATTTTGTTGTATAATGGCATTTTGCCATCTATTCTTACCATACAACTTCTACAAGCTTCGATGCAACCCTTTTTTATAATACACTTCGGTACTTTTGTTTAGCATTGATCGACAACTTCACTAGTGATAGAATAGGATAAGTCTCTGATCACTTGGTACCGGAGATATGACAGCTCAAAACCGTGACTCCTTCTTCAACGTTGGCTTTAGAGGGAAATAGGTGAACGACTGTTGGAAAGAGAAATAAAAAGGTTTACATTTGGTCCGGTGATCAGTGATTGAGATGACAAATTATATCTCTATGATGCAGAAACCCAATTCTTAAGGACGGAATCCTGATGTCTGAGCAGTCCATGATATCCAACATATCACTTTGGCCCTTAGGCTAAACAAGCGGTCAGAGACTCTTTAAGCAATCGATTGCTCATGTCAAGCCCAAGCAGCTATATGATTGCTCCGTTCGTATTGCCCTTATGGCAAACCCACACCCCTCTTTATCATGTATATGTCCTGGTTTTGATGTTAAGCTGCATCTAGTGGTGATGTTCCAATTCTAAAGCTCTGGGGAGTGTGGAGTACCCCATGATCGTAATTACACCCAAGTCCACTGTGACCCGGGGTGGTAGTACCTTATAGGATCCCATCTATCAGTTAAATTGATAAAAGTCAGTTAGTCAGTCATTGGGGTGGCCTAAAATCGGTCTCAGTCAGACAACAAGGGAGTCTATCCCCTTTTCACTAGCGCTAGGCCATGGAGATTGTTTTGGCATCTGAGATGAAGCGCCATACATACAATCAGCTCCTCACTTTACCACACAGACCCCTGTGCTACTCATACGCTGAGTTGGCGAGAGCCGGTATCGAACCAGGAACCTTGTGGTTCCTAGTCGAACGCTCTATTAACTGAGCGAAACCGGCCTTGAATGAATATTTAAAAATGGGCTTTAAAATTAGTTTAAAAAAATGAATACCTAACAAGAATAAATAAAATAAAAACGTCTTCGGCATAAAATAACCCAACAAGGTTTGTCATGCCGTAAAATCCAACGAACTAATTAACGTGAGACATTAATTAAACAACAGCAGGTACTGTGAGAAACAGAATTTCAAAAATGACACACAGAAAGTTATTTTCTACCTTCTCTATCGTTTCTTGGGTAATCTGAACATTAGCTACATAAATTAGAGTAACAACTTCTTGTTTCTTTCACTTTGAGGATGCCGTCGACCATTTTCATTTCACCGTAAATCTAAACTGAAAATACGAATTTGGTCAAATCAATACAACTACAAGTTTTAACACGAAAATATCATAAAATGTGTTCTTAATATGTTGTGCATTATTTGAAATGAACTTAATTGTTATTAAGAACAAATTTTATGATATTTTCGTGTTAAAACCTGCAGTTTTATTGATTACGGTGAAATGAAAAAGGCCGACCAAAACTGACGGCTTCCTCAAAGTCAAAGAAAAAAGGGAGGTTACTCTCATTTATGTAGCTAATGTATCGTTTCTTGCTCACAAAATATTTATTTTACTATCAAGACACCACTTGGTTTGGATGTCTACATACATACATATATTGACTCTTCCTTCCTTCCCACCCCTGTGTCCGACCTGAGGATGACCTTGTGTACCTATGTAACAATTAATACTGTTAAATAATTTATGTGGTAGCATAAATTGTTGACAAGACCCTGAAGTTAGTTTGAAATAGGTTCGTTGGAGTTAAAAGCGTAGGCGGGTAGATTTCTGTTGGATGACCCCAACTGACCCCTAGAGAGGCGCTGCTTGGTCACTTTGTTAAGCGCCTGATTTAAATTCAATTGATTCAGAACATTCTAAGTAGTTTGAGGCGAAAAATAATAAGAATCCTGCTAAAGTGTCATTTCTAGTGAATAATTTGCATATGCATTTCTGAGAGAATGTAGTCTCCTTAACTAAGAAACTCATTGACTAAGAAACTGAAATAATGAGGTAAGTTCCATACTATAGTAACCCTGAAATTTTTTTTAAGGCTACACTGTATTGAAGCCCATTATGTGTACGTTCGTTGTTGTATGATATTGCCGCATATTTTACCAGTACATTTGGGAATTAAGAGTAGGTATATACCCAACCAGTCCGCCACGAGTAGGATGTGGCACAAGGTCGTAAGTATGGGGCATCCTGCGAGGATCGAAGTCGCTGTTCAGTTGTAGCTATTTACCCAAGCTGTTCGTCATGATTTGGTTGTGACACAAAATCGCAAGTATGGGGCATCCAGTGAGGATCAAACTTGTTATTCAGCAGTAATGGATCTGTGAGGCTAACTTGCTAGCCAGAAAAAACCTTATTTAAGAATAATTATAATAATAGAAAACTACAAATTCTTTAAGCATACAAAGAATAACGGCCGCTTTAATTTAAAACACTAAACATTTCACTCTGACGAAGGCTGTTATTCTTTTTATACTTAAAGACTTTGTAGTTTTCTGTTA
>CM042161.1:73087835-73115335 GCA_023376005.1 Doryteuthis pealeii | reverse complement strand
TGCCAGTGATTGGATAATAGGAATCTTTCTCAGGTCACGTGATAGTCAACGAGTCTATATTTAGAAGTAGGCATCTGTCACACGCCTTATACCCCAAAAAAACTCCAACACTATTGTCGGTATCAGCCAATTTATTTACCACGTACCCCACGTGTAAGGGTTAGGCACAACTCCCTATTAATGTGGGACCAACCGCGAACCGAAGCTCATAGTGTGGCGGGTGCAAAAAATGCGTTGATCCCGTCGGCATTCCCCCTCAAGGCGGGCGCCTCAGGCACTGGACAATAAATCCAGCCCTGTCCCTTTAAATCGAGGGGGCGATATTAATTGACTCTGTAGGTCCAGCGGCCGAAGATAACTGGACTGCCGGCTTGACCGGAAACACGGTGTCTATTTCTTTTTCACTCGCGCTAGACCATATATATTATATTTTCCTGATTTGGAGTACCGCATCTCAGATGCTTTGCCGCACAGGTCAAATAAACAAACTGTGCTACACATGCGCTGAGTTGGCGAGTACCAGTATCGAACCTTGAACCTTGAGACTCCTTGGAGAATTCTCCACATTTTACATTTTGGTGTATATGTAAAGTAAAGTGGGTGGAGCTGTCTATTGTCAGTATTAAGCGGACAGCGAGGGAGTCTATCCCCTTTTCAATACCACAATTGCAGGGGTTGAAGCGAAGGCTAGAGAATCCACTATGCCCTACTATTTAACAGCTGTAAAGAATAGGTGGATGCAAATGGAAAAGCAGCTTCGTCCAAAATATGAAATTGAGTCGTTGATACCGTAGTTTAAGTAACGAGAAGAGAGCTCTCTTTAAGTTCAAAGAAAGTTCAATGAGATTTACAAATTTTAAAATCTTCAATAAATAAACATATACGTACATACAGTTATACATAAGTAAGCATAAACAAATAGATACATAGATACAGATTTATATATATATTCACTTATTCATTTCGCCGAAGGGCATACGGTCTGTTTGTTGTTGTTATTCTCTCAATAACGCCCCCTTACCTATTATGGTAGAGGCGTGTAGTATCATTTGACAAGCTTAATTTCGCTAGGATGGTCAGCTGTGTACTGTGGCCGAGGCGATAAAGTGTTTCACTAGTGTTTCACTGTGTCCGCTGAAGTCCAGGTTTCGATTTCTGTCGGAGGGAAATCGTTAGTATATACCGCTGATGAGACTTAATAAAGTCGAAACAGTCTGTACGGTATTCTACACATCGAGCCATCCTTTGCTGGGATTACACTTGTCAAGTTCATTTTCTATAAGAAAAAGTATCAAATTTTATGCGATACATGCGTTGTAAGTGCCTTCAAGTAAAAATTTAATATATACTTTATTCAGCAACGTTTCTAAATAAACAAACATCCAAAATCTTATATATATATATATATATATATATATATATATATATATATATATATATTCTCACTCTCACATCTACACAAAAAGTATAGAATACCGATAAGTTCAAATACTAATCTTTTTGTTAATTTTATAGTTAAAATAAAACTGTATTAATAAATACAAGAGGCATCCGCGTTTTTGATGTGATTAGATGTTACTTAAAGACAAACCAAAAGAGGCGTGCATAGCATAACGGTTACTATCATAGTAACCGTTATGCTATGCACGCCTCTTTTGGTTTGTCTTTAAGTAACATCTATTCACATCCAAAACGCGGATGCCACTTGTATTTATTAATACAGTTTTATTTTAACTAAAACATTAACAAAAATGAACACTAGTTTTTAATAAAATAAAACAGAACCATTGTCTTGTTTAAACCATCACAAAACTCATAGAATGTACTTAAAGCACCAGAAAACTTACAGAATGTACTTAAAGCACCAGAATGAAAAACAAAAATAAAAAAAAACAAAACAAAAAAACAAACAGAAAAAAACAAAATCAAAAAACAAAACAAAAAAAAACAGTCTTGCTAAGAATGGTTTCAGTTTACAATTCCAGTGAAATGTGCAATTACGTCCAGTTCGCGCGCCACATGCGTATGCATTTGTATTTAATTACTGGCTTTCATATTCTTCGATTGATTTATCGTTCTATTCCATCTTGACTTATTAATTATTTCTTTTTTCTAATTTCGACTTTTTCTTGCGGCGTTAATAAAATCTTAGCTTTATATGTAGAAATAAACAAACTTTTTTTTTTACATTGCCACATTCCATAGACCAAAAAGAAAAAAAAGAAAGAAAAAAAGAAAGAAAGAAAGAAAAAGATGAAGATGAAGAATAGCACTCTGCTGCCTAATTTTTCCTTTTTCTATTTCACTAAAACATATTTCCACGACTAATCTAAAATACGACTCCGAGCAGAAGCGCACGATTATACACTTGAGCTAAAAAATTATATATACAACATATGAAAAAAAAAATATACAAGTTAATGTTAGGCCCCCTCTCTTCCACTTCGTCATCACTTCTACTTGATTTTATATTCTTCTATATAAAGTGGAGGCGTGTGCTGTAATGGTTATCGCCAGTTCAAATAGCTTGTATAAAGATCGTCTCCAGAACTAAAAATATTATCATAGCAGTATTTGAACTTATCGGTATTCTATACTTTTTGTATAGATGTGAGAGTGAGAATGTATATGTATATATATGTAAGTCTGTATCTATGTGTATATTTGTTTATGCTTACATATGTATAACGGTATGTACGTATATGTTTATTTATTGAAGATTTTAAAATTTGTAAATCTTGTTGAACTTTCTTTGAACTGCTACATGTAATGGTTAAGAGTGTCCGCCTGTCCAGCCTTACAGGTAGGGTTCGAATCGCGCACAAGCACTGCCCTGTCTATAGCTCTGCTGATGAGGCTAATGGCCTGAAATGTACACCAGAGATCGACTTTTTCTCGTCTTGTTTACACTTACATTTAAATTATATTAATCAATTAACAAATTAGGTATGACTTTAATTAAGCACATAATCTCCCAAATTGTCGGCCTTCGCCATTTTCAAACACAATTGTTTGACTACTTCAATATATATATATATATATATATATATACCTTTTCAGATTGATGATATTGGGTTGACTCAAACACACACTAACACACCCAAACACTCTTCTCTTTCTCTCCCTCCTTCCTCTCTCTCTCTCTCTCTATATATATATATATATATATATATATATTTCGGATGAGTCATCCTAACATCTAGTGTTAGGAAGATACACCAACAAGTAGACGATAATCATTTATCGATTCTGATACTTTACATACAAGACAGAAAGAAATAGGTTCGTAGTAATTATATATTATATATGAGATATATTCTTTTTGTGGCGGTGATTATTCTAATTTTGTTTGAATATTCGTTCTGTTTTTCTGACACATATTTTCTGACATGTTTCGGTCCAGTTCCCATCGACAAAACGTTTGGACAATCGCCTCAAATAAGATTCATCTTTCTCTTTGTAACAAGCATCGTTGTTTTACAACTCAACTTGTTCTTTTTTTATCTTTTATTTTTCAAGGACCATTCTGATATCTTCGAATCTCATTCAACCACGCACAACTTCTCCGCTTGAATCTCGGATATACAAGACTACGACCCCGTAACGCCACCGGAAAGAGTGCGCTTCCTACTACATGATATACATTCTGAGAAATACACATTCGATAAAATCAGGAGATTCTGGCCAGAAGCTGCCCATGAAAAAAAAATGCAAAAGAAAAAAAATAATACATAGAAAATCTTATTATAATGGAGATCGTGTGTTTGTCTGTAACCGAAACTATATAACTACTCAAGTGACATGTGTGAAAGCCACAGTTTACAGTTGGGTCGCAGTGATGGAGAGCCGCTGTGAGAAGCCTAAAGCAGGAGAGTCAAAGTATATGAAATTTAGGTTGTTTTTTTTGTTTTTTATTGACTGAAGGGGCTAATGGCGTTTTTCAGCACCATCTTTGTAAGCGGTGTGTTTATTTCTATATATGTACAGGTGGATTTTTTGTATATGCTTATATTTGTATATATGTGTGTGTTCGTGTATTTATTTCTTTCTTTCTTTCCTTATTGTTCTTTCTTTCTTATATATATATATATATATTATATAATATATAATTGAGTATAGATAAAGGATATGAAAACAACACAATATGCTGTTAAAGTTGAAAACATTATATAACAAAATGTTTTCACTTTAACAGCATATTGTGTTGTTTCATATCCTTTTATCTATACCATACCGTCGGATTCATTTCCTTTTTTTAACTTATATATATATATATATATATATATATATATTAGTAATATATAAATACATACTCTCACATATACATCCTAATGTACATATGTATTTATAGAATTTCATATATGTGATAGATAATGAAAATACTGTGATAGATAGATAGTGTTATTATTTATTAATATTAAAAAATTCGATTTTAACAAATAATGTGCTCAGTATTATTGATTTCTAATTGTTGGTTTTTTTATTTTAAAAGTAGGAGCAAAAATATCGGAGTTAAATCCTTTGTAGAGGCGCGGATATTATTATTAATGACAGAATAAATTTGTATGTATTTAATGCTGGGAAGATGGCGTGAAACTACTCACAAACAATATTTAAATGACGAATAAAATATGACACAGTTTAGGTAGAAATCCGGAGAAATGATAAAACAAATGCCATATGATTAAATGGTAACAAATAAATTTATTCAGAATAAATTTGCAATAATCAACAAAATGTGAATGTTCAAAAGAAATGTTAAAGTTCGTGTGTAGAGTTTGGAAAAGTTCGTCAAGATATGTGTAATTTGAAATGTTTGTATATTCGTCAAAGTTCGATTAGATGTGACAGAAATGAGAATCAAGTTTGTATATACGACTTTGGGAAAAGAAATGTATATGTGTGTTTTATCTTATTTGGTATAAAATTAGAATTGTATTCTATATCTTAAAAGAAATACAATTAACAAGAAGAAATAACTATGATTTTATTCTTTATTTCCTAATTTAAACGAAAATGTTAAAATTAGGAAAGACGGGCAGTGTGGAAGGGTAAGTTTCGGTGTTTCCTTTTTAAATTTGCAGTCAGGAACATATGTTCATTTACTAAGCTTAGCTTATTTTTGGTATGTAGGACAAACAATATGGCAAACTGTTGTAGAGTAGCTAGCACCCCTTCAGCACCTTTACCAGATAGCCTTGCTCATACTCTTAAATAGTCTACGATTACGGACTTCAACAGTTAATAACCTGAATATATGCGGACTGATCATCGGATTTGGCCATACCGCATTTGACCCTCCTTTATTTCTTGTAAGTTTGTCTTAATTGTTTGTAACTTATGTTTTTTGTATGTATCCGTTTACAACCAGATACTAGAGCTGATAAAATATGTTATGCACTCAATTCCTCTGTATATCATTCCACCTCGACAATACAACATAACCCCATACATGTGTGCTAGAATACGGTGGTTGAGGGTCTTAGTGTCCTGGGTATGAACATTAAACTATCTGATAGTGGGTTCCAGTCCTGGAGGTATGGGGAATGTGGAGCGCCTCTTCATCACCATTGTTCCTCAGGTTCACTCTGACCTGGAGTGGTAGTACCTGTTAGGGTCCCATCTATGTGTTAAATAGAAGTAAATCTCATTAATAAATAGATTGTCTGTATTTTGTCTGTAACAAAAACTACGTCATAAGCTCTACGTCACAGCTTACGTTCACAATATTCTTATGCTATATACACCCAAAATTGAGTAAGCAATTTTAAAAATTTGTTTTACTCTTCGTCCTTTTTTTTTGCCACCAGTAACAAGAAGTTAACTAAAAGTTTACAAATAAATGAACTACTCACGATTTTGTGTAAAATTGATGTGGAAAATATTCACAAATAATTGTTTTGATTATTACATGCACGCAACATTTTATTTAAGAGGGATGGGCTCAGTTTTCATTTCAAATTGTTTTTTTTTCTCCTTTAATAAATATGAGGATTTTGCTTACTTATGATACAAACCCTCTGACATTGAATTTTTAACTCCCACCTCTCAGGCAATGTCTTTTCAAAAGTTAATTTTTACGACGCCCGGAGGTTTTTTCTGTTGCTAGTGTGTATAAAATAAATTGAATACCCACCAAGTAGAATAAAACAAAAAAACATCTTCTGCAAAATATTACCTAATGGTTGACATGCCGTAAAATCCACACAACCAACCAACCAACCTCCTCTTTCTCCTCCTCTCTCTCTCTTCTCTCCTTCTCTCTTCTATTCTCTTCTCTTTCTTATTCTCTCTCTTCTCTATCTCCCCCCTCTCTCTCTCATTCTCCTCTCTCTCTCTCATTCCCCCTCTCTCTCTATTATCCTCTCTCTCTCTATTCTCCCCCTCTTCTCTCCCTTCCTCCCTCTCTCTCTATTCTCTCCCTTCTCTCTCTATTCTCTCCCTTCTCTATTCTCTTCTCTATTCTCCCTCTCTCTCTCTCTACTCCCTCTCCTCTCTCTACTCCCTCTCTCTCTATTCTCTCCCTTCTCTTCTCTATTCTTCTCTCTCTTATTCTCCCTCTCTCTCTCTCTCTTCTCCCTCCTTCTCTCCCTTCTCTCTCTCTCCTTCTCTCTTCTCTCTCTATTCTCTTCTCTTCTCTATTCTCCCTCTCTATTCTCCTCTCTCTATTCTCCCTCTCTCTCTCTATTCTCCCTCTCTCTATTCTCCCTCTCTCTCTTCCCTCTCTCTCCTTTCTCCCCTCTCTCTCCCCTTCTCTCAACAACACTAAGTAGTTGTTTACTAAGCTTAGCTTAGTTGTTGCGGAAAGACAGAAGTATGGGGTCCCCAAGGAGGATCGAACTCACTAAACAATGGTCTGCGAATCTAACTTGCTAACCATTATGTTAAGGACACAAAGTGGAGGCGTTGCATGCTAATGACGCTCAGCCACTAGGAATTCCATTATTAAGCTTCACGGGTCACCACCCGGGGTCAGCATGTGGTTCCATTAGCGGTTCTTACCCTCTGCAGAGATGCAGTCGGAATATTCTAACAGCCCAGCCGAAGGACGGAACCAAAATGCGAACAATCATGTAAAGAATGTAAATAATGAAAAATATCTCAGAAATTTTCGATTAGATACAGAAAAATTTATTTATTTATATTATTTAGGCAGATTCAGCGTATCTTCCTCGTTCCTTTGTTCTATACACAACGTTTTGGCCGCTGTACCCTCCGGCATTCTTCAGGTGTCTTTTTGTTTTCGGGTGTCGTTGTTTTCAACTCACGTTCATGCAATTTCAAACAACGACTATTTATCATCCACGCAGGTAGATTGTTTCTCATTCCATTATACATGCATACGACAAAAGAAACCAGGAGAAACCGGAGGGTATTGTGGCCGAGACGTTGTGAGTCTAACCAAAAAGTATGAATAGTGTAAATTATATATAGATTAATTATCTTCTCAATAGCTTGAGGAACATAAAATATAATCTGACCGTCCTGTCGCTGGGGCTGTAAAATGCCGACTGTAACTTGCAGTGACATAAGACCTACAACGGGCCACCTATTGACACGTTTGTGGTGACTCGTAATGTTTGACTGCAAGATCATAGGTGACTGAGTGTTCCGGGACCCGGGTACTAAGGTGGTCCCGTGACAAAGCTTGGGCAAAGACGAGCGGTCGGAGAGGCCCAATCCGATCAATCTTGTTTGCAATGTCAGCCCAAGCACCTATATGATTGTCCCGGTCGTATAATTCAAATTGATGACAAACACCTAACTCTTTTTATGATATGAGTGCAAGAAGGTTGTGACTGAGGGTCAACTACCAGTTTATTAATTCTAATCACAAATTCATGAATGCTCATGAAGTCAATGAAAATATAACATAAAAATATTTCTCCAATTTATTATACATATGAGATTAAGGAATATTATTTCTAAACAGAACCAAACCAAAATTTACCAAAGCGAGTATAATTACGAATTAGTTTTTGAATCGTCTAAAATGAAATATCAAAATGTAAATCCTAATTATCTGGTGCTGCTTATCCGCCGAATTCTTACTTTTTCAGAGTTTTTTTTACCTCAACTAAATAATGGACCATTCTGTTTTTATTATGATAAAAAAGGTAAGAAAAAGGACATGCTACACAGAAAAATATAAGAAAGAAAAGAAAGTAAAAAGGGGAAAGATAGAGAAGAATGAGCGCGCGGAACGATAAGCTATATATTTTCAAGTGAATGTAATTAACATAATTAAAGATGAAAAGAAGAAAAGAAAAAAATAGTGAGAGAGAGAGAGAGAGACAGAGAATTAAATCAATATTATCATACTTTTTACATATTGAATATTTAGAAATAGCCCTTAAATAAACATATGAAACGTTAACTAATTAAATATCATAATGTGGTATTCCACAGATTCTGCTAGCCATGTTTGTTAACATATTTTATGGTACCAAACAAGAAAAACGGTTCAGAATAAATTGCTTCCGCTTTCGGCTTGAAACCACAAGGTCCCAAGTTCCATACCGGCCCTCGCCAACTCAGCGTAATGAGTTTATGCACAGGTATCTGTGCGGTAAGTAAGCGAGCTGGTGGTAGGTGTGGTGCTTCACATCAGACGCAAAAAACATCTCCTTGGTCTAGCGCTAGTGAAAAGGGGATAGACTCCTCGCTGATTGGCTGATACCGACTTTAGGCCGACTTTACTTACTTACTTTTTACTTCATGAGCTGAGTTGGTGAGGGCTAGTATCGAACCTGGAATCTTGTGGTTCCAAGGCGGATGCCCTCCGACTGAACTAGACCGGCTGCCACACTTGATATATGAATTAATCTTTATTTCCTAAGCTCTCTGTCCCATCTTAGATATCTTGTTTAAAGATCTCATCAATTGAAACGCCAAGTGGCGGAAGAGAAGCGAGAGAAAGCGCGGGAAATAAATCCTACTTAAGAAGAAGCAAACACCAGCAATTTGTTACTTTCAACGTGATCTTTGATAAGGGGCGGTATTATAATTTTAAAATGATCTTCTTAATTTCAGAGATAAAAATATTTTCATATTTATTTTCATACAGTATCTCCATTTTTGTTTATACTTTCGTATAGAGATCGATATATCTCAGGCTTTCTAAAGATTTATGTTGCCTCCGGAGATGTTTCGCTATTTTTATTTTTCTTCTGTTTCCCTTTTTCCACAGGACCGGTAGTCTACGCAAGATCACAAGGATTCCAGTACACGATTCCGTGATGTCCCTAGACTGTAACGCACTTTTTTGAGAAGTGGTTATTTTTTCTAAGATTATATATTCCTACAAAACAAACAAATTAGATGTGTTATAAACAATATATTCATGGTTTAATTGTCCTTTCTCAATGGTTAGTTGCCTATCTAAAGAACACAGACTGCTCGCTATTTATCCATAGTTGGAGAAATAACAAAGAGAAATTAGCGCGAAAGTGAAAACGAAACCAGCTCTGTCTAGCAGTAGCGGCCTAACCATGAATTGTACATCCTGATTGTAAATCCTGATTTATCGGTGTTTGCTTTTCTCCAGATTCTTATTCTCTTATGAGTGTCGTCACCACAATTAAATAATCGTCCATTCCGTTTTATTTGAAAGAAAAGGAAGAAAAAAAATTCTACACAGATAAATATAAGAAAGAAAGAGAGTAGGGGAAAAAGAAGGCATGAAGGTGAGCGTGTGGAAGCGAACACGTTTATCTGTTTTAACTAAAGGGAATTTTTTTGAACTCTCCGCATAATTACAAAACAAGTTTGATCTGTTGATAGATATTAATATTAATAGTGTATATATTCTGTTGTAACCAACACAACCAACGTCGAAAACACCGGTTCCCCCTAGATCACCCGAAGTTAAGCAGCGGTATGAGCGTGTTCAGATAATTAAGATGGGTTAACCATTTAAGCAAAAGCAGGTACTATAGTCAAATGAATCTCAAATGACTTCATTAAATGACCAAAAGATGTTGATATGCCGTAAACCAAAACAAACCAACAAACCAGTTCTTTATCATCAAGAATGACTTCATTCGCATTAAATGACACGAAAAAGGTTGGTATGCCGTAAACGAAACCAACAGCAGAACAGCCTTTTCTTCATCAAGACTAACTTGATTCGCATTAAATCACCCGAAAAGGTTTGATATGGCGTAAAACAAACAACAACCAACCCAACCAGCTCTTAGTTTAATAAGAAAATGCACAGGATTCGGCACTACATGACTCAAAAAGGTTTGACAATGCCCGTAAAACAAAACAACCACCAAACCCACAGTTGGTCACGTGTTCTAAAATTTTCTCGCAACTATTTTGGCACCTGTTCTTAAAGGGGTTAAGCTCTGGTTGATTGAACCGAGCCAGAATAGAACGAACAAAGAAGCCGCTCAATCCAATTCTTTTGTCATTTTTGGCCGTGTGGGCTACAACATTATTTTGTTGTATAATGGCATTTTTGCCATCAATTCTTACCATACAACTTCTACAAGCTTCGATGCAAACCCTTTTTTATAATACACTTCGGTACTTTTTGTTTAGCATTGATCGACAACTTCACTAGTGATAGAATAGGATAAAGTCTCTGATCACTTGGTACGGGATATGAACAGCTCAAAACCGTGACTCCTTCTTCAACGGTGGCTGTAGAGGGAAATAGGTGAACGACTGTTGGAAAGAGAAATAAAAGGTTTACATTTGGTCCGGTGATCAGTGATTGAGATGGCAAATTAATATCTCTCTGATGCGAAACCCAATCTTAAGGACGGAATCCTGATGACTGAGCAGTTCATGATATGCAACATATCACTTTGGCCTTAGGCTAACAACGGTCAGAGCCCTTTAAGTAATCGATTGCTTATGTCAAGCCCCAGTAGCTCTATGATTGCTCGGTTCGAAAATTGCCCTTGTGGCAAACCCACAACCTTTTTTATCATGTATATGTCCCTGGTTTTGACGTTAAGCTGCATCTAGTGGTGATGTTCCAATTCTAAAGCTCTGGGGAGTGTGGAGTACCCATCATCGTAATTACACCCAAGTCCACTGTGACCCGGGTGGGGGTAGTACCTTATAAGGATCCCATCCTATCAGTTAAATTGATAAAAGTCAGATAGTCAGTCATCGGGGTGGCCTAAAATCGATATCACACAACGAGGGTGTCCTACCCTTTTCCTTAGTGCTAGACCAAGGAGATTGTTTTGGCATCTGAAATGGAGCGCCTTACCTACGGATACCAGCTCCTCACTTTACCACACAGATCCCTGTGCTAATCATCCGCTGAAGTTGGCGAGAAGCCGGTTATTGAACCAGGAACCTTGTGGTTCCTTAGTCGACGCTCTAAGCTGACTGAGCGAAACCAGCCGCTGAATGATTTTAAAAATGGGCTTTAAAATTAGTTTTAAAAAAATGAATACCTAACAAGAAATGAATAAAATAAAAACGTCTTCGCATAAATTAACGCCAACAAGGTTTGTCATGCCGTAAAATCCAACGAACTAATTAACGTGAGAATTATTTAAACAACAGCAGGTACTGTGAGAACAGAATTTCAAAAATGACACACAAAGAGTTATTTTCTGCCTTCTCTATCGTTTCTATGGGTAATCTGGAACATTAGCACATAAATTAGAGTAACAACCTCTTGTTTCTTTTCACTTTGAGGAAAGCCGTCGACGCATTTTCATTTCACCGTAAATCTACATGAAAATACGAATTTGGTCGAATCAATACAACTGCAAGTTTTTAAACACGAAATATCATAAAATATGTTCTTGATTTGTTGTGCATTATTTGAAATGAACTTAATTGGTTATTAAGAACAAATTTTATGATATTTTCCGTGTTAAAACCTGCAGTTGTATTGATTACGGTGAAATGAAAAAGGCGACCAAAACTGACGGCTTCTTCAAAGTGAAAGAAAAAAAGGGAGGTTACTCTCATTTATGTAGCTAATGTACAGTTTCTCTTGCTCACAAGAATATTTATTTTACTATCAAGACAACCACTTGGTTTGGATATCTACATCCATACATATATTGAACTCTTCTCCGAAATCCATTCTCTTCCTTCCTTCCTTCCCACCCTGTGTCGACCTGACGATGACCTTGGATGCCTACGTAACAATTAATACTGTTAAATAATTTATGTGGTAGCATAGGTTCGCTGGTTAAAGCGTAGGCAGGTAGAATTTCCGTTGGATGACCCCGAACTGACTCCTAGAGAGGCGCGAATCTCGCGCACCAATGAGAAAAACGTAACTAGTTAGATTTAGTTTCAACAAAAATATTTCACTCTGCGAAGGCTGTTATTCTTTTTTAACTTAAAGACATTGTAGTTTTCTTGTATTATTATTTATTTATTTTATATTCAAGATAATAATAAATAGAATACATGTGTACATGAGGAAAATTCCTGGTGAAACACGTGTTAGTAAATCTATTTTTATTCCATTCAGCATTTTCTTTTCTCTCTTTATTTTTCCTTTCAACATCCGTCGGATTCGCTTCCATTTTCAACTCACTCACAACATACACATTATTATATATATATATATATTATATTATATATATATATATATATATGAGAGAAAATATTTTAAAAATATAACAAACACAGGATGTTATGATCAGGAACAATTTTTTAGTGTCAATACTTAAGCATTTCGGTATTGTTGTACCATCTCAGGACACTGTTAGGTAATGTTTATGTGAAGGAACAAATGAAAGATGTTAAGTGTACAGTGGTTGTGTGAATCTGATGTTATTAACCGTTAATTTTTATATGCGCGTTTGTTTACATGTGCAAAAATGGAAAGGTGAAGAACATATAAAGACGCATGCTTTAA
The DNA here is from genome assembly GCA_023376005.1 of Doryteuthis pealeii. Taxonomy (NCBI): domain Eukaryota; kingdom Metazoa; phylum Mollusca; class Cephalopoda; order Myopsida; family Loliginidae; genus Doryteuthis; species Doryteuthis pealeii. The sequence continues at coordinate 73,102,485 of CM042161.1, read as the reverse complement.
CGTGAATAAGCGGAGAACGAAAAGTTAATAAAGATATGCCGTATTTCATATGGAATATTAATGTTAGAAAAATAAGAAAATTAAAACAATATATAAATACATATATATCCATATATCGCATATCCACACATAATCATGCATATATATATAATATATTACGCATGCACATACATATATATACATACGTACATACATATACATACGCATACACATACGTAACACATTAATATAATATACCAAATGTATATCATGTATGTACAGACATGTCATGTTATAACTGTTGTGACCGGGTTTGCAATCTTATAACCCACCGATTATTAATTTGCCTAGGTGTTTTGGATATATATATATATATTATTATATAATGTGAGGGCAAGAAAAGTAGACCAATGAGAAAGGGTTCATTTGAATGTTTAAACCAAGTTTACTTTTAGTATTTTCTTGGACCGAATCAAAAATTTGACGATGTTACGAAGATTACTAAGCTGAACCAATACAAAAAAAAATCCTTTTCTTTCCGATGGTTGGTAAACCACAATTTGGCATATCACCCAATAAAATGATGGAGCATTAATAATAAGAGCTATGGTCTTTTTTTTTAGACTAACTGCTGGATATCTGAATTTTCCGCTGGGTTGAATGAAAGAGAGTCTCTTTGAAAGAAACATTATAAAAACTTAGCAATGAGGAAAATAAAAAGATGAGAAAGATGACTTGAAGACTTTTAGTTTTTAGGTTCCAAGTTGTTTGAAGACGAAAAAGATTCCTCTGTCAAGCCTCACCCACCCAACACCCAGGTTCTACCCTCGTGGCATTTTCTTTCTTTTGAAACAGATCAATCGTTCGATAAAAGGCCGCATGTGGACAGATTTTTTAATGGCTATGATTAAGGGGGGTTCAAGTAAGAAGGCCAGATCTTCTTTAAAAAACCAGTAAAACTTTCTCTCTCTCTCTCTCTCTCTCTCTCTCCTCTCTCTCTCTCTCGGTCATTCACTCTCACTGTCCTCGCTGTTTTATCTGCCATTATCCTTTTGTCTCTGCTCACTGACACTCCAATATATTATATATATATATATATATAGATAGATAGATAGAGAGAGAGAGAGAGAGAGAGAGAGGGAATGGATAGAGATAAATATTGATAGATAATATAAATAGAAAATAGAGAGATAGACATATTATATATATATATATATATATATATATATATAGAGAGAGAGAGAGAGAGAGAGAAGAGAGAGAGAGAGAGAGAGAGAAGAAAATGATAGACAGTCAGTCCAGACAGACTGACAAGAAATATATATATATATATATATATGAGAGAGAGAGAGAGAGAGAGAAGAGGAGAGAGAGAGAGAGGAGAGTAGTTACATAAGAAAAATAGATGGTGACAGAGTGAGGGAGAGAGAGGGGAGAGAGAGAGAAAGGAGTCAAATAGATTGATAGATCTGGAGATAGATAGATAAGGGAGACACACAGAGACAGATATATTTATGTATATATGTGTGTGTATATATGTGTGTATATATATATATATATAATATACATATAAGGGAGAGAAGGGACGAAGAAGAGAATTGGTATTTATTATTAAGCCTATTCAAATATTCAAGGTTAATGGAAGGAATTGAAGAGCGAGAATTGTGTAGAGCTAATCTCTAAAGAAGAGAAAAGGTCTTAACTGGCAGATTAGATGATTAGGATTTAAGATCCTGTTTTCTATGGTTTGATTGACCGACCACTCGCCTCGTCAAGTTCTACTGTAACGTTCTAAGCGTTTGAGGACAATCATTGCGTGTAAATGTAAAGTCAGAAATGGATTTTGTTGAGTAACTGCCGTCCACCCTTCGTTCCAGTTGTAAGAAGAACTTAAAGTAAACAAGTGAGTAAACCAATGAGTCATTGTGGGATAGTGTGTCCTTTAGGTCCGACGTCCAAGATGGTCAGAAGTGTCAATGAGTTAATGATTAAGACAGGCCTCTATAAATACACACACGCAGCAAGCAGCAGCACTGCCAGTGATTGGATAATAGGAATCTTTCTCAGGTCACGTGATAGTCAACGAGTCTATATTTAGAAGTAGGCATTGTCACACGCCTTATACCCCAAAATAAACTCCACACTATTGGTCGGTATCAGCCAATTTATTTACACGTACCCCACGTGTACGGGTTAGGCACACTCCCTATTAATGTGGGACCAACCGCGACCGAAGCTCATAGTGTTGCGGTGCAAAAAAATGCGTTGATCCCCGTCGGCATTCCATCCTCCAGGCTCAGGCACCGGACAATTTCCAACCTGTTTAAACTCCGCTTAAAAAATGACCTTGTGTCGCATCCTGCTTGTGGTGAGGTGTTGGTAAATATATATATACAATATAATATATAATATATATATATATAATACAAAAAAATACCAAACACTTGGGAAAACCACTAAACACGGAAGCTAGTAAAATCGCAGCTAAATTAAAAATCGACAACCGGATTAATAAAGTAATAAAAAAAACAGCTTTCATCACCATCAAAGATCATAAGGAGGATTTTCGTAACAACCCAAATTGTAGACCTCCTAAACCCAACGAAAAACCAAATTTGGTAAAATAGGTAAAACCATATTATCAGAGATTTGTTACAAACTAAGGAGAATTTTAAATCTAAACCAATGGAAGAACACCCAAACATGCTATCAATTGGTTCAATGGGATTACAAATAAAAGTAAGTGCACTTTCATTCAGTTTGACATAAACCAATTTTACCCATCTATCACGTAAGACTTACTCAACAAATCCTTACATTTGGCTCAACTTTATATCAATATAAATGACGATGATATCAAAATTATCAAACATTGCCAACGATCTTTTATATATTACGATAACTCTATTTGGGGTAAAAAAAAGCACCAACAATTTATTTGATGTTAGTATGGGAAGTTTTTGTGGCGCTGAGACTTGCGAAATTGTAGGAATATTCCTACTTTCGGAAATAGCTCAAGATTTCAATAAAGAAAATTTTGGAATTTATCGTGATGACGGTTTGCTATATTTAAATGACAATAATAACCGTAATATAGATTGTGCAAGGAAAAAATTAATAAAAACTTTAAAAATTATAATTTAAAATTAGACATAAAGTCTAATTTGAAAACAGTTAATTTCCTGGACGTAACTTTCGACCTAAACAAAGGGACGTGGAAACCGTACAGGAAAGAAAATAATACACCATTATATATTAACATAAAATCAGACCATCCTCCAACAATTACTAAACACATTCACAAGTCTATAGAACATAGACTCGCCACTAATTCCACCAATGCCGATATATTCAACAAATCAAAAACGATATATGAAAACGCCCTAAAAAACAGTGGATTATACTCCAAACTAGTATACAAAAATAATAACAACTATGAAAATAATAATAATGACAAATCAAGAAAGAGAAACATCATTTGGTTCAACCCTCCTTTCAGCAAAACCGTGATAACGAATGTGGGTAAAAATATTTTTCCAATTAAGGAAAAAAACACCTAGACAAATCGCCTACATTAAACAAACTATTTAACAAAAACAATCTCAAAATAAGTTATTGCTGCATGAACAACATTAAAAACATTATCGATAAACACAACTTTAAAATATTAAATCGTAACAACAACAACCAGATTAATAGATGCAACTGTCGCCTTAAAAATGAATGCCCATTAAGTGGCAATTGTTTGGCTAACAACATCATTTACAAAGCCACAATAAAGGACAATGTAAATAACAACGAGGAAAAAAACATACATTGGTGCCACTGAAAACAATTGGAAAAGTCGGTGGTACAACCACAATTTAAGTTTCAACAACAAAAGATATGAAAATAGTACCACCTTATCAAAATATATATGGCAGATCAAGGAAAAAACGGGCAGAACACCTACAGTAAAATGGGAAATAATAAAAAAAGCCCAGGCATACAAAGGCGGACAACGTTGCGATCTTTGCTTAGAAGAAAAGTTGTGCATACTACAAAAATGCAAGCAATAACTTATTAAATAAGAGAAGTGAACTCGTTTCGAAATGTAGGCATTTAAACAAATTTTTTACTGTGTCACTTACCACCTGACCCTAATTGATCCCTGAATTTTCGCTCTCCTTTTTTTTTTTTTTTTTTTTTTTTTTTTTATTTATATTTATATATTTATTTATTTATTTAAAAAAAAAAAAAAAAAAAAAAAAAAAAAAAGAAAATTCATCTGAACACCGCGTGCATTGACACCAATGCAAGTTTGTTTGATTATAATGTTTTTTAAATACAAATTTAACGTCATGACATTACATCGCGTGAATACAATCCACGTCACATAGGCGTTGAACAAGCCACAGTTTAAAAAAACAATTTTTAGCTTTGCATTTCCCATCGCGTGAAAAACGCTGCATATAAACGCTACAAAATTTGATTTTTACCATTTCACGACTGGTTTTTTACATCTCAACCACTTCTCATCTGATGATTGGACTACCAAGAAACTTGAAGTTATGAGTGTGAAATCATAATATCAACATTAATTATATATATATATATATATATATGGGAGATTATGTGCTTAATTAAAGTCATACCTAATTTGTTAATTAATTAATTATAATTAAATGAATTGTCGGCTATCGCCATTTCAAATACATTGTTTGTTCACTTCATACTGTCGTGCTATGAGTGACATACATATCAGTTTAAAATAAACGAGAAATTCTGGGGAAGCCTGCTAATGTAATGGTTAGAGTGTCCGCCTGTCAGCCTTACAGGTAGGGTTCGAATCGCGCACAAAGCACTGCCCTGTCTATAGCTCTGCTGATGAGGCCTAATGGGCTGAAATGTACACACAGAGATCGACTTTTTCTCGTCTTGTTTACACTTTACATTTAATTATAATTAATCAATTAACAAATTAGGTATGACTTTAATTAAGCACATAATCTCCCAAAAATTGTCGGCCTTCGCCATTTCAAACACATTGTTTGACTACTTCATATATATATATATATATATATATATACCTTTTCAGATTGATGATATTGGTTGACTCAAACACACACTAACACACCCAAACACTCTTCTCTTTCTCTCCCTCCTTCTCTCTCTCTCTCTCTCTCTATATATATATATATATATTATATATATATATTCGGATGAGTCATCCTACCATCTAGTGTTAGGAAGGATAACCAACAAGTAGACGATAATCATTTATCGATTCTGATACTTTACATACAAGACAGAAAAGAAATAGGTCGTAGTAATTTATATATATATATATGAAGATATATTCTTTTTGTGGCGGTGATTATTCTAATTTTGTTTTGAATATTCGTTCTGTTTTTCTGACACATATTTTCTGACATGTTTCGGTCCAGTTCCCATCGACAAAACGTTTGGACAATCGCCTCAAATAAGATTCATCTTTCTCTTTGTAACAAGCATCGTTGTTTATACAACTCAACTTGTTCTTTTTTATCTTTTATTTTTCAAGGACCATTCTGATAATCTCGAATCTCATTCAACCACGCACAACTTCTCGCTTGAAATCTCGGATATACAAGACTACGACCCCGTAACGCACCGGAAAGAGTCGCTTCCTACTACATGATACATTCTGAGAAATACAACATTCGATAAATCAGGAGATTCTGGCCAGAAGCTGCCCAATGAAAAAAAAATGCAAAAGAAAAAAAATAATACATAGAAAATCTTATTATAATGGAGATCGTGTGTTTGTCTGTAACCGAAACTATATAACTACTCAAGTGACATGTGTGAAAGCCACAGTTTACAGTTGGGTCGCAGTGATGGGAGAGCCGCTGTGAGAAGCCTAAAGCAGGAAGAGTCAAAGTATATGAAATTTAGGTTGTTTTTGTTTTTTATTGACTGAAAGGGGCTAATGCGTTTTTCCATGCACATCTTTGTAGCGGTGTGTTTATTTCTATATATGTACAGGTGGATTTTTGTATATGCTTATATTTGTATATATGTGTGTGTTCGTGTATTGTATTTCTTTCTTTCTTTTCCTTATATGTTCTTTCTTTCTTATATATATATATATATATATATATATATAATATATATGAGTATAGATAAAAGGATATGAAAACAACACAATATGCTGTTAAAGTGAAAACATTATATAACAATAATGTTTTCACTTTAACAGCATATTGTGTTGTTTTCATATCCTTTTATCTATACTCATACCGTCGGATTCATTTCCTTTTTTTAAACTTATATATATATATATATATATATATATTAGTATATATAAATACATACTCTCACATATACATCCTAATGTACATATGTATTTATAGAATTTCATATATGTGATAGATAATGAAAATACTGTGATAGATAGATAGTGTTATTATTTATTAATATTAAAAATTCGATTTTAACAAATATGTGCTCAGTATTATTGATTTCTAATTGTTGGTTTTTATTTTAAAAGTAGGAGCAAAAATATCGGAGTTAAATCTTTGTAGAGGCGCGGATATTATTATTAATGACAGAATAAATTTGTATGTATTTAATGCTGGGAAGATTGCGTGAAACTACTCCACAAACAATATTTAAATGACGAATAAAAATATGACACAGTTTAGGTAGAAAATACGGAGAAATGATAAAACAAATGCATATGATTAAATGGTAACAAATAAATTTATTCAGAATAAATTTGCAATAATCAACAAAATGTGAATGTTCAAAAGAAATGTTAAAGTTCGTGTGTAGAGTTTGGAAAAGTTCGTCAAGATATGTGTAATTTGAAATGTTTGTATATTCGTCAAAGTTCGATTAGATGTGGACAGAAATGAGAATCAAGTTTGTATATACGACTTTGGGAAAAGAAATGTATATGTGTGTTTATTCTTATTTGGTATAAAATATAGAATTGTATTCTATATCTTAAAAGAAATCAATTAACAAGAAGAAATAACTATGATTTTATTCTTTATTTCCTAATTTAACGAAATAGTTAAATTAGGAAAGACGGGAGTGATGGAAGGGTAAGTTTCGGTGTTTCCTTTTTTAAATTTGCAGTCAGGAACATATGTCATTTACTAAGCTTAGCTTATTTTGGTATGAGGACAACAATATGGCAAACTGTTGTAGAGTAGCTAGCACCCCTTCAGCACTTTACCAGATAGCCTTGCTCATACTCTTAAATAGTCTACGATTACGGACTTCAACAGTTAATAACCTGAATAATATGCGGACTGATCATACTGGATTTGGCCATACCGCATTTGACCCTCCTTTATTTCTTGTAAGTTTGTCTTAATTGTTTGTAACTTATGTTTTTGTATGTATCCGTTTACACCAGATACTAGAGCTGATAAAATATGTTATGCACTCAATTCCTCTGTATATCATTCCACCTCGACAATACAACATAACCCCATACATGTGCTAGAATACGGTGGTTGAGGGTCTTAGTGTCCTGGGTATGACATTAAACTATCTGATAGTGAGGTTCCAGTCCTGGAGGTATGGGGAATGTGGAGCGCCTCTTCATCACCATTGTTCCTAGGTTCACTCTGACCTGGAGTGGTAGTACCTGTTAGGGTCCCATCTATGTGTTAAATAGAAGTAAATCTCCATTAATAATAGAGATTGTCTGTATTTTTGTCTGTAACAAAAACTACGTCATAGCTCTACGTCACAGCTTACGTCACAATATTCTTATGCTATATACACCCAAAATTTGAGTAAGCAATTTTAAAAATTGTTTTTTACTCTCGTCCTTTTTTTTCACAGTAACAAGAAGTTAACTAAAAAGTTTACAAATAAATGAATACTCACGATTTTGTGTAAAATTGATGTGGAAAATATTCAAAATAATTGTTTGATTATTACATGCACGCAACATTTTATTTAAGAGGGATGGGGCTCAGTTTTCATTTCAAATTGTTTTTTTTTCTCCTTTAATAAATATGAGGATTTTGCTTACTTATGATACAAACCCTCTGACATTGAATTTTTAACTCCCACCCTCTCAGGCAATGTCTTTCAAAAGTTAATTTTTACGACGCCCGGAGGGTTTTTTCTGTTGCTAGTGTGTATAAAATAAATTGAATACCCACCAAGTATGAATAAAACAAAAAACATCTTCTGCATAAAATTACCTAATGGGTTGACATGCCGTAAAATCCAACCAACCAACCAACCAACCTCTCTCTTCTCCCCCTCTCTCTCTCTTCTCTCCCTTCTCTCTTCTATTCTCTTTCTTCTCTATTCTCTTCTCTTCTCTATTCTCCCCCTCTCTCTCTATTCTCCCTCTCTCTCTCTCTATTCTCCCTCTCTCTCTATTATCCCTCTCTCTCTCTATTCTCCCCCTCTCTCTCTCCCCTCCCTCTCTCTCTATTCTCTCCCTTCTCTCTCTATTCTCTCCCTTCTCTATTCTCTTCTCTATTCTCCCTCTCTCTCTCTCTACTCCCTCTCTCTCTCTCTCTCTCTCTCTATTCTCTCCCTTCTCTTCTCTATTCTCTCTCTCTCTATTCTCCTCTCTCTCTCTCTCTTCTCCCTCCCTTCTCTCCCTTCTCTCTCTCTCCCTTCTCTCTTCTCTTCTCTATTCTCTTCTCTTCTCTATTCTCCCTCTCTATTCTCCCTCTCTCTATTCTCCCTCTCTCTCTCTATTCTCCCTCTCTATTCTCCCTCTCTCTCTCTTCCCCCTCTCTCTCCCTTCTCCCTCTCTCTCCCTTCTCTCAACAACACCTAAGTAGTTGTTTACTAAGCTTAGCTTAGATGTTGCGGAAAGACAGAAGTATGGGGTCCCCAAGGAGGATCGAACTCACTAACAATGGTCTGCGAATCTAACTTGCTAACCATTATGTAAGGACCAAAGTGGAGCGTTGCATGCTAATGACTGCTCAGCCACTAGGATTCCATTATTAAGCTTCACGGGTCACCACCCGGGGTCAGCATGTGGTTCCATTAGCGGTTCTTACCCCTCTGCAGAGATGCAGTCGGAATATTCTACAGCTCCAGCCGACAGGACGGAAACCAAAATGCGAACAATCATGTAAAGAATGTAAATAATGAAAAATATCTCAGAAATTTCGATTAGATACAGAAAATTTATTTATTTATATTATTTAGGCGATTCAGCGTATCTTCCTCGTTCCTTTGTTCTATACACAACGTTTTGGCCGCTGTACCCTCCGGCATTCTTCAGGTGTCTTTTGTTTTCGGTGTCGTTGTTTTCACTCACGTTCATGCAATTTCAAACCAGACTATTTATTCAATCCACGCAGGTAGATTGTTCTCATTCCATTATACATGCATACGACAAAAGAAACCAGGAGAAACCGGAGGGTATTGTGGCCGAGACGTTGTGAGTCTAACCAAAAGTATGAATAGTGTAAATTATATAGATAATTATCTTCTCAAATAGCTTGAGGAACATAAAATAAATCTGACCGTCCTGTCCGCTGGGGCTGTAAAAATGCCGACTGTACATCTGCAGTGACATAAGACCTACAACGGGGCCACCTATTGACCGTTTGTGGTGACTCGTAATGTTTGACTGCAAGATCATGGTGACTGAGTGTTCCGGGACCCGGGTACTAAGTGGTCCCGTGACAAAGCCTTGGGCAAGACGAGCGGTCGGAGAGGCCCAATCCGATCAATCTTGTTTGCAATGTCAAGCCCAAGCACCTATATGATTGTCCCGGTCGTATAATTCAAATTGATGACAAACACCTAACTCTTTTTATGATATGAGTGCAAGAAGGTTGTGACTGAGGGTCAACTACCAGTTTATTAATTCTACAAATTCATGAATGCTCATGAAGTCAATGAAAAATATAACATAAAAATATTTCTACCAATTTATTAATACATATGAGATTAAGGAATATTATTTCTAAACAGAACCAAACCAAAAATTTACCAAAGCGAGTATAATTACGAAATTAGTTTTGAATCGTCTAAAATGAAATATCAAAAATGTAAATCCTAATTATCTGGTGCTGCTTATCCGCCGAATTCTTACTTTTCATGAGTTTTTTTTACCTCAACTAAATAATGGACCATTCTGTTTTTATTATGAATAAAGAAAGGTAAGAAAAAGGACATGCTACACAGAAAAATATAAGAAAGAAAGAAAGTAAGAAAGGGGAAAGATAGAGAGGAATGAGCGCGCGGAAACGATAACGCTAATATATTTCAAGTGAATGTAATTAAACATAATTAAAGATGAAAAGAAGAAAAGAAAGAAAAAATAGTGAGAGAGAGAGAGAGAGACAGAGAATTAAATCAATATTATCATACTTTTTACATATTGAATTATTTAGAAATAGCCCTTAAATAAACATATGAAACGTTATACTAATTAAAATATCATAATGTGGTATATCCACAGATTCTGCTAGCCATGTTTGTTAACATATTTTATGGTACCAAACAAGAAAAACGGTCAGAAGTAAATGCTTCCGCTTTCGGCTTGAAACCACAAGGTCCCAAGTTCCATACCGGCCCTCGCCAACTCAGCGTATGAGTTAGCACAGGTATCTGTGCGGTAAAGTAAGGAGCTGGTGGTAGGTGTGGTGCTTCACATCAGACGCAAAAACAATCTCCTTGGTCTAGCGCTAGTGAAAAGGGGATAGACTCCCTCGCTGATTGGCTGATACCGACTTTAGGCCGACTTTACTTACTTACTTTTTACTTCATGAGCTGAGTTGGTGAGGGCTAGTATCGAACCTGGAATCTTGTGGTTCCAAGGCGGATGCACTACCGACTGAACTAGACCGGCTGCCACACTTGATATATGAATTAATCTGTTATTTCCTAAGCTCTGTCCCATCTTTAGATATCTTGTTTAAAGATCTCATCAATTGAACGCCAAGATGGCGGAAGAGAAGCGAGAGAAGCGCGGGAAATAAATCCTACTTAAGAAGAAGCAACACCAGAATTTGTTACTTTCAACGTGATCTTTGATAAGGGGCGGTATTATAATTTTAAAATGATCTCTCTTAATTTCAGAGATAAAAATATTTTCATAATTTATTTTCATACCAGTATCTCCATTTTTGTTTATACTTTCGTATAGATCGATATAATCTCAGGCTTTCCTAAGATTTATGTTGCCTCCGGAGATGTTTCGCTTATTTTATTTTTCTTCTGTTTCCCTTTTTCCACAGGAACACGGTAGTCTAGCAAGATCACAAGGATTCAGTACACGATTCCGTGATGTCCCTAGACTGTAACGCACTTTTTTGAGAAGTGGGTTATTTTTTCTAAGATTATATATTCCTACAAAACAAACAAATTAGATGTGTATAAACAATATATTCATGGTTTAATTTGTCCTTCTCATTGGTTAGTTGCCTATCTAAAGAACACAGACTGCTCGGCTATTTATCCATAGTTGGAGAAATAACAAGAGAATTAGCGCGAAGTGAAACGAAACCAGCTCTGTCTAGCAGTAGCGGCTCTAACATGAATTGTACATCCTGATTGTAAATCCTGATTATCTGGTGTTGCTTTTCTCCAGAATTCTTATTTCTTATGAGTGTCGTCACCACAATTAAATAATCGTCCATTCCGTTTTTATTTGAAAGAAAAGGAAGAAAAAAAAATTCTACACAGATAAATATAAGAAAGAAAGAGAGTAGGGGAAAGAAAGGCATAGAAGGTGAGCGTGTGGAAGCGATAACGTTTATCTGTTTTAACTAAAGGGGGAATTTTTTGAACTCTCGGATGAATTACAAAACAAGTTTGATCTGTTGATAGATATTATATTAATAGTGTATATATTCTGTGTAACCAACCAACCAACGTCGAAAACACCGGTTCCCCCTAGATCACCGAAGTTAAGCAGCGATGAGCGTGTTCAGTAATTAGATGGGTAACCATTTAAGCAAAAGCAGGTACTATAAGTCAAATGAATCTCAAAATGACTTCATTAAATGACCCAAAAGATGTTGATATGCCGTAAACCAAAACAACCAACAAACCAGTTCTTTATTCATCAAGAATGACTTCATTCGGCATTAAATGACACGAAAAGGTTTGGTATGCCGTAAACGAAAACAACCAGCAAACAGCCCTTTTCTTCATCAAGACTAACTTGATTCGGCATTAAATCACCCGAAAAGGTTTGATATGGCGTAAAACAAAACAACCAACCAACCAACCAGCTCTTAGTTTATAGAAAATGACAGGATTCGGCACTACATGACTCAAAAAGGTTTGACATGCCGTAAAACAAAACAACCAACCAACCCACAGTTGGTCAGTGTTCTAAAATTTTCTCGCAACTATTTTGGCACCTGTTCTTAAATGGGTTAAGCTCTGGTGATTGACCGAGCCAGAATAGAACGAACAAAGAAGCCCGCTCAATCCAATTCTTTTGTCATTTTGGCCGTGTGGGCTACAACATTATTTTGTTGTATAATGGCATTTTGCCATCAATTCTTACCATACAACTTCTACAAGCTTCGATGCAACCCTTTTTTATAATACACTTCGGTACTTTTGTTTAGCATTGATCGACAACTTCACTAGTGATAGAATAGGATAAGTCTCTGATCACTTGGTACCGGAGATATGACAGCTCAAAACCGTGACTCCTTCTTCAACGGTGGCTGTAGAGGGAAATAGGTGAACGACTGTTGGAAAGAGAAATAAAAAGGTTTACATTTGGTCCGGTGATCAGTGATTGAGATGGCAAATTATATCTCTCTGATGCAGAAACCCAATTCTTAAGGACGGAATCCTGATGACTGAGCAGTTCATGATATGCAACATATCACTTTGGCCCTTAGGCTAAACAAGCGGTCAGAGACCCTTTAAGTAATCGATTGCTTATGTCAAGCCCCAGTAGCTCTATGATTGCTCCGTTCGAATTGCCCTTGTGGCAAACCCACAACCTTTTTTATCATGTATATGTCCTGGTTTTGACGTTAAGCTGCATCTAGTGGTGATGTTCCAATTCTAAAGCTCTGGGGAGTGTGGAGTACCCCATCATCGTAATTACACCCAAGTCCACTGTGACCCGGGGTGGGGGTAGTACCTTATAGGATCCCATCTATCAGTTAAATTGATAAAAGTCAGATAGTCAGTCATCGGGGTGGCCTAAAATCGATATCACACAACGAGGGTGTCTATCCCCTTTTCACTAGTGCTAGACCAAGGAGATTGTTTTGGCATCTGAAATGGAGCGCCTTACCTACGATCAGCTCCTCACTTTACCACACAGATCCCTGTGCTAATCATCCGCTGAGTTGGCGAGAGCCGGTATTGAACCAGGAACCTTGTGGTTCCTAGTCGAACGCTCTACTGACTGAGCGAAACCAGCCCTGAATGAATATTTAAAAATGGGCTTTAAAATTAGTTTTAAAAAATGAATACCTAACAAGAATGAATAAAATAAAAACGTCTTCGGCATAAAATAACCCAACAAGGTTTGTCATGCCGTAAAATCCAACGAACTAATTAACGTGAGACATTATTTAAACAACAGCAGGTACTGTGAGAAACAGAATTTCAAAAATGACACACAAAGAGTTATTTTCTGCCTTCTCTATCGTTTCTTGGGTAATCTGAACATTAGCTACATAAATTAGAGTAACAACCTCTTGTTTCTTTCACTTTGAGGAAGCCGTCGACCATTTTCATTTCACCGTAAATCTACACTGAAAATACGAATTTGGTCGAATCAATACAACTGCAAGTTTTAACACGAAAATATCATAAAATATGTTCTTGATTTGTTGTGCATTATTTGAAATGAACTTAATTGTTATTAAGAACAAATTTTATGATATTTTCGTGTTAAAACCTGCAGTTGTATTGATTACGGTGAAATGAAAAAGGCCGACCAAAACTGACGGCTTCTTCAAAGTGAAAGAAAAAAAGGGAGGTTACTCTCATTTATGTAGCTAATGTACAGTTTCTTGCTCACAAAATATTTATTTTACTATCAAGACACCACTTGGTTTGGATATCTACATCCATACATATATTGACTCTTCTCCGAAATCCATTTCTTCCTTCCTTCCTTCCCAGCCCTGTGTCCGACCTGACGATGACCTTGGATGCCTACGTAACAATTAATACTGTTAAATAATTTATGTGGTAGCATAGGTTCGCTGGAGTTAAAAGCGTAGGCAGGTAGATTTCCGTTGGATGACCCCAACTGACTCCTAGAGAGGCGCGAATCTCGCGCACCATGAGAAAAACGTAACTAGTTAGATTTAGTTTTCAACCAAATATTTCACTCTGACGAAGGCTGTTATTCTTTTTATACTTAAAGACATTGTAGTTTTCTGTTATTATTATTTATTTTATATTCAAAATAATAATAAATAGAATACATGTGTACATGAGGAAAATTCCTGGTCGAAACACGTGTTAGTAAATCTATTTTTATCCATTCAGCATTTTCTTTTCTCTCTTTATTTTTCCTTTCAACATACCGTCGGATTCGCTTCCATTTTCAACTCACTCACACATACACATTATATATATATATATATATATATATATATATATATATATATATATGAGAAGAAAATATTTTAAAAATATAACAAACACAGGATGTTATGATCAGGAAACAATTTTTAGTGTCAATACTTAAGCATTTCGGTATTTTGTACCATCT
>CM042161.1:73042835-73085335 GCA_023376005.1 Doryteuthis pealeii | reverse complement strand
TGGCCCCCTGTGATCAACGATATTAGTTTACTCTGTAGGTCCAGCGGCCGAAGCTCACTGGACTGCCGGCTTGACCGGAAACACGGTGTCTATTTCTTTTTCACCCGCGCTTGACCATATATATTATATTTTCCTGATTTGGAGTACCGCATCTCAGATGCTTTGCCGCACAGGTCAAATAAACAAACTGTGCTACACATGCACTAAGTTGGCGAGTACCAGTATCGAACCTATATTTGAGACTCATTGGAGAATTCTCCACATTTTACATTTTGGTGTATATGTAAAGTAAAGTGGGTGGAGCTGTCTATTGTCAGTATTAAGCGGACAGCGAGGGAGTCTATCCCTTTTTCAATACCACAATTGCAGGGGTTGAAGCGAAGGCTAGAGAACCCAGTATGCCCTACTATTTAACAGCTGTAAAGAATGGGTGGATGCAAATGGAAAAGCAGCTTCGTCCAAGATATGAAATTGAGTCGCTGATACCGTAGTTTAAGTAACGAGATGAGAGCTCTCTTTAAGTTCAACAAGATTTACAAATTTTAAAATCTTCAATAAATAAACATATACGTACATACAGTTATACATAAGTAAGCATAAACAAATATACACATAGATACAGATTTATATATATATTCACTTATTCACTTCGCCGAAGGGCATACGGTCTGTTTGTTATTATTCTCTCAATAACGCCCCCTTACCTATTATGGTAGAGGCGTGTAGTATCATTTGACAAGCTTAATTTCGCGAGGATGGTCAGCTGTGTACTGTGGCCGGGGCGATAAAGTGTTTCACTGTGTCTGCTGAAGTTCCGGTTTCGATTTCTGTCGGAGGGAAATCGTTAGTATATACCGCTGATGAGACTTAATAAAGTCGAAACAGTCTGTACGGTATTCTACACACCGAGCCATCCTTTGCCGGGATTACACTTGTCAAGTTCATTTTCTATAAGAAAAAGTATCAAATTTTATGCGATACATGCGTTGTAAGTGCCTTCAAGTAAAAATTTAATATATACTTTATTCAGCAACGTTTCTAAATAAACAAACATCCAAAAATCTTATATATATATATATATATATATATATTCTCACTCTCACATCTATACAAAAAGTATAGAATACCGATAAGTTCAAATACTAATATTTTTGTTAATGTTTTAGTTAAAATAAAACTGTATTAATAAATACAAGTGGCATCCGCGTTTTGGATGTGATTAGATGTTACTTAAAGACAAACCAAAAGAGGCGTGCATAGCATAACGGTTACTATCATAGTAACCGTTATGCTATGCACGCCTCTTTTAGTTTGTCTTTAAGTAACATCTAATCACATCCAAAACGCGGATGCCACTTGTATTTATTAATACAGTTTTATTTTAACTAAAACATTAACAAAAATGAACACTAGTTTTTAATAAAATAAAACAGAACCATTGTCTTGTTTAAGCCATCGCAAAACTCATAGAATGTACTTAAAGCACCAGAAAACTCACAGCATGAACTTAAAGCACCAGAATGAAAAAGAAAAAACAAAAGAAAAAGAAAAAAGAAAAAAAAAAAAAAAAAAAATAAAAAAAAAAAAAAAAACCAGTCTTGCTAAGAATGGTTTCAGTTTACAATTCCAGTGAAATGTGCAATTACGTCCAGTTCGCGCGCCACATGCGTATGCATTTGTATTTAATTACTGGCTTTCATATTCTTCGATTGATTTATCGTTCTATTCCGTCTTGACTTATTAATTATTTCTTTTTTCTAATTTCGACTTTTCTTGCGGCGTTAATAAAATCTTAGCTTTATATGTAGAAATAAACAAACTTTTTTTTTTACATTGCCACATTCCATAGACCAAAAAGAAAAAAAGAAAGAAAAAAGGAAAGAAAGAAAGAAAAAGAAAAAGATGAAGATGAAGAATAGCACTCTGCTGCCTAATTTTTCCTTTTTCTATTTCACTAAAACATATTTCCACGACTAATCTAAAATACGACTCCGAGCAGAAGCGCACGATTATACACTTGAGCTAAAAAATTATATATACAACATATGAAAAAAAATATACAAGTTAATGTTAGCCCCCCCCCTCTCTTCCACTTCGTCATCACTTCTACTTGATTTTATATTCTTCTATATAAAGTGGAGGCGTGTGCTGTAATGGTTATCGCCAGTTCAAATAGCATCGTGTAAAGATCGTCTCCAGTGCTAAAAATATTATCATAGCAGTATTTGAACTTATCGGTATTCTATACTTTTTGTATAGATGTGAGAGTGAGAATGTATGTGTATATATATGTAAGTCGGTATCTATGTGTATATTTGTTTATGCTTACATATGTATATCTGTATGTACGTATATGTTTATTTATTGAAGATTTTAAAATTTGTAAATCTTGTTGAACTTTCTTTGAAGTTAAAGAGAGCTCTCTTCTCGTAACTTAAACTACTTAGAGAGTTGCACTTCATAATAAAAAAACATCTTGAGTTAAATCTAATGCAAAATGTATGTATGTATATGTGGATGGATGGCTAGATGGATAATATGTAAAAATGCACGTATGTGTGGCTTAGAAAATTAATATATTATATATATATATATATATATATATATATATATTATGTGTGTGTGTGTGTGTGTGTGTGTATATATATATTTGGGCAACATTCTTTCATTTATAACATGTAGAATTAAACAAAAAAAAAACATATCTCCTGTTTAACAATTTTATTTTTGATCTTTTCGAGTTTTCTGTCCAACTTTTTAATATTTGGGTGGAATTCGTGGATAAGTCCACAAAAATGAATTTCCAATGCAGTACACACATTTTAAAATGCCTATAACACCTTTCTAATCAATTCTTTTCCTTCCAGCCTCCACATTAATATAATCTTTAAAAAACTGGAACACATCACCCCTGATGATGGCACTTCGAAGTGCCGAAAGTATTCGGGACCTGAACTTTGGTGAACTTATCCACGAATTCCCCCAAAGATTAAAAAGTTGGCAAGAAAACTCGAAAAGATCAAAAATAAAATTGTTAAACAGGAGATGTGTCTTTTGTTTAATTCTACATATATATATACAATCAAATATTATATATTATGGATTTAATATCCCGTGATTAAAGTTTCGTGTTTAGAAACTTTAGTTAGCATTGAGCACATTCATATGCCAATACTTTTCTCATTCATTCTCTATTCATTCATTTTATATATATATATATATATATATATATTAATACGCCTGTTATCATCTTGCAACCCCCTCTGGTTAAAAATGAAACCGTCCAAATCGTCCAAGATGAAATGCGAAAATGTAAATACTAATATCTAGTGTTGCTTATCCGCAGAATTCTTATTTTGTATGAATGTCGTCACCTCAACTAAATAGTAGACTATAGGATTAACTCCTATATTTTTACCTTCATGTAGAATAGAATAAAAATAAATAAGTTGTATTAAACAATTAGTTTTACAATTGTATGTTATGAGTTGGATTTTGAATTATGTATACAAAAGAGAATAGAAAGTAAAATAGTTTTATAAATATATTAGCGCAATAGCTAGAATGTAAATAATCCCAAGGCCAACGCTTTGTTGACAAAAGAAAAACTTATGTCAGTAATATAAATATTCAATATAGGAATTCTTTACTTACGTCCTGAAACCATTCGATAATCAATTTTAACTAAATGCTGACGTATGCACAACAAAAGAAGATTATTTAAAAAGGCCAATAGGTGAAAGATTCAGTTGGAGAGAAGACGTTGTCCGAACACACGACAAATGCATTCACCAGGTCTGTCTCTTTTGTTTCGTTTTTTCTCTCTTCCCCTCTCAACACGACACAAGCTCAATCACAGACTTCGGTTTAACAAAACTGCTAGAATTTTGACACATACATGTTGATATAAAAACGAACGCTAGTGACAAACATAAACAAAAATATAACACCTCTGTCATCCACAAATTGGTAAATCCGATCCTGAAGATTTACAAAATGGTTGATCCCAACGTTAGTTAACACGTAACCTTTTTTTGTTTGTGCGACCATAATTCGTTTCACGGGATCATATCAAAATGATGACCCAGACGTTTCTAGGATATTATTTCCTAGAAGATTTTTATAAAGAAAAAAGGGAAGAAAAGGACATGCTACACAGAAAACTATAAGGAAAAAGAAAGCAAGAAAGAAAGTAGGAGTAAGATATATAGAGGGCGTGATAGCGTTAATCTGTTTCAATTCAACTTAATGAAAAGAAAGAAAGAAAAGAAAAAAGTGTGAGACATATGAATAAATATTGTTATAATCTTTTACATATTGTACTATTTGGCAATATCTCTTAAGTAACATATCAAATGTTGAAATAATTAGGGCAAAGAAGAACAATTTCCTCGTAAATTCCTACCATAAAATAAACTGAACCTTCATTTTATGTCCGTGTTCTTGCAATAAATTTTTTTTTTCTTGCACCCGTTATTTTACAATACTAAATATATTTTCTTGATTCTTTATTCTTTAACAAATAAAGAAAATATATTTAGTATTGTAAAATAACGGGTGCAAGAAAAATAAAACATTTATTGCAAAAACACGGACATAAAATGAGGGTTCAGTTTATTTTATGGTAGGAATTTACGAGGAAATTGTTCTTTTTTATCATAATTATATTATCATACTGTGGTATATCCACTGTTCCTGCAAGATATTATTATTATTATGATGAGAGTTTTTCTCACCAGCATTAGCTTATGGTTTTTCACCGGAGTTTGAGTTACAACAAGTCTCCTCAGGTTTCCAGTATTCTCCTGAGTATTCAACTGATTTCTACAATGCAGTAGTCTGGATGGTTTCAATTCTTCCTTTGATTTCTAGTTCCTCAAGTCTTTTTCTAAGCTTTTGGGGACCGTTACTAGTGCCCCACCTACTATTGGTATCACTTTCACCCTCATATTCCACAGTTTTTTCAATTGTCTTGCGAGATCTAGATATTTGTCTATCTTTTCGTTTTCTTTCATCTTCCCCTTGTGATCTGCTGGAACTGCAAAATCTACCAGTTGACAAGTTCTCTTTTTTTGTTAATCAATACTAGGTCTGGTTTTCTGGCTGGGATAAACCGATCCGTCTTCATTCTCAAGAAGAGATTCTAGTTTATGCATATACCATGTTGTTTTATGGCCAAAATTTAGTTTGTTTTTTACAATTCCCAGTGGAACCAATTTCCAACCCAGTCGTGCCTAGCTTTGTATTATCGTTGTGCTCGTTTTATGCATTCGCTTAATACATGGTTTATTATTATTGTTAGTTTTTCACACCTGCCATAGCTGGTGGCTCACTGGAGGCTGAGTGACAGCAAGTCTCCTCATCAGGTCTCCAGGACTCTTCTGAGTATTCTAGCCGATCCCAACAGTGCTGTAGTTTGGATGGTCTCGGACCTTCTGATTTCCAGTTCACCCAAATTCTTTTCCAGAGCTTTGGGGATCGTTTCAAGGGCACCAATTACGATTGGTACTCCCTTCACCTTCATGTTCCACAGTTTCCTCAGTTTTCTGGCAAGGTCTAAGTATTTGTCAATCTTTTCGCTTTCTTTCATTTTTACTCAGTGATCGGCCGGGACGGCAAAATCCAGGAGATGACTGGTTTTCTTTTTCTTGTCAATTAGTACTAGGTCCGGTCTCCTGGCCGGGATTAGGTGATCCGTCTGTACCTTGAAGTCACAGAGAATTTTATTATTATTATTATTATTATTATTATTATCATTATTATTATTATTGAAAATGGATTCAAAGACATGACTTCAAATTCTGGACAAGATTGTTTACATTTCCCATTGTGCTAAATTCCCATGTGAAATGTATACATCCAGCTATTCTCCGTCCAGCTATAAGAAAATAGCAGGGATTAATGGGCCCTAGTCATGCTAATGCATTCGCGTTCGGCATAATACCCCTGGGAAAATAGAGCCAAGCCTGAGAACAGAAAGGTAGTTAGAAGGCAAGTTTTTGCTGGGTGACTGAATAGAACAGACACAGATGGCGACTACCATCCGTATGCCATTTCTCAACGCGTGTTGTTCTCACTTGGGCTGAACTAAAGACATCTAAAACAATATCAAGTCTTGTGTTCGTGACTAAAAAAAAACAGCGGCGGACACAAATATGAGAAGTCAAAAGAAGACCCAAGTAGTCCAAATCAAGAACAAAGAACAAACCCAGATACCCAGATAGTACTCGAAATTGTTTCGCAGTTAAATAATTACTTTAAACAGAAGAACAAAACGCCTCAATACAGGGTTTAGAATTCGAAAAAACAACCAAAAAACAACGTGATTAGGAAAAAAATGTTCCAAATAATTATTTATGACAAGACTGGGTCATATTTTGCTCATTATATTTACTTATTTATCTATATATAGCAGAAAAGTCGTAGATAGATAACCTACTTAAGTTTCACCAAAATGATCATCAGGGTTAATTGTAATGTATTAATTAAAACATTGATTAATTAAAGCAATTTCGGAAGTGAATAATACAATTAAAGCCATTAAAGTTAAAACTTATTATGTCCACGCTGAAAAAAAAAAATAGCAATGTCATTTATTTGGCGTTACATATTCTTCACATCAGCTGAGTAATAAAGATTGAAAGAAAAAATATTTTTTAAATGATGCAAATAAGTTTAATCTTTTTTCTGAATTTAATAACGATTTTTAGTTTTTATCCGGCAAAAATGATCATATTATTATTATTATCATTATCATTATTATTATCATTATTATTGTGATTTGGTGAGGAACAACAAGAACTAAAGATGGTAAGGATGAGGAGGATGCGGAGCACTAGATTGAGGGAGAGGGAAGAGGGAAGAGATTATGCTTCAAGAAAGAAATGCTAAGAAGCTTTTGGTCACGTACACAGTTTCAGTTAAATATATGTTTGTGCAAGTATTGATCGAATTTCAAATTAATTCATTCAATCTTCCTGAAAGATTATTTTGGAAATCAGAAAAAGAAAAAAAATATATATATAAAGAAAGAAAGAAAAAAATACACGATTATTATTTAAGAATTTTTTTTTTTTTTGATAGAATATTGAAATAATTTATTTTGCAGATAAAACAAACTAAGAACACATTTAAATTGCGGCACCTGGCTCATACATTTATGTACTCAAAATTGTTTCGCAGTTAAAGAATCTCTTTAGACAGAGGAACGCATCGCTTCCATTCAGGGTTTAGAATCCGAACAAAACACAAAAAAACACAGCAAAACAGAACAAACCAGACGTGATTAGGAAAAGTTAAAAAAATGTTCTAAATAATTGATAATGACAACATTGGGTCATCTTTTGCTCATTATATCTGTCTGTCTGTCTCTCTCTCTCTCTCTCTCATATATATATATATATATATATATATATATATATTATATATGGAGTAAATCCGACAATATGACAATATTAAGAAATTTGAAAAAAAAACAAGTGTTCCGAAAACAGGATGAATTTATTTATCAAATATAATATAATTTGATAAATAAATTGATCCTATTTTCGGAACACTTGTTTCTTAAAATTTCTTAATATATATATATATATATATATATATATATATATATATATATATATATTCTAATCTTAATTAGTCAGGTAATATCAACTATGAATTAACATTTTGCGCATTGGGTTATGGTTTTAGGTGATTAAGGTTGTTTTTAATTACGTATTGCTTAAAAAAATAAACAAAAACCCAAATTACTATACATTTAATTAACCATTGAAATTAATTATTGAATCTATTATTGAGATAGTTGTTTGTTTAGTATTGCAATGTATAATTTCAATTAAACTCAGTTTAAAAAATATTTTTCAGCATTAAATGTATAGTAATTTGTGTTTTTTGTTGTTTATTTTTCTTAAGCAATACGTAATTAAAAACAACCTTAATCCCCTAAAACCGTAACCCAATTCGCAAAATTTTAATTCATAGACTGTAGTTAAACTATCATTGGGTACCACCAAAAAACCTTTCCGTTTTAATTTTCCGGCCTAAATCAGAAGTCAGTCGTAAATAGAGCAACTGGACTTTTTAACATAGATGTATCAACTCAAATCCTCTAAATGAGGAGGATGTGATACGTCAACAGGATTACCGGAGAGACTCAGTTTCTAAACATCGGATTTTTTGTCAAAAA
Source organism: Doryteuthis pealeii (assembly GCA_023376005.1). NCBI lineage: Eukaryota > Metazoa > Mollusca > Cephalopoda > Myopsida > Loliginidae > Doryteuthis > Doryteuthis pealeii. The sequence continues at coordinate 73,077,147 of CM042161.1, read as the reverse complement.
AGGCGAAGATGAAAGACAGAAACACAATGGCATATGATGCGATTCTTATTTTACTAGAAATGTTTTGGAAAAAAAATGATTACTAGTTTTTGTAATTCTTTGAATCTAAGCGAAGCTTCGATGTTCTCCCCCCGCCCCCAGGGGCTAAAAAGAATGATTAGCGCAAATGAACTTTTAACTTTGATCCGAAAATTCAATTTACGCGCAAAATCCTTTTCCAAATCAAAAGCTTTAGTCACGATATTTGCATATTTTTCTATGAGTCAACGGGAAGAAAATTTGCTCATATTTTTGACAAATTCACATTCATTTGTTGAAATTTGGGGTGAAAATTTCCTGTTGGTTTGGATTCAGACCATTTTTTCTTTATCTCTCTCTCTCTCTCTCTCTCTCTCTCTCTCTCTCTCTCTCTCTCTCTCTCTCTCTCTGATAAATGTACACGTAAAAGTGACAAGTCCATTTGTTCAGTGAAAACAATCTTCTGGTTAAATTCGCTTGGATTGTTTTTTTTTATGTATATACATAATGAATTTTCGAAAGAAATATATATATATATATATATATATATATATGTGTGTGTGTGTTGTGTGTGTATGTGTGTCTGTTGCTTATTATCTATATAATAAACAGCTTTCAAACAATGATTATTAAACTGACATCGATATGAAATAACCCAAAAAGTTTAATATGCGGTAACAAAACAACCACCAACCAACCAATAAGTGCATACGTTCTACTTTGTCAAATTTCAAACAGTTAGTAATCAAAATCAATATATATATATATATATATATTATATATATATTATATATATATATATTAGTCCTTGTTAGTATTGGAGAATTGAGAATAAAGTGCTCGATTACTTTAGTAAGAGCTGTATTTATTATAGAGTACAATACATTAAAGGTGCAATTGTTACCACTGGTTTCTAGGCAGCATGTTTGCTGCCCGTCGAGTGCCTAATATCAGTGTTAGAGCATATCTCTCTCTTCCCTCTCCTTCCCTCTCTCTGTCTCTCGCTATATATATATATATATATATATATATATATATATATGTGTGTGTGTGTGTGTGTGTGTGTGTGTGTGTGTGTGTGTATAAATATACATGTATATATTAATAATATATTTTTCTTATTATTTATATAAAAAACACTCAATATCAATGAAAGAGAATATACATTATATATATTTAAGATAGGATAGCGTAGACATGATCTGATGAAAGCATAGACCAGAGACCGGAAGTCACTAAGTGCATATATATATATATATATATATATATATATATATATATATATATAGTGTGTGTGTGTGTGTGTAGGGGAGATGTCTATGTGTACGTGTAAAAAGTATGGAGATAAAAATATATATTATTTACATTGCCCTAAAAGGCTAATAAAGTTTGATTTTGAAATTGCCCATGCTAATAATATGTGTACATACAATTACGTGCGAATGGTTGCATAACCCGAATCTCTCATGAGTTCGACATTTAAAGACGACAAATACCAACCAATACCGTACAGCCGTGATATATTTACAAAGCAATCTTTCTTTATCTGCGCTGAACATTATTCATTGAAAGCCTAACAGCTCATGTCAAACAAATATGGAGGCAAATCAGCGCTGAGCATCCATAGAAAAAAACTGCCTGATTTATTAACCGTTAGCAACATAAGTTTGTAGAACGAGAAAAAAAAAGAAGAGTTTTTTTTTTTTTTTTGTGAGAAATTACAGTGAAAATATACAACCATGAGATGCATTTATAGGCGCTGGTAATATCGGAGGTATCGGATGGATTTATGAGCGGGAAAGTCAATTGGTTCGTTCAGGAAGTTAGCTTCTTCTATATATGAAGCACTGAAATGTCTAGGGAAATTTATTGAACACCCGTCGGCAAATCATTCTCCATTGATAAGCATGATTTCACGGAAGCAAATGCATGTCGATAGAGGTGTCACTATATATCAGTCGGTAACAATGGATTCATCATTGTCTATTTCGAACATGTTACTATATTTTCAATCTCTCTTGAATATATCGATCATGTTCTAGCTGCCTGTGGCTCTCTGATAGTATCTATCTATTTATCTATCTATCTATCTATCTGCGCCTGTTACTATCTATTTATCTATCTATCTATCTATCTGCGCCTGTACTATCTATTTATCTATCTATCTATCTATCTGCGTGCCTGTTACTATCTATTTATCTATCTATCGGGCGCCTACTATTCATTTATTTCTATCTATCTATCCTACTAGCTATTTATCTATCTATCTATCTGCGCCTGTTACTACTCTATCTATCCATCTATCTATCTATCTATCTGCGCCTGTTACTATCTATTTATCTATCTATTCTACTATTATTTATCTATCTATCTGCGCCTGTACTATCTATTATTCTATCGATCTATCTGCGCCTGTTTTACTATCTATTTATCTATCTATCTATCTGCGCTGTTACTATCTATTTATCTATCTATCTATCTGCGGCCTGTTACTATCTATTTATCTAATCTATCTATCTATCTGCGCCTCTTGACTATCTATTTATCTATCTATCTGCGCCTGTTACTATCTTTATTTATCTATTCTATCTATCTGCGTCTGTACTATCTATTTAATCTATCTGCGCCTTGTTACTATCTATTTATCTTATCATCTATCTATCTATCTATCCTATCTATCTATCTATGCTGGCCTGTTTATATCTATTTATCTAGTCGTATCTATTCTGCGCCTGTGACTATCTATCTATCTAGTCTGCGCCTGTTACTATCTATTTATCTATCTATCTATCTGCGCCTGTAGTATCTATCTATCTATCTATGCTATCTATTCTATCTATTCTATCTGCGCCTGTTACTATTATTTATCTATCTATCTAATTGCGCCTGTTATATCTATTTATCTATCTTATCTATCTATCTATCTATCTATCTATCATCTGCGCCTGTTTACTATCTATTTATCTATTACTATCTGCGTCTTTCTATCTAGTTTATCTATCTTGCCGCCCCCCATGTTACTATCTATTTATCTATCTATTCTATCTGCGCCTGTTACATCTATTATCTATCTATCTTATCTATCTATCTTATCCCTATCTTATCTATCTGCGCGCCGGTTACTATCTATCTTATCTACTATCTATCTGCGCCTGTTTACTACTATCTATCTATCTCGGCCTGTGACTATTATTTATCTATCTATCTATCTGCGCCTGGTTACTATCTATCTATCTATCTGGCGCCTGTTACTACATATTTTATACTATCTTATCTATCTGCGCCTGGTTACTATCTATTTATCTATCTATCTATCTATCTTGCGCCTTCGTTACTATCTATTTATCTATCTTATCTGCGCCTGTTACTATCTATTTATCTATCTAATCTATCGCGTCTGTTTACTGATCTAGTTTATCTACTGCGCCTGTACTATCGTATTTATCTATCTCTATCTGCGCCTGTTACTATCTATTTATCTATCATATCTATCTATCTATCTATCTATCTATCTGCCCGTACTATTATTTATCTATCTACTATCTGCCCGTGGTTACTATCTATCTATCTACTGCGCCTGTTACTATCTATTTATCTACTATCTATCTATCTATCTATCTGCGCCTGTTCACGTATCTATCTATCTATCTATTCTAATCTGCGCCTGCTTACTATCTATCTATCTATCTATCTGCGCCCTGTACTATCTATCTACTATCTATATATCGGGCGACCTGTTAGCTATCTATTCTGATCTATATATCTGCGCCTGCTTACTATCTATCTATCTTATCTGCGCCTGTTACTGTCTATCTGTGGCTCGCTGGTCGTAATCTATCTATCTGTCTGTCTGTCTGTCTGTGTGCGCCTGTTACTATCTATCTATTTCTCTATCTCTCCCCCCTCTCTCTCTATATATATATAAGTAAAAAGTCGCCGGGGCGGCCTAATGTCGGTATCAGACATGCAGCGAGTGAGTCTATCCCCTTTTCACTAGCGCTAGACCAAGGAGATTATTTTAGCGTCTGAGGTGGAGAGCCACACCTACCATCGTTCCTTACTTTACGCGCAGATCTCTGCGCTAATCATACGCTGGAGTTGGCAAAGGCGGGTATCGAACTAAAAACCCACTGAGCTAACCCGATACCCATATATATAATATATATATATATATATATATATATATATATATTTGTCTATCTATCCCATTTTCCGCTCTGTATCAGTAGCTGTGTCTATTCCTATGTATGTATGTATGTATGTATGTCTCTCTTTCTCTCTCTCTCTATATATATACCTATATATATCCATCAATCCATCACTGTTCGTATCTATCTATCTTTGTATATGTAACTTCGTCTATCTATACCTCTTTTTCTTTCTCTCTTCCTCTCCATCTATCAATGAGTCTGATCCGTATCTATCTATCTACCTATTTTTCAAACTATCTATGTATCTTCTATCTGTTCCACTTTCTCACTCCGTATACGTAGCTGTGTCTATTCAAATGTATATATGTATCTGTCAATCTATCTATCACTCTGTTCATATCTATCTATCTATCTATCTGTCTGTCTGCCTGTCTGTTTGTTTGTCAGTATGTATGTATGTATGTCCGTGTCCACTTTCTCCTTCTGTTCGTCGTTATCTATATAAATCCATTTGTATTTATGTATATGAAGTTGTTCCTATCTCCATCTCTCGCTATATATATATATATATATATATATATATATATATAATTCTGTTCGTAGTTATCTACCCGATTCTTTTCGTAATTATCTATCTTAATATGTTCATATCTATGTTTATAGGTATGTATGAAATTATGTATGTATGCATATATCTATCTAGATATCTATCTATCTATCACTTTCTGATCGTATCTATTTATCTATCCAACTCTTTCTGCTCACATCTATCTGTCTATCTATCTAGCTATCTATCTAGCTAGCAAGCTTATTCTGCTTATATCTATTTATTCGTCAGCCTATCTTGTTCTCTTCGTATGTATGTATGTATGTATGTGTGTATGTATGTACGTATGTACATATGTATGCATCTATCTATCTATCTATCTATCTATCTATCTATCTCCTGTTCGTATCTATCTATCTATTTATCTATCTCCCTCCTGTCGTATCTATCTATCTATTTATCTATCTCCCTCCTGTCGTATCTATCTATCAATCTATCCATATATTTCTTTCTGTTCGTATCTGTATATATATATCTATTGATAAATTTACCTCATTCTTTTCGTATGTACATCTGTATCTATCTATTTATCCCAGGACACGTGAGAGATTTCATCGGAATTGCCTTCGCTGGATTTTAGGGATAGAATGGTTGTCCCTTACACCAGACAACACAATACTTGAAAGATGTCACCTGCCTAGTATTAAGTTTGATCCTTAGATCACGTCTTCGCTGGTCTGGTCATCTAGTTGGCATGAATGATTGCCGAATCTCAAAACAACTATTTTACGGGTAAATCTCAACCGGCAAATGTCGTCAGTGCAAATCCAAATTGAGGTTTAAGGACTGCCTCAAGGACACTCTGAAGAAGGCTGCTATTGCTGTTGAGGACTGGAAGTAGCTAACTTGTAATATACCTGGCTGGATAAACAGATAGATAGACAGATACTATCTATCTATGAATCTATCAATTTCTGCTCGCATTTATCGGTCTATCTATCTATCTCTTTCTGCTCGCATCTATCTGCTTAGATATCTATCTATCTCTTTCTGCTAGCATCTATCTGACTAGATATCTATTTATCTCTTTCTACTAGCATCTATCTGACTATCTATCTCTTTCTGCAAGCATCTATCTGACTATCTATCTCTTTCTGCTAGCATCTATCTATCTATCTATCAATCTATCTCTTACTGCTCGCATCTATCTGCCTATCTATCTATCTATCTAGCTCTTTTTGCTCGCATCTATCTGTCTATTTTTCTAGCTAGCAAGCCTTTTCTGTTCGTATCTATCTATTCATCAGTCTATCTTGTTCTCCTTGTATCTATCTATTTATCTATCTATCTAACAACGGAATAAAGTAAGAGTTACATTAAATTTAAATACTTGCATCCGGAGGCTGTGTATATTGGCTGGTTTAGATGTATTTTCTTTATTCTGTTGATTAATTTTTTCAAAACGGTCATCATTTCTTTGCATGTCCGTATTCAGGAAATGTCTAACGACACCAGCTGGAGAAGCACTTGTTTTAGTTGAAGACAGTCGTCAATAACGACACTTCTTAAGGCTAAGTGACTTTGCTTAGCTTCCTTCATCCACTTGGTTGCTTGCACTTATAATAACATAATCTGTGATTACTTTGCCTGCAAGCTACTTAGTGATGCAAGGTAGAAACGGAGTTAGAAGGAGTAAACAGAACCACAGCAAAAGTCGTCGACAAATTCACTTTGAAATGCACCATTTGGCAGAGGCGAGGCCTTAACGACGGAATAAATTACGAGTTAGAAAAGTGAGATTGAAAAAAAAAAGAATACATATATACATATATAATGCGTACAGGCATATCTTTATAAAATGATATTGGTGTTTTTATAAGTAAAAAAGATAGATTATCATATATATATATATATATATATATATATATATATATATATATATGTATATATCCTTGTACAAATTTATGTGTAGACCCATTTCGACAAATATAGTTTGAAATGCACCATTTATTGGTGTCTAAGCCTTAGCAACAGGACAAAGTACGATTCCGAGAATATATATATATATATCTCAGCGGCTGTCATATAAATGAATAGATAAATATATATCTATATATATATATATTGTTTTGTTGGTTGAGGTTGAGTCTACGTATGCTTCTTTAAAAATAAATATATATGTTATGTATAAAATTTGTTCTTGTGAACGTTTTTTTTTGGGGGGGGCGGTTGTCTTTTGAAGCATTGGAAAAAAGAACAAAAACAAGAAAAACAGGACAAAAATCAGAATTTTAATATTCAATTTTTGTTCTGTTCCTGGTTTGATCAATTCCGATATTTCGGGTGAACCTTCACCCTTTTTTCAAGGTATATGATATGAGACTGTCTGGAGAACAAGAATGAAATGCTGTATATGAGGGCAAAAATAAATAAATAAACGAAGTGAACGGATTTTACGTTTTTTAGCAGTCATTTTTCTTTCGAAATTGTATGAGGTAACTCATCCGAAATACGATCATGATAATCGTTCGAAATTCGGCATGACTTTGATCGGGAAAGTCATGTGCAACTTAAAGAAAAGTAAAGAAAATTTCTTTCTTTCTGTCTGTCTCTCTGTCTCTCTGTCTCTCTCTCTCTCTCTGTCTCTTTCACTTTCTGTGTGTGTTTCTCTTTGTCTGTCAGTATGTGCCTGTGATAAGAGAGTTTGGAGTGTATTTTTGGTTGTCGGTTGATTGAATTTTACGGCATGTTAACCCTTGTTGAGTTATTTTATGCCGAAAACGTTTGGTTTTATTTATTCTTGATGGGTATTGAACTTTTTAAAAATGAAACTCAATTTTTAACACAATTTTTAAAATACTAATTTTTACTATTTAACCCATAGAATGAACCCTAACAGGTACTACCACTCCGGACCAGTGTGGACTTGGGAGTAATGGTGATGAAGAGGTACTCCACACTCTCCAAAGCTTCAGATCTGGAACCTCACTATTAGATTTAGTTTAACGCCATACCCCGCACACGGTGTTTTAATCTTAATATGTCCTGCATTAGAGAATTGTTTGCTGCGTCTTATTCGCTACTGATCGCTACACAAAAAATATAATATAAATATACAATGAATGCAATTACCTAATCTCTTGGTATAAGATAATCCAAGATGATTTGACATGACATTTGAATTAACCAATCAATCGTATTTGAGTTACGACTGCTTGCTGTCTTGTCTTGCCAATTCGACGGTAATTGGACTATGATTATTCTACAGTAGACAGTTCTATGTCTTTTATGTAAAGCCGTGTTCCATGTAGGTTTTCCAATTATCAAAACCTGTTTTCAGGGAATATTGGAGAAAAACATTCTTCGGTAAGTTTAATTTGATTGGCTCTGACGTCAAGAACTACGTCAACCGGAGTAAATGCTAAAGAGTTGTTCTCAAATGTGTGAAGGAATTGGTTAAATTTGGAAGTGGTAGCACGTTGGTATAGGGGCGTTGTCTGGCATTGGTATAGGTTCACTTATTCAAGGACAAGGGCTAAGTAAAATCTACATTGTTTAAGAATATCATTGAACAGCATGTTGGTGTTTCACCATATGATTATTTGTATTAGATATGAATACTTGATATAACTGTGTAAAAAATCTTTTAAATAACTACACAAAAATGTAAATGTAGATAGATTTAGAATGAATGCAATTTCCCAACCTCAAGGCATAAAATAACCTAAGACTAGTTGAAATGCCATCAAAATCAATCATTTTTAAAACTCAGGGTCGACACAAAATTTTGGCGCGAAAATTTGGTGACTACTAATCTGATTTTGTTGCTTTGTCAGATAATTGATATTGAAGTATTCGATCTTGATGTGTGAATAACACGAGATATTGATCTGTAAAAGCAGCACGACATCCCCTCCTCCAACACAAAAAACCCAGGACCAACCAATTGCAATGTTCTACTTGCATAGTTTAAAACAGTTCTTTTCTGTAGAAACCCCACCGCATCTTTAGCGGATCTATCGATCGTACACAACATGGACATTGCTTGAGGATATGTGTGTCGACTCGACAGGAAAAGTCTGTCATTTATTACAGAATTAAGCGTCATTGAAGAAATAGCTTCGGGCTTGGATAATAGACTTTGTTAACTATTAGTTTCGCTGACATGTTCACCACGTGGTCATCGAATATTTTACAACCGATGATTATCGTTCGTTGTAAAATATTCAATGACCGCATGGTGAATATATCAGCGAATTATCAGCAAATACCCAATTTTATGTAAACATTTTAATTTTTTGGAAAAATATCTAAGTATAAAAAAGCGTTGAGTTGTTTGTATTCTTGTAAATTAAGCCCCACCCAAAAGAAAGAAAAACAAAAAACAAATTAACAAAAATACCCCCTCAAATACCCCCCAATAAGAATGAAAAAAGAAAACAAAACAAAATACAAAGAAACATACACACTATTCTTAAACCTTATTCACAAAAAATCTTTAATACTTTGTCAGGTCAGTTCACTTTGAACCACGTACCTTTGAGGTGTAACATAGATTCTCAAAGATACGTGGTTCAAAGTTAAGTGACAGGAAAAAAATAAAAGTTTTATATCTTTTATTCATTAATATATCAACACTGAAAATTTCATTAAATTTGGTTAATTCCCTGAGTTTTGGTATTTTTTTTCGGCGGGGTGTCATACGATGGTGGAATTTAGGTCCATTAAGTTCGATTTAACGAAGAAAGTGAAGATTATTATACTTTTACAAATTGAACTATTTAGTAAAAGATCTTAAGTAAACATATCAGCATTGTAATAATCAAATTATCATACTACTGTATATCCACGGGTCCTGCTAGTCTTTAATATTCCTACTTCTTTTGATGTATTAAGTTGACGGACGGATTACTTAGGGGACATTGGGTCAGGGACGGACGCGGGGAATTGGCATGGGGGACATAAAAGGGTAGAAGGGGCCACGGACAAAAAAGGTTGAGAAACACTGAGCTAGATAACGACGAGCTAATTGAAAATTAGGATACAATCGATCGACAATCAAGTGACAAAACATTTGTTCGGGGCAGTAGATATCAATCCACCCCTCACACAAAAAAAAATGAAGACGAAAATGTGTAAATACTCGGAGTGAATCATTTCCAATTTATTTGTGAACATTTAGTCAACTTCTTGTGACTGAAAAAAGGGTGAGAAAATAATTTTAAAATTGATTAAAAATTTCGTAAATCATTTTTTCCATTTCTCTGAATGTTTGAAATTACGCTTGATGATTAGTATTATCTGCGTTATTCGGACTATTGTCCTCATCTTTATTGTTATCCGTACAACGTTTCGGCCGAAATGCCCTCCGGCCTTCTTCAGGTATTTCTTGTCGGACTCGAGAACCTTGTCGGACTCGGAAACCTTCTTTTCGAACTCGCGAACTTTCTTTCAAGAAAGTTCCCGAGTTCGAAAAGAAGGTTCCCGAGTTCGAAAAGAAGGTTCCCGAGTCCGACAAGAAATACCTGAAGAAGGCCGATGGCATATCGGCCGAAACGTTGTACAGATAACAATAAAGATGAAGACAATAGTCTGAATAACGCAATAATACTAATCATGTTTTACATTTAAAGTAATAATACATTTTTAATTAATTTCATAGTTTATATAATTTATTTATTTGAATAATATATAGTTTATTTATCACAATGGGAATTATTCAAATGTCAAATTATAAAGAACAGCTGGGTAATGCCATGTCAAATCATCCAGGCCATGTCACCCACCCCCTTCAATATTTCTGAAATTAGTAGTAGTATTTTTGCCCAAGGAATCAAAAAATGCTATCACAAAACTCAAAGTTAACAGGTTTTAAATTATTAAGGATTTTCGATTTGCAAAATTTTAACTGATGTTGTAGCTTCGGTTCTGGGCAAACCCCAAACTATCTTTTTGATACAAATAATGTTCAATATATGTGAAATAATAATAGAAAAAATTGTCATAGATGCAGTGCCACATCGGGATATTGATCTTGCTGTGAACAAATCAATCAACCATCAATAACTTAATAATGGATAACTTTAAGAATCTTTTGATAGCCTTTTTGGATTCCAAAGGCAAAAATGCTCTCATAAACCAAATTTTAGGAGTAGGGAAGCACTAGAACTCATTTTACAGACAAAGATAAATGACAAAAAGTCGCCATTTTTCGTGAACCCCACCAAATTTTGAGAGCTAAAAATAACGTCAAATAATTTTGGGGAATGTCTAACTTTAACACAGTCCACACGTGTATCAAATTTCAGGAAATTTGAAGGGAGTGGCTGACATTTTTCCTTTATTTCTGGATGATTTGACATGGAATTGCACAGCTGTTATTCATTTTATTAATATCAATTGTTCTGTATTCTGTGCATTCTTGAAGTCGATCCTTCATGAAAACCTGCGATTGGAATCTCAGCTAACAAAGATTTTAATCCAAGAATTCACCACTATACAACGAGGTGCTTAAATCAGCTCCAGGTTTAAGTCTTTCGGATTTCGAAGCAATTTTTAGCGATCCATTTACAGGGAAAGAGAAGCTAAAATATCTGTAAAAGGGAGACAATTTTTATTTCTTTTTAGAAATTTTCCCCGGATTTATTATGGTATTATTTGAAAAATCCAGGAAGACAAATTGACGTGCTTCGACCTCAACAAAGAAAAGACCAAATGCGAGTATCAAAGCCGCAGTCAGGCGGGTGAATGTATGGAATGCCATAATAGCCACGATTGATAGCTTTTAATATCGCACAATTTGAACTTTAAAACCGAAGCTGCCAATAATTGATTGCAACAGAAGAATATTATGCAACTCCAAAAATATTTTAAAATCAGCTTCAAAGATATTACTTTATGAATTTCAAAACATTTTTTTTCATAGCTTCGAAAAGTGTTTTTTACTCTAAATGGAGGAGTCTCCGTTGCATAGTTGATTGATTGGTTGGTTTAATTTTATGGCATGACAACCCTTGTTGGGTTATTTTATACCGAAGATGTTTTGTTTTATTCATTCGTAATGAGTATCCAAAATTTTTTCATCTCATTTTTTTCTATTTATATTATTTATTATTATTGAAAAATCCATATATGAATATTTTCTATATTAGATGTGACGCTAACAGGTACCACCAGTCCGGGTCAGAGTGGACCTGGGAGTAATGGTGATAGGGGAGTACTTCACACTTCTCAGAGATCCACAATTGTAACTTCTCCGTTGCATAGTGGCTAACGTACTGGATTGCGAGAGTATTTGAACTCCTATTTACTTTCGGATTAATACTCTTGGGAAAGGTATGAACCTCTTCATCTCCCTATCTATGGGTTAAAGAGTACCACTACTGTTCTTCTACAAGAATTGCTTTAGCATTAAATAACCCACGATGTTTGATTCACCATTAAACAAAGAAACCAAACCTAACTATAGGTTAAATAGTACCACTAATATTCTTCTATAAGGATGGATTTATAACAGTTAGAGTCGTAGGTAATGGACTCGTCGACACGAGTTCAAATCATTTCCGAGGCTGTCTACATTTTTCCATAGCACAAATACCATAGAAAAAGGCATGCATCCACCTCCCCTCCCTCTACTTATGGGTAAATACCAGGGCGGACTGGGCTCTTTAACCTTGGTGAGACAACGAGTCTAGTAGAAGGAAAACTCTGAATTCAAAACTGTGAGGGGTTGGTAAATATAAAGATGGACTTGGCATTAAATAACCCACGAAGATTTAAATGCCATTAAACAAAGAAACCAAACAATTATTCAGTTACCGTTGAAATTTTTCTTGATTTTATTATTAATATCATTTTTTGTTGTTGTTTTTCCTTATTAAGCCTTAGGAAATTATATGCGTCAAAATATAAATAATAAATCGAAAGTTTCTTGGTGATATTCCCATCTTTTGTGTACGTTTAAGCAATTTATATCTTAAGCTTGAATAATTTTTCCGATTCGTTTCAACTCTATGCACTTTACTTCCTGGTTATTCATAATTTTCAGGATCGTTTCCCAAGTATTTAACGCATGAACGTCTAGGATTTTTACACAGTTGAATAAACTGCGATTAGGTATCATGCCCGTAGTTCTTGGCCACGAAACCTGTATTGTCTGTGTCAGTGTCTTCGACAAGAAGAACAAATCTTTGGAAATGATAGTTATAATTATTTACTAAGATTAGATTAGATGTTGCACAAGGCCAAAAATATGGGGCGCCCAATGAGAATCGAACTCACTAACAATAGTTTGGTGGATCATTTTTGCTAACCATTACACATTTGAGGTTCACTAATCTTCAGGTATAGTAATTTACTAATCTTAGCTTAGATGTGGCACGAAGGCCAGAAATATGGGAGCGCCCAATGAGACTCGAACTCACTAACAATGGTTTGTAAATCTGGCTTGCTAATCATTACAACAATTGAGGTGGCCCTTATCTTCAGGTATAGTACTTTACTAAGCTTAGCTTCTCACTGGGTGCCCCATACTTCTGACCTTGTGCCCCAGCTAAGCTAAGATTAGTAAATATCTATACCCTGAAGATACTTCAACAACGTCAATAACTAGAACTAGTAACATTGGTTTGTTTTGTTTTGTTTTACGGCATATCAACCTCGGTGGGTCATTTAATGCCGATAAAAGTTTTTGAAATAAATCAATTCTTAATGGATAATACAATTTTTTTATAAATACATATTTCTATTTAACCCATAGATGGGACCCTAACAGGTACTACCACTCCGAGTAAGAGAGGACCAGGGAGCAATGGTGATGAAGGGGTGCTCCACATTCCCCAAACCTCCAAAACTGGAACCTCACCATCAGATAGAGTTTAACGTCATTCTCAGGACATATAGACCCTCAGTCACCGCCTTCTAGCACCCATATGGTAAAAAGATTGGGGCTTGCCATAAGGGCAATAGAGTTCGGAAAGTCATATAGGTGCTAGGGCTTGACGTGGCCAGCCGATTGATTGGAGGGGGCCTCTCCGACCGCCCGTCTAACCAAAGATAAGGCCAAAGTGGAGCATTACAAGTCATGAACTGCTCATCCACTTGGGTTCTATCCTTAAGCATCACGGGTCGCCACCCACGGCCAACAGGTGGCCCATTGGGGGAGTCTTACCCCTCTGCAGAGGTGCGGTCGGTGCATTCTAACGCCCCAACCGACAGGGCGGTAGTAACATTGAAAGATTGTCGTAACACAATAGTTCTAATCCCATTCATCTGTCGTTTAGCCTTGTGTCATACTAGGTTAAGCTAAGTAAATAATATCATTTAGGATATTGCGAAATAGGAAGAAAGAAAAGAATACTGCTTTGACCATCGTGAATGTATTAATAACTCGTTCAGATCGGAGATTCATACTTCCATTTTTTTCAAAAGGCAACATTCAGTGGACGTTGTTTGAATGTTAATTTCGGCCATTTATACAGAAGAAAGAAAATGGTCGTCCATTGCTTACAACACCAAGTAAAAAAGCCCGGGGGAAAAAAGCCAAAAAAAAACAAAAAACCCCAAAAAACAACATATATGGTGACCTAGACACGTACCACCGAGAGACGAGCAGCATGCAGGATAGCATTCAAATAAACAACTGTCCCACGAGCAGCAGCAGCAGCAGCAGCAACAACAACAACAGCCGAAGACTCGAGTTTGGAAGAGAAACATTGCCTACAACCAATATACTATACATTATAGGCTATAAATAAGTACGTCCCTATTAATATTTTGAATACATAAGTTTTCGATATCAAGAATACCAGGATTCTATAATTTCAAGTGTAGAAACATATAATTAAAACAAATATTGTTAGTTATCAAGTATTACCAAACTCTATACATTTGAAACTAAATTATCTTTATGTAGCAGTCCAAAAAAACACTCATATATATATATATATATATATATATATATATATATATATAATATATATAATATATATATATATATTGTTAATCGTAACTTAGACCATCGATACACAATTAACCGATTGATCCGTTTAGTAACATAAATAGGTTATCTGTCTATATCTTTATATATATATATATATATATATATATATATATATATATGTCTGTGTGTGTGTGTGTGTGTGTGTGTGTGTGTAGTGTGGTATTGTCACTGTTTCAGCTTTTACTAGAACGGTGTGTCAAACGAAGTATTATTGGGAGAGTGCTCAATATAAAATAGAGCTGTTATATAATATAATATAATATAATAAATGTATAAAGGTTTTACATATCTATTTATTTGATGACAAAGGAAAGTCACAAACATTTTGGTTTCATGCGTCAACAATAATCATGTGATCTTGTTTCATTCGAAACAAGTTTCATTTGAAACAAGTTCACCTGATGATTGTTGAGGCATGAAACCAAAATGGTTGTGACTATTCCTTTGTCACCAAATAAATAGATATGTAAAACCTTTATATATTTATTTTATATATATATATATATATTAGTTATAATTATTTTTGGAGAGTGTTAAATGTTCATATTTACAGTGTACAGAGTTTCACTGTTGTAAGCATCGTGTGTAATATTGTGAAAACATCTTGGTCAGCCTATGGACTTTTCAATCGTCTTTCGTACGTGTGCAATAAACAATATAGTATAGATCACATCCCTACATCTCCATATAGGTGTCAAAAGTAATGATTTTGTTTAGGACCGGTATAATTACTAACATAAGAATATTTATCATACATCAAAATGAAGCTGGTCCTCTGTGGATCACATCCCTATATCTCCATGTTTACTATAAAATGCATTCGAAAGGGTTTACTATAGAAAATGCATTGGCATGGTTTTGCTATAGAAATGCATTGGACATGGTTTTGCTATAGATGCATTAGAAATGCATTGGATTTTGCTATAGAAATGTATTGGACAGGGTTTGCTATAGAATGTATTGGACAGGGTTTTGCTATAGAAATGGGACAGGGTTTTGCATAGAAATGCATGGAAGGTTTTACAATAGAAATGCATTGGACAGGGTTTTGCTATATTAAATGTATTGGACAGGGTTTTACTATAGAAATGCATTGGACAGGATTTTGCTATTGAAATTCATTGGAAATAGTTTTACTATAGCAATGCATTGGACAGAGTTGTAGTATAGAAATGCATTGGAAAGAGTTTTACCATAGGAATGTATTGGAAAGGCTTTCACTATATGAATGTAAATATAAAATTTCGTACGTGTGGGAATAAACAACATAGATCATGAATAAAGAATAAACCTTCAGCAAAATTCCCTTTTTTTCCCTTGGGATAGATCTTATCAGGGTTTATATTTCCATAACTCGGAAAATGCGCAAAGATTTTAGATTCAAGTTTAAGGCTTCTATCTTTACTTCGAATCCATGCTACTTACCATTGTTGAGAACATTTAGAATATTAATAAAATATCTATATACATATCGAATTCTGTTATGTAATTCTTCCAATAATTATCTAAAATGCCCGCTTAATCTATTTTCCTTACCATTATTTAAGAATTAATCCAATTCAATCTAAGAATTTTATACATTTTCTGCAGTTTGGATTAATGGAAAAAAACTGAGGAATTTTTCCCCAAAAACATTACCCTTATTCAAAGAACAACCATCTCAGATAGATAGATGGATAAAAAATTTTTCCTAATCTATTGAATAATCCTCGTAGAAAGACAGAAAAATTCTCCTTATTTATTGAATAACTCACGTAGATAGATAGATAGATGGATAGAAAATTCCCCTTATTTATGGCATAACTCACGTAGATAGATAGAGGGATAGAAAATTCCACTTATTTATTGAATAACTCACGTAGATAGATAGATAGATGGATAGAAAATTCCCCTTATTTATGGCATAACTCAAGTAGATAGATAGAGGGATAGAAAATTCCACTTATCTATTGAATAACCCACGTAGGTAGATCAATAGATAGATAGATAAAAAGAGAGAGGAGGTAGGTAATTTATATAATAATATAATATATATATATATATATATATATATATATATATAATTTCACTTATTTTTGAATAACCTGATAAAATAGACAGATAGAAAAGTGTCCTTATTTTGGATAACCCAGAGAGAGAGAGAGAGAGAGAGAGAGAGAGAGAGAGAGAGAGAGAGAGAGAGAGAGAGAGAGAGAGAGAGAGAGAGAGAGGATAGGTAGGTAGGTAGATAGATTGATAGATATATATATAAATTCCACTTATTTATTGAATAACCTGATAAGATAGACAGATAGAAAAAATCCCCTTATTTATTGAATAACCCGTACATAGATGGATAAAAATCAACATATTATTGAATAACCCACGTAGATAGAAATATAGATAGATAGATAGACAGATAGATAGATATAAAATCTCCTAATATATTGAATGACTCGTAGATAGATATAAAAATCCCACTTATTTATTAAATAACCCACGTAGATAGACAGAAGCATTTCCTTCATTTATTCAATGTCCCACGTAGATAGATGGATAGAAAAATGTTCCTTATTTATTGAATGACCCTCGTATTTAAAGAAACAGAGGGGAGAAATAGTAATAAGACACCTCAGTTTCCGCATCAATTTCGGAGTTTCAGAAGACTTTCGACCAATGGAAAACTCACTAGACTAATTGTATGGAGTGCCAAGGGGGCTATTCTGAAGAAAATTAATGTTTCATTCATTGCTCATTTCTGTCTCCATACCTTTCAAATACACATCGTACAATTTATTTATTTGACCAAATTTTATTCCCATAAGTCATAATCTAAACAATTGTTGTGTAACGAGAATTAGATTTAGTCTATGCTCTTTCAGTCACAATTAACACGGTATATAGATTCATTTTAAGAGGCGACTGGTGTAATGGTGAGAGTCGTTGAAATTGGACTCGCCGACATGAGTTCAAATCTTGGACGGGGCTGTTTGTATTTCAAATACCGCTAATACACTTAGAAAATGTATGAATCCAACTATTCCTCTCCCAGCTATGGGTAAATAACAGGACAATAGGGCTCTTTAACATTGCGTGTGTAACAAGTCTATGAGAAGGTAAACACTGAATTCAAACCTGTTAAACTCCACTTAAGAAATTAACCCAGAGACGCATTCTCGTTTGATATATATATATATATAAAGTAAAAGTAAAGTCGTCGGGGCGGCCTAAAGTCAGTATCAGCCAGTCAGCGAGGGAGTCTATCCCCTTTTCACTTGCGCTAGACCAAGAGATTATTTTAGCATCTGAGGTGGAGAACCACACCTACCCTCAGCTCCTTCCTTTACCGCATAGATCCCTGTGCTACTCATACGCTGAGTTGGTGATTAGTGTATATATATATATATATATATATATATATATATATATATACACTAATCAGGCAACCCTCTAAAAAAATAATGGACTCTTCTAATTTAAAAACAAAAAAGATAAAAGAACTAAAAAAAAAACTAACACCAAATCATATACCTCCCTGATGACGACTGAATAAGCAGTTGAAAGTGCTCGGGCTGAAAGTATGGGAAGAATCCTATTCCAAATGGATTCTAACATCAGAAAGATCGCCAGAAGAATGGAAAAAATCCAAATAGTGAAAAGAAATGTTCCATGTCGTACAATAACACCTGCCTACAAAATAACTTGCTGCCAAAATATACAACATCTAATATATATATATATATATATATATATATATATATATATATATAGGTGAGGTCTATTGTTCATTTGTTCTTGTGCCAGACTAAAATAAGCTGAGGTATAGATCTAGTAAACTATTTTAAGATTATAAAAGTAGCAAATAATGCACTTCTCTGACTTCCCGCCAAAAACAAAAAAGGCGGGAAAATGAAGGCAGAAATAAAAGTTTATTGATTAAGACAGAAAAATCTTCAACCGTTCAAAATACGGTTCTTTAATTTCCTTTAACTTCGAAACATTCCATTGATCGATTAAAAAACACAAAAAGAATGTCCATATATATATATGGCAGCAGAATGATGCGTTGTACATATATTTCATTTAACTTTACACAGTTGGTATCATTTATCGTACATTAAATCGCTTTTCTATGTAAATATAACTCATGTCACATTTTCTTTTAATCTAGAACGAAGTATTCTCTGATAAACTCCAGCCCCCTCTGCTAGGGATTTAGAATACACCGGTTCCCTGGAACTCACCATCAGTTAGAGTTTAACGTCATTCTCAGGACAGAAAGACATGTTTTTCTATGTTAGTGTAAAATATCAAAAAATAAAAAGAGAAAAGAGAAAAAAATGAAAAAAAGAAAGAAAGAAAGAAAAAAAAAGAGAAA
This sequence comes from Doryteuthis pealeii, assembly GCA_023376005.1. NCBI lineage: Eukaryota > Metazoa > Mollusca > Cephalopoda > Myopsida > Loliginidae > Doryteuthis > Doryteuthis pealeii. The sequence continues at coordinate 73,058,074 of CM042161.1, read as the reverse complement.
ATTAAAGAAAAATAAAGAAATAATTAAGGAAGAAAAATGGAGAAAAAAAAGAAAAAAAGAAAAAAAGAGAAAGAAAGAAATAAAGAGAAAAGTAAGAAAAAAAAAAATAAAGGAAGAAAAATGGAAAAAAGAGAAAAAGAAAAGAGAAAAAAGAGAAAGAAAAAAGAAAAAGAAATAGGAGAAAAATATAGAAAGAAAGAGAAAAGTAAAGAAAAAAAGAAAAAATAATAAAGGAAGAAAAATAGAGAAAAAAAGATAAAGAAAACATAAAAAAAAGAAAGAAAAAAGAATTATAAGGAAAAAATAGGAAAAAAAAAGAAAAAAAGGAAGAAAGAGAAAAGTAAAGAAAAAAATAAGAAATGATAAAGGAAGAAAAATGGAGACAAAAAAGAAAATGTAAACATAAAAAAAGGAAGAAAAAGAAAAAAATAGGAAAAAAAAGTAAAAAAGAAAAAAGTAATAAATAAAAAGAAAAAAGTAAAGAAAAAAGCAAAGAAAAAGGAAAGAAAAAAAAATAAAAAAAATGAATAAAGAAAGAAAAAAGGAGAAAAGTAAAGAAAAAAGAAAAAATAATAAAGGAAGAAAAATGGGGAAAAATAAAAATAAAACATAAAAAGCGAAAGAAAAAAATAGGAAAAAATAAGAGAAAAAAAGAAAGAAAAAAGTAAAGAAAAAAATCATCTAAAAAAAGAAAGATGAAAATAAAAAAAAACTGAAAAAAAAACTTTTTTTTACCGACATCAAAATGGTGAAAGAGCAAGAGATGAAAATAGAGAAAAGAGAAAAAGAAAACATAAAAAGAGAAAGAAAAAAAGAGAAAGAAAGAGAAAAGTAAAGAAAAAAGAAAAAATAATAAAGGAAGAAAAATAGAGAAAAAAAGATAAAGAAAACATAAAAAGAGAAATAAAAAATAAAAAAATAAGATAAAGAAAACATAAAAAGAGAAAGAAAAAATAAAAAAATAAGGAAAAAACAGGAAAAAAAAAAAGAAAAAAGAAAGAGAAAAGTAAAAAAAAATAATAAAGGAAGAAAATGGAGAAAAAAAAAGAAAATGCAAACATAAAAAGAGGAAGAAAAAGAAAAATAGGAAAAAGAAAAAAAGGAAAAAATAAAAAAGTAATAAATAAAAAGAAAAAAGGAAAGAAAAAAGCAAATAAAAAGGAAAGAAAAAAAGAAAAAAATGAAAAAGAAAGAAAAAAAAGAGAAACGTAAAGAATAAAGGAAGAAAAATGGAGAAAAAATAAAAATAAAACATAAAAAGCGAAAGAAAAAATAGGAAGAAAAAAAACAGGAAGAAAAAAAACAGGAAAAAAAAGAAAGAAAAAAGCAAAGAAAAAAGCATCTAAAAAAAGAAAGATGAAAAGAAAAAAAATGAAAAATGAAAAAAAAACAAAACTTTTTTTTACCGACATCAAAATGGTGAAAGAGCAAGAGATGAAAATGGCACGGTGATCACGCAAAGGAATTCAGACGGATAAAAAAAAAAGACAGAAAAATCAGAGATTCTTATTGTTGTTGTTGTTGTTATTGTTGTTATTTCGAGCTGCATGTCATTATGGAAATTGAAAGGGGAGGAGATTTTTACGCTTTCGTTGGCGCTATTGAATATCGCCTTTCAGTCTTTCAGGGATTCGATTTGCACAGTCAGCATTGTTGGTGCGAGAAATCAATGAGAATTCACGCATTCTTCTCCATACGATGGATTGCAAAAAAGAATTGCCTCAATAAGGAGACGAAAAGGTGTCGGATATATTTATCAATTAATATTTCTTTGTGCATTTAGCTAGGAACATATTACCTGTATATATATATTCGTTTATTAGGCAGCACATATACGTGCATTTTAGATTACATCCATTTATCCATACATACATATATGTTGCATTAGATTTAATTCAACTGAGTATTTAAGTAACGTGAAGAGAGGTCTCTTTAAGTTCAAAGAAAGTTCAATGAGATTTACAAATTTTAAAATCTTCAATAAATAAACATATACGCAAATACAGTTATACATACGTAAGCATAAACAAATATACACATAGATACCGACTTACGCACACACACACACACACACACACACACACATATATATATATATATATTTGATAATTGAATCATATTACCACGACCAGACAACTCGGCAAACATCATTTGCGACATCCGGAGCACTGGACAGCTGTTTCGACCTCCGTTGGTCTCATCAGCAGTGCATACCACAATCTCCTTCACTAGAGATTGAACCAGCGGACCACAGCGTGAAGAGCGGGGACTCAACACACTGGGCCACCAGCCCATGCCACAAACGGAGAATGCCAAATCATCTAGTCAATGGTAACATTAATTCAAGCTGTTTGTTAATATGATTCAATTATCAATTATATGTAATTCTCTATCAAATTTAAAATATATATATATATATATATATTATATATATATATATATATATATTGATATTGATAATACAGTTTGCTATACATGTAAGTAAAAGAGCTGAACATCATTGATAGAAGATGTATATCTTGGTTTCAAAATCGCATAGGCGAGTAATTATAAGTATAAGTTACCAAGCGCTGTTGTTTTCATGCCTCTGCTACTATATATTATATATATATATATAATATATATATATATATATATAATATATATGAATATTTCATGGACATTTTTTTGACACGAAGTTCCATGTGAAACGAGGTCACCAGCGTGCAGATTTGAAACACTTAGACAGAAATGTCACTGGTGTATTAAGTCAAGACGGATTAGGCGCGGTGACAGTTTTAGGAGGTGCACTAGAGCTATTGGTGAATAAAAAAGATACACACACACACTCTCTCTCTTTCTCTCTCTCTCTCTTTCTTTCATTCTCTCTCTCTTTCTTTTTCTCCATTCCTAGTGACGAACAGACACGTATTCTTTTCGCTGTCCTAGTTTTCAAACAAAGTTCGGAGAGAATCCGTACAAAATGAATATCTCACGGCATCCAGAATCTGCACAGAGCTGATTGATGTTGTTTTTACTGATCGGCCTACACTGGCGTATAAACCCAATGTGGCCAAGAATTATTTAGCGTAGTGACAGGTATACGTTGCATGCTAGGGTAACCGCAAAGTTGGCGTATCTAGGCGAATAAAGAAGTATCCCCTTCTCTTATCTCTCTGTCTCTCTCTTTACTCTTTCGCGCGCTCTGCCGCCACTGATAACAGACCCCGATTTCTTTCGCTCTCCTGGTTTTCATGGAAAGTTCTATGCTCGAAGATAATCCGTGGAAAATAAAAAGAAACGATTATTTTCTTATTACAAGTGTTGAGTTTTTTTCTTTAAGCAAATCGAGGCGAATAGTTAACCAACAAGTGTACAGCATTAGTGCAATCTTCCTCCAGCAATACTAAAGCAGGCAGATTCATCTAGCCTGTTTTCAGGCAACCAAACTTGGAGAAGGAAAATCCTGAATTCAAACTAGTTTCACCCCACTTAAAAAATGAGCATGTGTCACATCCTATTCGTGCCGATGGTTGGTATATATATATATATATATATATATATATATATATATTATAAGTAGGTAAAGTAAAGTCGTCAGGGTGGCCTAAAGTCGGTATCAGCCAGTCAGCGAGGGAGTCTATCCCTTTTTCAATATATATATATATATATATTATATATATATATATATATATATGAAGATGGAATGAAAACACCAGACAATGCTGTTAAAGAAAACAATTTATAACATAATCATAGCTGATATTGATCAATATTTAGATTTTACAAAAATCATCTTCAGAGCCCGTTTACTCCGTGGTGTTTGTGATCGGAGATAAAAGTAACAGCATTGTGTGGTGTTTTCATTCCATCTTTTTCATACTCATACTGCCGGATTCATTTCCTTTCTTTTAACTTATATATATATATTATAATATATATATATATATATAAGTTAAAAGAAAGGAAATGAATCCGACGGTATGAGTATAGATAAAAGTATATGAAAAAACCACAAAATGCTGTTAAAGTGAAAACATTTTATAATATATTCATTGCTGATATTGAACAATATTTCGATTTTATAAAAATCATCTTCAAAGCTTGTTTATATTCCGTGTTGTCGGAGACAAAAGTCATATGAGCATTTTGTGGTGTTTTCATATCCTTTTATCTATACTCATATATATATATATATATATATATATATATATATATAAAGATTTTTTTTAGATCATTTTTTATAGTGAGTTCCAAGCATTAATTAAAATGTAATAATATATTGTTTGAAGGCGTAATAATGCACATTTATGTTTAAAAAAACATATTTAATTTATTTCTTTTTTTCTTTTTCAAAAAAAAAAAAAAAAAGAAAAAAAGAAAAAATTAAATATGTTTTTTAAAAAGAAAAAAAGAAAGAAATTAAATATGTTTTTTTTAAACATAAATGTGCATTATTACGCCTTCAAAAATATATTATTATATATATATTATATATATATATATATATTATATATATATATATACTAGCAAATATATGCACCCTCCGGGTGCAAGTATTTAAGTTTTAATATAATAAAATATCATATTAAATTAGAAAGGCTAATGAAACTGACTAAGAATGCAGATAAAAAGATCTGCAACAGAGGGGGTATAATCGGAAAATAGAACAACTTTGAAACTAACTCTTCCATCATTTTCCATTACTCCCGTCTTTCATTGGTAAATTTTCCTAATTTAACTATTTAGTTAAAATAGGAAGTAAAGGATAAGATTACAGTTATTTCTTCTTGTAAATAAATTTCTTTTAAGATTTATCCACGAGATTTTTGTTTATATTCTTAAGATAAAACCAAACAATTAGAAATCAATAATACAAGCATATTTATTAAAATAAATTTTAAATATCAATATGCAAATTAGCCTTCTCGTTCAAACTGTAAACCGCTATTTTGTTGTATATATAAATACAATTGCATGTTATTAGTACGTAGATATGGTCAACAGTATTGATAATGTAAAACAATTTTTATTAATAACTGAAGGTTTAAAAGAATGAAATCATGGAGAATTTGACGTAAATAATTAAGGGAATTGTGACTTGAGTAGTAATATAGTTTCGGTTACAGACAGAAAAACACACAATCTCCATTATAATAAGATATATATATATATATAGTTAAGCAGAATATCTTCCTTAAGACAAATTTGTTGAACTGTGCAGCCATTTTCTGCATTATATGCAAATCTTGTTCATGGTCCTTTCGAGTTGCCGGATTGATGTAACTATATCAGGCAGAAATTACTGTATTCGCCATACTTATTTTCACTAATCTTTCGACCCGTCACAAAGACTCTCCCGACCAAGTTGCATCAATCCCAATTCTTCGGATCAAAGGAACACATGGACGCGGAAAGCATCGACCGAATAACTGGCTGGAGACACGTGGTTGTCACGGAACTAAGTCATCTTAGTAGGACCACAGATGTGATGTTAAAACACACACAACACACACACACACACACACACACACACACACACACACACACACAGTCAGTTGGACTGTAGAATAATCCGACTGCACCTCTGCAGAGCAGCACAATTCCTCGGAAAACAGAACAGCCCAAAAAATCATGAACGGAAAATGAAGAAAGTGAAACTGGTGACAATATGAGTTGTTCCGTGAAACGAATTAGAAATAATAATAATAATAATAATAATAATATAATAATAATAGACACTGCACTGCTGCAATCTGCCAGAATACTCAGAAGAGTCCTGGAGACCTGAGAAGACTTGCTGTCACTCAGACTCCAGTGAAAGACCATCAGCTAATGCTGATGTGAAAACTCAAAAGGAGTAAATAATAATAATAATAATAATAATAATAATAATTGTAGTTGGTGCACTTGGAATGGTCCCAAAAGGATTGGAAAAGGGTTTGGAAAATCTGGAGGAAGGATTGATACTATCCAGAACACTGCACTGCTGCAATCTACCAGAATACTCAAAAGAGTCCTGGAGACCTGAGGAGACTTGCTGTCACTCAGACTCTAGTGAAAGACCATCAGCTAACGCTGATGTGAAAACTCAAAAGGAGTAAGTAATAATGATAATAATAATAATTTTATTATCCTATTTTATTTTTTACTAATAATAAGAAAATTTGAATATCATCAAGAATGAATAAAAGAAAATGTGTTCAGCATAAAATAACCCACCAAGGGTTGACATGCCGTAAAAAAATCCAACCAACCAACCAATTTTCTAGTGTAGTGTACTGATTAAGTGCAATAAATTTTAAAATGGGTTCTCTGTCGTAGAGTAATGGCTATCAGACTTATCTCAAATACCATGGATTCTCACTAATGTCGCCTAGTTCTAAACTCTGCTATGATTTGTAAAGCTCTTTACCATTTCTGATAATTCTTCATTTTCTGTTTTTGTACACATTATTATTACATTCTCCTCGCCAAATGTTGTATTTTACTTTTATATTTCCGCTATTAACATTATCACTCTATGTTTTTTTGTTTTTTGTTGTTTTTTTTTCCATATATTTCCCTCATAAATTTTATGTTGGTTTCGTTTGCAGATAAAGAAGCAAGTCTCTCTAATCTCCAAAATCCTTTCGAAACATTCTTATCGGCATCAACATCGCCTGTAATTTACACTTTTCAAATTCTTCTCAGATCTCCATTCCATTCCATTCCGTTCCATCTCGTCATAAAAAAAAGATATTTACAAACGATCCCAATATTTCAAGAATTTTCTCATAATAAAAATCATCATTATTGGCAGCTATATATTCCACGCGGAGGCACGTGGTGTAATGGTTAGAGTCGTGGGAAATGGACTCGTCGACCCGAGCATTTGCATTTCACATGGCGCTAATACCTTTGGAAAAGGTATGAATCCAATTCTCCCTCCAGCTATGGGTAAATAGCAGGGCAGACTGGGCTCTTTAACCATGGCTAGATAACCAGTAGGAGAAGGAAAACTCTGAATTGAAGCCTGTTAAACTCTGCTTAACCTGCAGACCTTGTGTCGCATCCAGTTCGTGCTGAGGAGTTGGTAAATATATATATATATATTCCACCCGGAAAGCAGCGTGCACGCTGTCGAAGTTGGTGAATCAGAATAGTACTGAAGTCAGTCAGTCAGTCAGTTAGGGTATTTGCCTCTCACCCCACTTATGAGGGCGTGACACAAGGACATTTTATGTGGGCCCACCCACAAGCCGAAGCTCATGGATGCTAGACAAAAAAATGCGTCGATCCCGTCGGCAAATCCCCCTCAAGGGGGCACCTCAGGCGCTGGGTAATAAACCCAGCCCTGCCTCTTTAAATCAAGGGGGCAGGTATTGCCTGGGGGATATCCCCCTGGGATCGACGCTGTTAATTTAACACACCGGTGCAGTGGCCGAAGCATACCGAAACCCCGCCCCGAAGGACGTGTTATTAGTGCGTTTTGTGAAGTCAGTCAGTCAGTTAGTTAGTATGTTGTGGAAGTGAACAACTAGCTAAGTCTGAATGAATTTGACATAAAACATCAGGTATCTATGACACTTAGTAACCTTTGATATTTGCATATGGGTGATACCATTCCCTGAGTCCTGATTGGCCGATGTAATTTAACTTATATAAAAAGAAATTGAATACCAAGAATACAAAACGGGAATAAAGTAGAATAAATAAGAAAGGTTTTGCTAAGCATATCTGGTTGGTCGGTTGGTTGGATTTTACGGCATATCAACCCTTGTTGGGTTATTTTATGCCGAAAGCGTTTTGTTTTATCTATACTTGGTGAGTATTCAAATTTTTTATTATCAAGAAAATAAAATATGATAATAATAAAAGATAAAATATATTATTTTCTCTCCTTTTGAGTTTTTCACATCAGCGTTGGCTGATGGTATTTCAATGGGGGCTGAGTGACAAGTCTCCTCAGGTCTCCAGGACTCTTCTGAGTATTCTAGCCGATTGCAGTAGTGTAGTAGTCTGGATGGTCTCAATTCTTCCTCTGATTTCCAGATCCTCAGTCTTTTTTGCAAGTTTATTGGGACCGTTCCAAGCGCACAAATTTATTATTATTATTCGTTACACGGAATAACTCGTATTGTCACTCGTTTCTCTTTCTTCATTTTCCCTTTATGATTTTTTTGGCTTGTTCTGGCTTCCATTATTGCTAAAGCCTAACCATAGCGAAGCCTCTTTTTCATTAGAGCTCCGCTTTTTCCCCCCATCTCAACTGACAAAATAAATCTCAACGGTTACGAGAAATGACGAGAATCACGTGCATCGAGAATCTCTAGAGTTCCGCTGCAAATGGAACTATTCTTGTTATCATTAAATTCATAATCAATTCTCACAAAATGTCGAATGCTTACACGAGAAAAAAATCGGGTATCTTCGAATAATCTAGCAAGGTTCCAATAAAGTAGGATGAGCATTAGCCGGATGACGAAACTGGCGATTATAAGGTAATTAGAATGGACTTAAATCCGGAGCATTGTCAGATTTGTCATTTATCCAGCTGAGCTTAATCTAGTTTGTAGGTTGTTTAATTTTACGGTATATCAACCCTTTTAAGCAAGGCACAGTGAGGGGCGAGGCGGAGAAGAGAATAGCGTCGAAAGCAAAGAGAGCCAGAAAGAGGGAGAAAAGACAGCAGCCCCAGAAAGTATCCCACTTTGAGTGCATTCAGTGCACCAAAGACTGTCACTAAAGAATTGGCCAGCAGTGTCACTTGCGCAGATGCAGATAATTTTTTTGGACACTATGCCATCGTCCTTTGTGGACGGAAATGTGCCAAAAACAACAATCCTTTTAAGGTCATTTAATGCCGAATCAAGTTATTTTTGGTATCGGGTTACTTACATCTTAGACGATTTGGATGGTCTCATTGTTTAACCAGGAGGTGATGCAAGATGATAACGGTCGGAATATTTAGGAACAAGAGTAATAATATATAGATCAAGATAGTAAAGCGATAAAATGGAGTGGTAACTCACGAGAAAACGAGGACATGGATATGAAAAAAAAAAACGGTAATAGAATAGTAAATGTAGGATGTGTGGGGACAGAAGCGAAACTGTTAAATGAATAAGAGTTGCAGTGTACAAATGAATTAAGCTTTACAGTCGTATCTCTTTCCTATTGTTTGTTTTAAAGTCAGTTGCTGTTATTTTCTACTTACCCCAATTATATTACACTAGCAGGACATGTGGATATATCACAGTATGATAATTTCAATATAACAATGTCTGATATATTTACTTAAGAGCTGTTGCAATATAGTTCAATATGTAAAAAGTATAATAATCTTGATTTAAATCCCTCATGTTTCTTTTCTTCTTTTCATTATGCTCCATTGAAACAGGTTATCGTTATTATTATTATTATTATTATTATTATTATTATTATTATTATTTTCACTCCTTTTGAGTTTTTCACATCAGCGTCAGCTGATGGTATTTCACTGGAGTCTGAGTAACAACAAGTCTCCTCAGATTTCCCGGACACTCCTGAGTATTCTAGCCGATTGCAGCAGTGCAGTAGTCTGGGTGGTCTCAATTCTTCCTCTGATTTCCAGGTGCTCCAGTCTTTTTTCCAAGCTTTTTGGGACCGTTCCAAGTGCACCAACTACTATTGGTATCACTTTCATTCTCATATTCCACTGCTTTTTTTCAATTCTCTGGCAAGGTCCAGGTATTTATCTTTATTTTACCCTGCATTTTCTTTCTTTCTTTCTTTTTTCTTTCTTTCTTTCTTTCTTATTGAATCTTCTTTGTGTAGCATGTCATTTCTTTCCCTTTCTTTCTTTATAATAAAAACTGATTGGTCCTTTATTTAGCTGAGGTAATAACACTCATTAGAAATAAGAATTCGGCACATAAGAAACAGCAGATATTCAGTATTTTAATTTTTGTATTACATCTTTGACAATTTGGACAGTTTCATTTTTAACCAGAGCGTGTTGCAAGATGATAACAGTCGGAAGATTAAGGAACGAGAGTATTAATATATAGATAAAGCGATAAAAGGGTGTGGTTTTACACCCGTGAAAAAGTGAACATGGGTATGAAAGGTAAACTGCACCAGAAAGTGTACGATGTGTGGAGATAGAGAAAATGACATTTTCAGTGTCGATATATTAATAATTAAATGCACCAGTTATATTTTTTGAAAACTCTTTCATTTTTTTCAGGTTAGTTAACTTTGAACCACATATCTTTGAGGCGTAACACAGATTCACAAACATACGTGGTTTAAAGTTAATTGGCCTAAAAAAATGGAAAAAGTTTTAAAATAAAATAACTGGTGCATTATATTTTTTTATTCATTATTGTATCAACACTGAAAATTCCATTAAATTCGGTTCATTCCTTGGTTTTTAGTATTTTTTTTCTTTCGGTGGGTTGACATATGATCCGTTAAGTAGGATTTAACCGACTAGACGGTTACACAAATAATAGTTGCAGGGCACAACTGAATAAAATTCTACAAGCACATCTCTTTCCCATTGTTTGTCTTAAAGTCGGTTGCCATTAGTTTCCCCAACTATACTACGAGGATAAATCAAAAGTGATGCCATTTTCTTTATTTCATGTGAACTTTATATATACTAGCAAAATAAAAAACGCCCACCAGGCGATGTAAAAATAAATTTTTGAAAGATATTGCTTGAGGAGGTGGAAGTTAAAAATTAGATGTCGGAGAGTTTGAACCATAAATCATGAAATCAAATTTATTAAAGGAATAAAAAAAATAAAAATAAAACAATTTGAAATCGAAACTAAGTTCTATTAACTTTGAATATATATTAAAATAAAACAAACTATATATAAATATATGATAATGGGGATGTATCTATTAAAACTTGTTTTAAAAAAACAATGAGGACTGTCTAATATTGCATGTTCATATTTTGAGTATTTATTCTATGTTATGACGATTTTGGGTAATGTGACGTAAGCAGTGACCTAATTTTTGTTACAGACAAAAACTGGAAGCGAATCTCCATTATATATATATATATATATATATATATATATATAGTTGAATGAAGTGACAAATAAAAGTTTTAGCTTTTATTCATTTATTTGGAAACGATATTACTACCAATGGTTTCCTGCTAAAAGCATTCATCAGGTAAACGAAATAGTTTTTTTTTTAAATGACAGAAATGGTGTAAATGGTTAAATGTGTGCGTTTTTTAACTGTATTCTCCTGTTACGTGTTTGCGTGATGTCGAATGCTCTTTTTGTTTGTACGTGTGCGTATATTTGTTTGTGTGTATGTGTATGATGTCATGCGCGTGCGCGTGGAAATGCGTGAAGGCTGTGATGATATGATTGTGCGTATGTGCGTATTTTTGTTTGTGCATATGCGTATGATGTAATGCGCGTGCGCGTGGGATTGGGAACGATATTACTACCAATGGTAGTAATATCGTTCCCAAATAAATGAACAAAAACTAAAACTTCTATTTGTCACTTCCTTCAACTATCAACGCTCTATCACAGATATTGAGCACTCTTCTAATAACACTGTACGTTGGATTACTATTACTTTTTCTAGTACATTAGTGCCAACCATACACATTAATAATAATAATAATAATAATAATAATAATAAATATATATATATATATATATATATATATATATATATATTCATTGATGGGTACTACTATGTGAACATAGCGTAAGTAGTTAATCCAATAGGGCTCAATATATTGTGAATATAGAGCATTAATAGTTGTAGAAGAAGTTATTTCCCGACCGCGGTTTCGGTGTTACTCTAATACCTTCATCAGGGGGACTGAGTGGATATTTTCGGTTATTTTATATAGCTAGACTGATATTTCTTTAATTCTTCCTGAAATTTAATCTTAGTGGGCTGCTAGTTTGTAGCAGCCCACTAAGATTAAATTTCAGGAAGAATTAAAAAAATATCAGTCTAGCTATATAAAGTAACCGAAAATATCCACTCAGTCCCCCTGATGAAGGTGTTAGAGTAACACCGAAACCGCGGTCGAGAAATAACTTCTTCTACGGCTATATATATATATATATATATATTATACTTAAAGAGAATTAAATAAAAATCTGTTATGAAAATTTTATTTTCATTGTTTGGAAACAGTGTTAATTGTTTTACAAATTTGTGTTCACTTTTATCCAAAGAAAAAACAAAACCGGAAATCAGTTGTAAAAATTTCAGTGTTAAATATTCTCACATTTCAAATAAAATCAATAACTGTGAGTATTCATTGGTTCATAAAAAATAGTGGAAATAATTTTTTATACTTTTATTTAATTTTATCTGAAAGATGTTTACAATTTAAAAACATAAATTCTGGAAGTGTTTAAATCAATTTAATTTAAAAAAAAAGAGTGATGAGAATTAATTAATTCTATATTTTATCAAGACTTGGTCTCGAAAACCCAGAAATCCATGTTACCTCCTGTCTCAAGCTTGCCATATATATATATATATATATATATATATATGGAAATACGGTGAGGAAATTAATCCGACAGTATGAGAAGAAAATGTTTTAAAAATATAACAAACACAGGATGTTATGATTAGGGGACACTGTTAAGGACACTGTTAAGTAATGTTTATGTGAGGGACAAAAATTCACTATACACTTAACATCTTTCATTTTGTCCCTCACATAAACATTACTTAACATTGTCCTGAAGATGGTACAATATACCGAAATGCTTAAGTATTGACACATAAAATTGTTTCCCCTGATCATAACATCCTGTCTTTGTTATATCTTTAAAACATTTTCTTCTCATATATATATATATATATATATATATATATATATATATAAAATAAGGCCTACATTGAGGTCCTAACGAGGCTCAGAGCAAGAATCCGACGAGTAAGACCCAACTTGGCAATTGACAATGCCTGCGTGACAATGCTCAACCACACACACGCATCAGGACAAGGGAGAAAATTGCCTCATTCGGGTGGACAACTTTACTGCATCGTCCACGCTCATCAGATTTAGCGCCTTCAAATTATCATTTATTCGGCCCCATGAAAGAGTGTTTAAGAGGCAAAAATTATTCGAGTGACGAGGAAGGGAAATCTGTAGTGAGGAAGTGGCTCAAAGAATAGTCAACAGAATCTTACAGGGCAGGGATACATGATCTCATTCAAAGGTGGAACATTGCTATCGAGAGAAACAGTGACTATGTGGAGAAGTAGGGGTGTGATCCACAGACGACCAGCAGAGGCAGGGATACATGTTCTAATTCGAATGTGGAAAATTACCATTGAGAGAAATGTTGACTATGTGAAGTAGGTATGGGATCCACAGAGGACCAGATTCATTTTGATGTATGATACATGTTCCTGTGTTGGTAATTATACCTGTCCTAAACAAAATGGCATTACGTTTTGACTAACCCTTGTATATCGATAATAAAGCGAGGGACTGGTTTAGCTCAATCGGTATAGTGTTTGACTAGGAATCACAAGGTTCTTGATTCGATACCGGCCCTCTCCAACTCAGCGTATGAGTAGCACAGGGATCTGTGCAGTAAAGTGAGGAGCTGATGGTAGGTGTGGCTCTCCACCTCAGATGCCAAAATAATCTTTTTGGTCTAACGTTAGTGAAAAGGGGATAGCCTCCCTCGCTGTCTGGCTGATAACGACATTAGGCCGCCCCGACGACTTTACTTACTTTTTACTTACACACTAGGAAACGTGAACATGGATATGAAAGGAAAACCGCACAGAATAGTAGGTGTACGATATGTGGAGATAGAGACCAAACGTTTACACAAATAATAGTTGCAGTGTACTACTGAATAAAACTCTTGGCAAAAAAAGAGCAAATCTTGGTTAAATCCTACTTAACGGACATAAATTCCACTATCGTATGTCACTCCGCCGAAAGAGGAAAATATTAAAAATCAAGGAATTAACCGGAATTTAATGAAATTTACAGTGTTGATATATTAATGAATAAAAAGATATAATCAACCAGTTATTTTATTTGAAAACTCTTACATTTTTTCAGGTCAGTTAATTTTGAACTACGTATCTTTGAGGCGTTACACAGATTCTCAAACATACGTGGTTCAAAGGTAATTGACCTCAAAAACTTTAAAAGTTTTAAAAATAAAATAAATGTTACATTATATCTTTTATTCATTAATATATCAACACTGAAAATTTCATTAAATTCGGTTAATTCCTTGATTTTTAATATTTCTTTCTTTCGGCGGGGTGACATACGTTGGTGGAATTTATGTCCGTTAAGTAGGATTTAACCCAAATCTCTTTCCTATTGTTTGTTTTAAAAGTCAGTTGCCATTAGTTTCTGCTTACCCCAACTATACTACATTCTTTCTGTAAATCCTCCATGTTGTTATCTTTCACAACTCTTTCGGTTTGGTCGACCGCAATGCATTGTGGGTCACTGTGTTTCATATCTGGCTCGCTTCCATAGTCTAAGCCTACATTTTTCATATATCATTGTGTGCATTAAAGGATTTCAAATGAATCCTACATTATTCGTTCGTAAAAAAAGAAGTAAAACGAGAATTGTTGAACGTCGAAGCCTGCCAATTGGAAGCTCGAAATACCGAGCGACCGCTTCCGTATTCTCTCGCGTCGTCCAATGATTCGCTATTCATTCATTCCGACTTTATTATTATTTGTTTTTTTTATTTAGAATTTTTTTTCTTCTCTCCTTTCTTTGAGACTGAAAATAAACTCAACAAGCAAGCTCACAGCATCGCATGCGTTTTTCTTTTCAACAAAAGGAAACATGCCATTCCAGTAGTGTAAGGATTATTAATATTAATACTTAAAGTTATATTTATAGAGGAAACAATAACAATAATAAGAAAGAACGTAATGTTTAAGAAAAGACGAGGAATGACAAAGAAACCAAGAAAACAAATGAGAAAGGGAATAATAATAATAATAATAATAATAATGATAATAATGATAATAATAATGATATAAGAAGAAGAAGGTGATAATGATAATAACAGCATAAAATGATATTTATAATAATCTGGAAATCAGAGGAAGAATTGAGACCACCCAGAATACTGCATTGCTGCAATCTGCTAGAATACTCAGAAGAGTCCTGGAGACCTGAGGAGACTTGTCACTGAGACTCCAGTGAAATACCATCAGCTAACGCTGGTGTGAAAAACTCAAAAGGAGTGAAAATACTACTACTACACTACTACTACTACTACTACTACTAC
>CM042161.1:73019374-73037735 GCA_023376005.1 Doryteuthis pealeii | reverse complement strand
CTCAGCTCTGCTACGGAATACGCATGCCGCACAATGTTTCCTCTTCGCGGGCAAAGGGCGATAGTGACGGCAGCGAGAGATTGTCATGAATACCGTGGCTTGCTAGCGTGACATGATATGAGGATGATGATGATGATGATATCTGAAAAAATGTACATATATAAGTTAGATAAAATAAAATTAAGTTTCAAAGACAAATATATGGAAGGTTATTATGAATTCTAACTTGCGGCTAATCCATTTATAAACTATTACTTTCGTCTTTTTTTATTTCGTATAGAACAGAGGGAGCAGACTGAAATATTTATATACTATATATATATATATATATATATATATAATATTATATAATTATATATATGTATCCCTTTCTATGTATTTTCAAACTGTTTCTTATTCTCCCTTTTCCCGTACCTCTGCATTCAAATTATATATAATATAATAATATATACATATATATACATACACACACACATATCATATAACATACATCACACACACACACATATAATATTACATACACACACACACACACATATAATATTACTACATGCACACACACACACATATAATATATATACACACACAAATTAATATATCATATATACACATACACACACTCATGTAAATATATATATATACACACCACACCTATATATACACACACACCACACACACACACATATATATACACACACACACAAATATATATATATATATATATATATAACACACACACACAAATATATATATATACCACACACCACACACAAATATATATATATATATATATACACACACACACAAATATATATATATATATATATACACCACACACACAACAAATATATATATATATATATATACACACACACACACAAATATATATATATATATATATATACACACACACACACAATATAATATATAATATATATATATATAATATATATACACACCACAAATATCTATCATTATTACATATATATTATATATATATTCACCACACACTATATATATAGTATTTATAATATAATATTATATATATTATATAATATAAATATATACACAATATTTATATATATGTATAATATGTATAATATAAAGCGATGGTGTGTGGGCGGAATCTAGTCTGCAACCGTCCCAGATAATGACTATATTTTCACATGAGAACCGGAGGCAATGAAAAGTGGCTGACTTTCATTTCCTATTGTTTAGATTCACTTGTGTAAAAATCTGTTCATTTTCGACTGTAATAACTTGGAGAGAGAAAGTCACTTGCCTATCTCCCAATACTAGGCTGATAAGAATATCCCCAGCTCCATCTTTAATAGCATAGCTAGGGAAATCTTAGAAGAGCAGAATGATTTTTATTCTGCTCTTTACTGCAGAGTGACCGGTTTAGGTCAGTCGGTAGAGCATTCCGCCTAGAAACCACAAGGTTCTGTGTTTGTTACCCATTCAGCGCATGGCTAACACAGATTGGGTCTGTGTAGTAAATGGGGAACTTATGGTTTGTGTAGCGCTCCAACTCAGACGTAAAGCTTCGTAACTTTTAATCTCTTTGTGAGTCCTATACTTTTATTAGTGACTCTTTGTGTGTGTGTGTGTATATATATAATAAATATAATATATATATATATATATATACACACAAAAAAGAGTGTTTTTCCGTCCTGCACAGAGCCAGGTCTAAACAGCACTTAACCACCTCGAAGCTGTGTATATTTCTTCTCTTTCGCCTTACTCTGTGCAAACAAACACCAAAACACTCCCTTTTTAATGGTGACAATTTCTAACCTGTTTCGACCAAGGTAAATGCATACACCCCTTTTTCTCTCTTTTTTTTGTCCCCCTCTGGCTCACCCCCATTCGTTTGCACAATTTGACTTTATTCGTCGCCAGTGTGTATAACTTGAAAAGTACCGGTCGAGAAGGCCTTCATATTCCCTTTATTTTATATTTTATTTTATAATGAAATATTACCCCCCCCCCCCAATACATATGATTCCTCCACTCTTATATTATAAGTTCTCCTGTACCAAAAATATATTCATATATATATATGTATATATAATATAATATATTACTTTATTTCTTGTTTTTCTCTCTCGTATGTTATTTTGATTTCATATTTTTCTTCTACTAAATCGTTTTTTGTATTTTTTTTTCTTTGCTTCTTTCTTCTCATTTTTCCCATTCCCCTTCTTGCCATCATCCGCATTATTAATTATTATTATTATTATTATTATTATTATTATTTTCTTAGTTTTTTCACATCAGCATTAGCTGATGGTATTTCCATGTTGTCTGAGTCACAACAAGTCTCCTCAGGTCTCCAGGACTCTTCTGAGTATTCTGCAGATTGCAACAGTCAGTAGTCTGGATGGTTTCAATTCTTCCTCTGATTTCCAGATTTCCAAGCTTTTTGAGACGTTCCAAATTGGTATCAACTTTGACTTTTCATATTCCATAGCTTTTCAGTTCTCTGGCAAGGTCCAGATATTTGTCCATCTTTTCATTTTTCCTTTAGCTTCACGCTGTGATGTGCTCTGGACTGCAAAATCCACCAGTTGACAAATTCTTTCTTTTTTTGTTAATCAACACTAGGCCTGTTCTATCTTTCTGGATAACAGTGATCCGTTTTTATCTTAAAAGTCCCAGAGAATTTTATGCGTTTCATTCTCAAAAAACAGATTCTGGTTTATGCATATACTATTTTGTTGATGGTCAAAGTTTAATTTTTTTGCATAATCCCAGTGGATCAACTTCCCAATGCAGTCGTGCCTAGTTTTGTATTCCCGTTTGTGTCTAGTTTGCTACATTCGCTTAGTAATAAGTTTTTATTCTTCTTCTTATTATTATTTTTATCATCATTATTATTTTCCTTATTATTATTATTAGTAGTAGTAGTAGTAGTAGTAGTAGTGGTTAGTAGTATTTTCACTCCTTTTGAGTTTTTTCACACCAGCGTTAGCTGATGGTATTTCACTGGAGTCTCAGGACAAGTCTCCTCAGGTCTCCAGGACTCTTCTGAGTATTCTAGCAGATTGCAGCAATGCAGTATTCTGGTGGTCTCAATTCTTCCTCTGATTTCCAGATTATTATAAATATCATTTTATGCTGTTATTATCATTATCACCTTTTCTTCTTATATCATAATTATTATCATTATTATCATTTATATTATTTTATTATTATTCCCTTTCTCATTTTGTTTCTTGTTTCTTTGTCATTCCTCGTCTTTCTTAACACTACGTTCTTTCTTATTATTGTTATTGTTTTCCTCTATTAAGTATAAATATTAATAATCCTTACCACTACTGGAATGGCATGTTCCTTTTGTTGAAAAGAAAAACGCCATGCGATGCTGTGAGCTTGCTTGTTGGAGTTTATTTTCAGTCTCAAAGAAAAGGAGAGAGAAAAAAAATTCTAAATAAAAAACACAATAATAATAAAGTCGGAAATGAATGAATAGCGAATCATTGACGACGCGAGAGAATACGAAGCGGTCGCTCGGATATTCGAGCTTCCAATTGCAGGCTTCGACGTTCAACAATCTCGTTTTTACTTCTTTTTACGAACGAATAATGTAGGATTCATTTGAAATCCTTTAATGCACACAATGATATATGAAAAATGTAGGCTTTAGCTATGGAAGCGAGCCAGATATGAAACACAGTGACCCACAATGCATTTGCGGTCGACCAAACCGAAAGATTGTGAAAGTAACAAACATGGAGGATTTACAGAAAGAATGTAGTATAGTTGGGGTAAGCAGGAACTAATGGCAACTGACTTTTAAAAACAAACAATAGGAAAGAGATTTGGTTAATCCTACTTACGGACATAAATTCCACCATCGTATGTCACCGCCCGCCGAAGAAAGAAATATTAAATCAAGGAATTAACCGAATTTAATGAAATTTTCAGTGTTGATATATTAATGAATAAAAGATATAATGTAACAGTTATTTTATTTTTTAAAACTTTAAAGTTTTGAGGTCAATTACCTTTTGAACCACGTATGTTTGAGAATCTGTGTAACGCCTCAAAGATACGTAGTTCAAAATTAACTGACCTGAAAAATGTAAGAGTTTCAAATAAAATAACTGGTTGATTATATCTTTTTATTCATTAATATATCAACACTGTAAATTTCATTAAATTCCGGTTAATTCCTTGATTTTTAATATTTCCTCTTTCGGCGGAGTGACATACGATAGTGGAATTTATGTCCGTTAAGTAGGATTTAACCAAGATTTGCTCTTTTTTGCCAAGATTTTATTCAGTAGTACACTGCAACTATTATTTGTGTAAACGTTTGGTCTCTATCTCCACATATCGTACACCTACTATTCTGTGCGGTTTTCCTTCATATCCATGTTCACGTTTCCTAGTGTGTAAGTAAAAGTAAGTAAAAAGTCGTCGGGCGGCCTAATGTCGTTATCAGCCAGACAGCGAGGGAGGCTATCCCCTTTTCACTAACGTTAGACCAAAAAGATTATTTTGGCATCTGAGGTGGAGAGCCACACCTACCATCAGCTCCTCACTTTACTGCACAGAATCCCTGTGCTACTACGCTGAGTGGAGAGGGCCGGTTCGAATCAAGAACCTTGTGATTCCTAGTCAAACACTATACCGATTGAGCTAAACCCAGTCCCTCCGCTTTATTATCGATATACAAGGGTAGTCAAAACGTAATGCCTTTTGTTAGGACAGGTATAATTACCAACACAGGAACATGTATCATACATCAAAATGAATCTGGTCCTCTGTGGATCCCATACCTACTTCACATAGTCACACATTTCTCTCAATGGTAATTTTCCACATTCGAATTTAGAACATGTATCCCTGCCTCTGCTGGTCGTCTGTGGATCACACCCCTACTTCTCCACATAGTCACTGTTCTCTCGATAGCAATGTTCCACCTTTGAATGAGATCATGTATCCCTGCCCTGTAAGATTCTGTTGACTATTCTTTGAGCCACTTCCTCACTACAGATTTCCCTTCCTCGTCACTCGAATAATTTTTGCCTCTTAAACACTCTTTCATGGGGCCGAATAAATGATATATTTGAAGGCGCTAAATCTGATGAGCGTGGACGATGCAGTAAAGTTGTCCACCCGAATGAGGCAATTTTTCCCTTGTCCTGATGCGTGTGTGTGGTTGAGCATTGTCACGCAGGCATTGTCAATGCCAAGTTGGGTCTTACTCGTCGGATCTTGCTCTGGCCTCGTTAGGACCTCAATGTAGGCCTTAGTTTTATATATATATTATATATATATATATAATATATATATATATGAGAAGAAAATGTTAAAAGATATAACAAAGACAGGATGTTATGATCAGGGGAAACAATTTTATGTGTCAATACTTAAGCATTTCGGTATATTTACCATCTTCAGGACAATGTTAAGTAATGTTTATGTGAGGGACAAAAATGAAAGATGTTAAGTGTATAGTGAATTTTTGTCCCTCACATAAAACATTACTTAACAGTGTCCTTAACAGTGTCCCCTAATCATAACATCCTGTGTTGTTATATTTTTAAAACATTTTCTTTCTCATACTGTCGGATAATTTTCCTCACCGTATTCCATAATATATAATATATATATATATGGCAGCTTGAGACAGGAGGTAACATGGATTCTGGTTTTCGAGACCAAGTCTGATAAATATAGAATTAATTAATTCTCATCACTCTTTTTTTAAATTAAATTGATTTAAACACTCCAGAATTTATGTTTTTAAATTGTAAACATCTTTCAGATAAAATTAAATTAAAAGTATAAAAAATTATTTCCACTATTTTTATGAACCAATGAATACTCACAGTTATTGATTTTATTTGAAATGTGAGAATATTTAACACTGAAATTTTTACAACTGATTTCCGGGTTTGTTTTTTCTTTGGATAAAAGTGAACACAATTTGTAAAACAATTAACACTGTTTCCAAACAATGAAAATAAAATTTTCATAAAGATTTTATTTAATTCTCTTTAAGTATATATATATATATATATATATATATAGCCGTAGAAGAAGTTATTTCTCGACCGCGGTTTTCGGTGTTACTCTAACACCTTCATCAGGGGGACTGAGTGGATATTTTCGGTTACTTTATATAGCTAGACTGAATTTTTTAATTCTTCCTGAAATTTAATCTTAGTGGGCTGCTACAAACTAGCAGCCCACTAAGATTAAATTTCAGGAAGAATTAAAGAAATATCAGTCTAGCTATATAAATAACCGAAAATATCCACTCAGTCCCCCTGATGAAGGTATTAGAGTAAACACCGAAACCGCAGGTCGGGAAATAACTTCTTCTACAACTATTAATGCTCTATATTCACAAATATATTGCAGCCCTATTGGATTAACTTACTTACGCTATGTTCACATAGTAGTAGTACATCATGAACTATATATAATATATATATATATATTATAATATATATATTTATTATTTTTATTATTTTTTATTATTATTAATGTGTAATGGTTGGCACTAATGGATACTAGAAAAAAGCAATAGTGATCCAACGTACAGTGTTATTAGAGAGGCTCAATATCTTGATAGAAGCGTGATAGTTGAGGAAAGTGACAAATTAGAAGTTTTAGTCTTTGTTCATCATTTGGGAACGGATATTACTACCATTGGTAGTAATATCGTTCCCAATTCCCACGCGCAACGCGCATATACATCATACGCATAGCACAAACAAAAATAGCAACTACAGCACAATCATATCATCACAGCCTTCACCATTCAGGCGCACGCGCATGAACATCATACACATACCACACAAAAAATATACGCACACGTACAAACACATAAGAGCATTCGACATCACGCAAACACGTAACAGGAGAATACAGTAAAAAAACGCACACTTTAACCATTTACACCATTTCTGCTCATTTAAAAAAAAAAACTATTTCGTTATACTAGATGAATGCTTTTAGAACACAGGAAAACCATTGGTTAGGTAATTTCGTTTCCAAATAAAGTGAATAAAAAGCTAAAACTTTATTTGTCACTTCATTCAAAACATATATAATATATAATTATATATATATATATATATTATATAATAATGGAAGATTTGCTTCCAGTTTTTGTTGTTAACAAAAATTAGGTCACTTTGCTTACGTTCACAATTACCCAAAAATCGTCATAACAATAGAATAATTCTCAAAACTTAACATGCAATATTAGACAGTCCTCATTGTTTTTTTTAAAACAAGTTTTTAATAGAGTACATCCCCATTATCATATATTTTATACTATAGTTTTGTTTTATTTTAATAATATAATTCAAAGTTAATAGAACTTAGTTTCGATTTCAAATTGTTTATTTTTATTTTTTTTATTCCTTTAATAAAGTTTTGATTTCTGATTTATGGTATCAAACTCTCGACATCTAATTTTTAACTTCCACCTCCTTCAAAGCGCAATATCTTTCAAAAATTTATTTTACATCGCCCTGGTGGGCGTTTTTTATTTTGCTAGTAATATAAAGTTCACATGAAATAAAGAAAATGGCATCACTTTGACTTATCCTCGTAGCTATAGTGGGGAAAAACTAATGGCAACCGACTATAAGACAAACAATGGGAAACCGAGATTGTTGTAGATATTTCAGTTTGGCCCTGCAAACTCATTATTTGGTAACCGTCTAGTCGGTTTAAATTCTACTTAAAGATCATATTTGTCAACCCACCGAAATAAAAAAATACAAAAACCAAGGAATTGAACCGAATTTAATGAATTTTCATGTTGATACAATAAGAATTAAAAAAAATATAATGCACCAGTTATTTTATTATTTAAAACTTTTCCATTTTTTAGGCCAATTAAACTTTTAAACCAGCGTATGTTTTGTGAATCTGTGTTCGCCTCAAAGGATTATGTGGTTCAAAGTTAACTAACCTGAAAAAAATGAAAGAGTTTTCAAAAAATCATACTGGTGCATTTAATTATTAATATATCGACACGAAAATGTTCATTTCTTTATCTCCACACATCGTACACTTCGTTGGTGCAGTTTACCTTTCTACCATGTTCACTTGTTTGCACGGGTGTAAAAACCACACCCTTTTGACTGCCTTTATCTATATATTAATACTCTCGATTTCTTAATCTTCCGACTGTTATCATCTTGCAACACGCTCTGGTTAAAATTGAACTGTCCCAAATGTCAAGATGTAATACAAAAATTAAAAATACTGAATACCTGCTGTTTCTTATGTGCCTAATTCTTATTTCAATTGAGGTTATTTACCTTCAGCTAAATAAAGGACCAATCAGTTATTATAAGAAGAAAGGGAAAGAAATGACATGCTACAGCAAAGAAGATTTCCATAAGAAAGAAAGAAGAAAGAAAAAGAAGAAGAAAGAAAATGCAGGAGATAAAATAAAGATAAATACCTGGACCTTGCCAGAGAATTGAAAAAAAAGCAGTGGAATATGAGAATTGAAAGTAGATACCAATAGTAGTGGTGCGCACTTGGAACGGTCCCAAAAAGCTTGGAAAAAAGACTGGGGCCCGGAAATCAGAAGGAGAATTGCAGACCACCCACGATACTGCACTGCTGCAATCGGCTAGAAATACTCAGGAGTGTCCGGAAATCTGGAGGGAGACTGTGTTACTCAAGAACTCAGTGAAATTACATTCAGCTGACGTGATGTGAAAAACTCAAAAGGAGATGAAAATAAATAATATAATATATAATAATAAGTAATAATATTAACGATAACCTGTTTCAATGGAGCCATAATTGAAAAGAAGGAAAAGCAAACATGAGGGATATTAAAATTTTTCCAAAAAGAAATTTAATAATACTTTTTTTTAAACATATTGACTATATTGCAAACAGCTCTTAAAGTAAAATAATATCAACATTGTTATATTTGAATACTCATACGTGCATATATCCACATGTCCTGCTATGTAATATAATTTGGGGTAAGTAGAAAATAACAGCAACTGACTTTAAAACAAACAATAGGAAGAGATACGGACTGTAAAGCTTAATTCATTTGTACACTGCAACTCTTATTCATTGAACAGTTTCGCTTCGTCCCACACATCCTACATTATACTCATTCTATTACGTTTTTTTTTTCATATCCATGTCCTTCGTTTCTCGCTGAGGTTACCACTCCATTTTTATCGCCGTTTACATATCTTGATCTATATATTATTACTCCTTGTTCCTAAATATTCCGACGTTATCATCTTGCATCGCCTCCTGGTTCAAACAATGAGACCATCCAACATCGTCTAGATAGCTAAGTAACCGATACCAAAAATAACTTGTTCGGGCATTAAATGATTCCTTTAAAAGGATTGTTGTTTTTGGGCACATGTCCGTCCACAAAGGACGATGGCATAGTGTCCAAAAAAATTCATCTGCATCTGCGCAGTGACACTGGCTGGCCAATTCTTTAGTGACAGTCTTGGGGCACTGAATGCCACTCAAAGTTGGGATACTTTCTGGGGCTGCTTGTCTTTTCTCCCTCTTTCTGGCTCTCTTTGCTCTTCGCGCTATTCTCTTCTCCGGCCTCGCCCCTTTCACTGTGCCTTTGCTAAAAGGGTTGATTATACCGTAAAAAATAAACAACCTACAAACAGATTTTAAGCTCACTGGATAAATTGACAAATCTGACAATGCTCCGATTTAAGTCATTCTTAATTACCTTATAAATCGCCAGTTCGTATCCGGCTAATGCTCATCCTACTTATTGGAATCTGCTAGATTATTCGAAATACCCGAATTTTTTCTCGTGTAAGCATTCACCATTTTGGAGAATTGATTATGAATTTATGAAAACCAAGAATAGTTCATTTTCAGCGCAACTCTAAGACACTTTTCTCGTGCACGTGATTCTTCGTATTTCGGCGTAACCGTTGAGATTTATTTTTGTCAGTTGATTTAGAGATGGGGGGAAAAAGCGGAGCTCTATGAAAAAGAGGCTTCGCTATGGATTAGGACTTTAGCAATAATGGAATCCCGAACAAGCCAAAAAAATCAAAGGGGAAATGAAGAAAGAGAAACGAGTGACAATGCGAGTTATTCCGTGATAACGAATAATAATATAAATTTGTGCGCTTGGAACCCGGTCCAATAAACTTGCAAAAAAGATGGAGGCTCTGCGAAATCAGAGGAAGAATGGAGACCATCCAGACTACTTTAACACTACTCGCAATCGGCTAGAATACTCAGAAGAGTCCTGGAGGACCTGAGGAGAACTTGTCACTCAGGCCTCCATTGAAATACCATCAGCCAACGCTGATGTGAAAACTCAAAAGGAGAGAAATAATATACTTTTTATCTTTATTATTATCATATTTTTATTTCTTGATAATAAAAAAATTTAATACTCCACCCAGTATAGACAAAACAAAACGCTTTCGGCATAAAATAATTCACAAGGGTTATTATGCCGTAAAATCCAACCAACACGCCAACCAGATTATGCTTTTAGCAAAACCTTTCTTATTTATTCACTTTTATTTCCGTTTGATATTCTTGGATTCAATTTCTTTATATAAGTTAAATTACATCGGCCAATCAGACTCAGGGAATGGATATCATTCAGGTATCTATAACTCATAACCTTTGATATTTGCATATGGGTTGATACCATTCCCTGAGTCCTGATTTGCGATGTAATTTAACTTATATAAAAAGAAATTGAATACAAGAATACAAACGGAATAAAGTAGAATAAATAAGAAAGGTTTTGCTAAGCATATCTGGTTGGTCGGTTGGTTGGATTTTACGGCATATCAACCCTGTTGGTTATTTTATGCCGAAAGCGTTTTGTTTTGTCTATACTTGGTGAGTATTCAAATTTTTTTATTATCAAGAAAATAAAAATATGATAATAATAAAGATAAAATATATTATTTCTCTCCTTTTGAGTTTTTCACATCAGCGTTGGCTGATGGTATTTCAATGGGGGCTGAGTGACAAGTCTCCTCAGGTCTCCAGACTCTTCTGAGTATTCTAGCGATTGCAGTAGTGTAGTAGTCTGGATGGTCTCCATTCTTCCTCTGATTCCAGATCCTCAGTCTTTTTTGCAAGTTTATTGGGACCGTTCCAAGCGCACAAATTTATTATATATTCGTTACACGGAATACTCGTATTGTCACTCGTTTCTCTTTCTTCATTTTCCCTTTATGATTTTTTTGGCTTGTTCGGGATTCCATTATTGCTAAAGCCTAACCATAGCGAAGCCCTTTTTTCTTAGAGCTCCGCTTTCCCCCCATCTCTATCAACTGACAAAATAAATCTCAACGGTTACGAAAATGACGAGAATCACGTGCATCGAGAATGTTAGAGTTGCGCTGCAAATGGAACTATTCTTGTTATCATTAAATTCATAATCAATTCTCACAAATGTCGAATGCTTACACGAGAAAAAATCGGGTATCTTCGAATAATCTAGCAAGGATTCCAATAAAGTAGGATGAGCATTAGCCGGATGACGAAAACTGGCATTATAAGGTAATTAGAATGGACTTAAATCCGGAGCATTGTCAGATTTGTCATTTATCCAGCTGAGCTTAATCTAGTTTGTAGGTTGTTTAATTTTACGGTATATCAACCCTTTTAAGCAAGGCACAGTGAGGGGCGAGGCGGAGAGAGAATAGCGTCGAAAGCAAAAGAGAGCCAGAAAGAGGGAGAAAAGAACAGCAGCCCCAGAAAGTATCCCACTTTGAGTGCATTCAGTGCACCAAGACTGTCACTAAAGAATTGGCCACAGTGTCACTTGCGCAGATGCAGATAATTTTTTTGGACACTATGCCATCGTCCTTTGTGGACGGAAATGTGCCAAAAACAAAACAATTTTAAGGTCATTTAATGCCGAATCAAGTTATTTTGGTATCGGTTACTTACATCTTAGACGATTTGGATGGTCTCATTGTTTAACCAGGAGGTGATGCAAGATGATAACGGTCGGAAATTTAGGAACAAGAGTAATAATATATAGATCAAGATAGTAAAGCGATAAAATGGAGTGGTAACTCACGAGAAAACGAGGACATGGATATGAAAAAAAAAAACGGTAATAGAATAGTAAATGTAGGATGTGGGGACAGAAGCGAAACTGTTAAATGAATAAGAGTTGCAGTGTACAAATGAATTAAGCTTTACAGTCGTATCTCTTTCCTATTGTTTGTTTTAAAGTCAGTTGCTGTTATTTTCTACTTACCCCAATTATATTACACTAGCAGGACATGTGGGATATATCACAGTATGATAATTTCAAATATAACAATGTCTGATATATTTACTTAAGAGCTGTTGCAATATAGTTCAATATGTAAAAAGTATAATAATCTTTGATTTAAATCCCTCATGTTTCTTTTCTTCTTTTCATTATGCTCCATTGAAACAGGTTATCTTATTATTATTATTATTATTATTATTATTATTATTATTATTTTCACTCCTTTTGAGTTTTTCACATCAGGTCAGCTGATGGTATTTCACTGGAGTCTGAGTAACAACAAGTCTCCTCAGATTTCCCGGACACTCCTGAGTATTCTAGCCGATTGCAGCAGTGCAGTAGTCTGGGTGGTCTCAATTCTTCCTCTGATTTCCAGGTGCTCCAGTCTTTTTTCCAAGCTTTTTGGGACCGTTCCAAGTGCACCAACTACTATTGGTATCACTTTCATTTCTCATATTCCACTGCTTTTTCAATTCTCTGGCAAGGTCCAGGTATTTATCTTTATTTTACCCTGCATTTTCTTTCTTTCTTTCTTTTCTTTCTTCTTTCTTTCTTATTGAATCTTCTTTGTGTAGCATGTCATTTCTTTCCCTTTCTTCTTATAATAAAAACTGATTGGTCCTTTATTTAGCTGAGGTAATAACACTCATTAGAATAAGAATTCGGCACATAAGAAACAGCAGATATTCAGTATTTTAATTTTTGTATTACATCTTTGACAATTTGGACAGTTTCATTTTTAACCAGAGCGTGTTGCAAGATGATAACAGTCGGAAGATTAAGGAACGAGAGTATTAATATATAGATAAAGCGATAAAAGGTGTGGTTTTACACCCGTGAAAAAGTGAACATGGTATGAAAGTAAACTGCACCAAAAAGTGTACGATGTGTGGAGATAGAAGAAAATGACATTCAGTGTCGATATATTAATAATTAAATGCACCAGTTATATTTTTTGAAAACTCTTTCATTTTTTCAGGTTAGTTAACTTTGAACCACATATCTTTGAGGCGTAACACAGATTCACAAACATACGTGGTTTAAAGTTAATTGGCCTAAAAAAATGGAAAAGTTTAAAATAAAATAACTGGTGCATTATTTTTTTTATTATTATTGTATCAACACTGAAAATTCCATTAAATTCGGTTCATTCCTTGGTTTTTAGTATTTTTTTCTTTCGGTGTTGACATATGATCCGTTAAGTAGGATTTAACCGACTAGACGGTTACACAAATAATAGTTGCAGGGCACAACTGAATAAAATTCTACAAGCACATCTCTTTCCCATTGTTTGTCTTAAAGTCGGTTGCCATTAGTTTCCCCAACTATACTACGAGGATAAATCAAAAGTGATGCCATTTTCTTTATTTCATGTGAACTTTATATATACTAGCAAAATAAAAAACGCCCACCAGGCGATGTAAAAAATAAATTTTGAAAGATATTGCTTGAGGAGGTGGAAGTTAAAAATTAGATGTCGAGAGTTTGAACCATAAATCATGAAATCAAATTTATTAAAGAATAAAAAAATAAAAATAAAACAATTTGAAATCGAAACTAAGTTCTATTAACTTTGAAATATATATTAAAATAAAACAAACTATATATAAATATATGATAATGGGGATGTATCTATTAAAACTTGTTTTAAAAAAACAATGAGGACTGTCTAATATTGCATGTTCATATTTTTGAGTATTTATTCTATGTTATGACGATTTTGGGTAATGTGACGTAAGCAGTGACCTAATTTTTGTTACAGACAAAAACTGGAAGCGAATCTCCATTATATATATATATATATATATATATATATATATATATATATATGAATGAAGTGACAAATAAAAGTTTTAGCTTTTATTCATTTATTTGGAAACGATATTACTACCAATGGTTTCCTGCTAAAAGCATTCATCAGGTAAACGAAATAGTTTTTTTTTAAATGACAGAAATTGTAAATGGTTAAATGTGTGCGTTTTTTAACTGTATTCTCCTGTTACGTGTTTGCGTGATGTCGAATGCTCTTTTTGTTTGTACGTGTGCGTTATTTGTTTGTGTGTATGTGTATGATGTCATGCGCGTGCGCGTGGAAATGCGTGAAGGCTGTGATGATATGATTGTGCGTATGTGCGTATTTTTGTTTGTGCATATGCGTATGATGTAATGCGCGTGCGCGTGGGATTGGGAACGATATTACTACCAATGGTAGTAATATCGTTCCCAAATAAATGAACAAAAACTAAAACTTCTATTTGTCACTTCCTTCAACTATCAACGCTCTATCACAGATATGAGCACTCTTCTAATAACACTGTACGTTGGATTACTATTACTTTTTCTAGTACATTAGTGCCAACCATACACATTAATAATAATAATAATAATAATAATAATAAAATATATATTATATATATATATATATATATATATATATTCATTTGATGGTACTACTATGTGAAACATAGCGTAAGTAGTTAATCCAATAGGGCTCAATATATTGTGAATATAGAGCATTAATAGTTGTAGAAGAAGTTATTTCCGACCGCGGTTTCGGTGTACTCTAATACCTTCATCAGGGGGACTGAGTGGATATTTTCGGTTATTTTATATAGCTAGACTGATATTTCTTTAATTCTTCCTGAAATTTAATCTTAGTGGGCTGCTAGTTTTGTAGCAGCCCACTAAGATTAAATTTCAGGAAGAATTAAAAAATATCAGTCTAGCTATATAAAGTAACCGAAAATATCCACTCAGTCCCCCTGATGAAGGTGTTAGAGTAACACCGAAACCGCGGTCGAGAAATAACTTCTTCTACGGCTATATATATATTATATATATATATATACTTAAAGAGAATTAAATAAAATCTGTTATGAAAATTTATTTTCATTGTTTGGAAACAGTGTTAATTGTTTACAAATTTGTGTTCACTTTATCCAAAGAAAAAAAACCGGAAATCAGTTGTAAAAATTTCAGTGTTAAATATTCTCACATTTCAAATAAAATCAATAACTGTGAGTATTCATTGGTTCATAAAAATAGTGGAAATAATTTTTTATACTTTTATTTAATTTTATCTGAAAGATGTTTACAATTTAAAAACATAAATTCTGGAAGTGTTTAAATCAATTTAATTTAAAAAAAAGAGTGATGAGAATTAATTAATTCTATATTTTATAGACTTGGTCTCGAAAACCAGAAATCCATGTTACCTCCTGTCTCAAGCTTGCCATAATATATAATATATATATATATATATATGGAATACGGTGAGGAAATTAATCCGACAGTATGAGAGAAAATGTTTTAAAAATATAACAAACACAGGATGTTATGATTAGGGGACACTGTTAAGGACACTGTTAAGTAATGTTTATGTGAGGGACAAAAATTCACTATACACTTAACATCTTTCATTTTGTCCCTCACATAAACATTACTTAACATTGTCCTGAAGATGGTACAATATACCGAAATGCTTAAGTATTGACACATAAAATTGTTTCCCCTGATCATAAATCCTGTCTTTGTTATATCTTTTAAAACATTTTCTTCTCATATATATATATATATATATATATATATATATATATATATAAAACTAAGCCTACATTGAGGTCCTAACGAGGCTCAGAGCAAGAATCCGACGACGAGTAAGACCCAACTTGGCAATTGACAATGCCTGCGTGACAATGCTCAACCACACACACGCATCAGGACAAGGGAGAAAATTGCCTCATTCGGGTGGACAACTTTACTGCATCGTCCACGCTCATCAGATTTAGCGCCTTCAAATTATCATTTATTCGGCCCCATGAAAGAGTGTTTAAGAGGCAAAAATTATTCGAGTGACGAGGAAGGGAAATCTGTAGTGAGGAAGTGGCTCAAAGAATAGTCAACAGAATCTTACAGGGCAGGGATACATGATCTCATTCAAAGGTGGAACATTGCTATCGAGAGAAACAGTGACTATGTGGAGAAGTAGGGGTGTGATCCACAGACGACCAGCAGAGGCAGGGATACATGTTCTAATTCGAATGTGGAAAATTACCATTGAGAGAAATGTTGACTATGTGAAGTAGGTATGGGATCCACAGAGGACCAGATTCATTTTGATGTATGATACATGTTCCTGTGTTGGTAATATACCTGTCCTAAACAAAATGCATTACGTTTTGACTAACCCTTGTATATCGATAATAAGCGAGGGACTGGTTTAGCTCAATCGGTATAGTGTTTGACTAGGAATCACAAGGTTCTTGATTCGATACCGGCCCTCTCCAACTCAGCGTATGAGTAGCACAGGGATCTGTGCAGTAAAGTGAGGAGCTGATGGTAGGTGTGGCTCTCCACCTCAGATGCCAAAATAATCTTTTTGGTCTAACGTTAGTGAAAAGGGGATAGCCTCCCTCGCTGTCTGGCTGATAACGACATTAGGCCGCCCCGACGACTTTACTTACTTTTTACTTACACACTAGGAAACGTGAACATGGATATGAAAGGAAAACCGCACAGAATAGTAGGTGTACGATATGTGGAGATAGAGACCAAACGTTTACACAAATAATAGTTGCAGTGTACTACTGAATAAAACTCTTGGCAAAAAAAGAGCAAATCTTGGTTAAATCCTACTTAACGGACATAAATTCCACTATCGTATGTCACTCCGCCGAAAGAGGAAAATATTAAAAATCAAGGAATTAACCGGAATTTAATGAAATTTACAGTGTTGATATATTAATGAATAAAAAGATATAATCAACCAGTTATTTTATTTGAAAACTCTTACATTTTTCAGGTCAGTTAATTTTGAACTACGTATCTTTGAGGCGTTACACAGATTCTCAAACATACGTGGTTCAAAGGTAATTGACCTCAAAAACTTTAAAAGTTTTAAAATAAAATAACTGTTACATTATATCTTTTATTCATTAATATATCAACACTGAAAATTTCATTAAATTCGGTTAATTCCTTGATTTTTAATATTTCTTTCTTTCGGCGGGTGACATACGATGGTGGAATTTATGTCCGTTAAGTAGGATTTAACCCAAATCTCTTCCTATTGTTTGTTTTAAAAGTCAGTTGCCATTAGTTTCTGCTTACCCCAACTATACTACATTCTTTCTGTAAATCCTCCATGTTGTTATCTTTCACAACTCTTTCGGTTTGGTCGACCGCAATGCATTGTGGGTCACTGTGTTTCATATCTGGCTCGCTTCCATAGTCTAAGCCTACATTTTTCATATATCATTGTGTGCATTAAAGGATTTCAAATGAATCCTACATTATCGTTCGTAAAAAAGAAGTAAAACGAGAATTGTTGAACGTCGAAGCCTGCCAATTGGAAGCTCGAAATACCGAGCGACCGCTTCCGTATTCTCTCGCGTCGTCAATGATTCGCTATTCATTCATTCCGACTTTATTATTATTTGTTTTTTTATTTAGATTTTTTTTCTTCTCTCCTTTCTTTGAGACTGAAAATAAACTCAACAAGCAAGCTCACAGCATCGCATGCGTTTTTCTTTTCAACAAAAGGAAACATGCCATTCCAGTAGTGTAAGGATTATTAATATTAATACTTAAAGTTATATTTATAGAGGAAACAATAACAATAATAAGAAAGAACGTAATGTTTAAAAAAGACGAGGAATGACAAAGAAACCAGAAACAAATGAGAAAGGGAATAATAATAATAATAATAATAATGATAATAATGATAATAATAATGATATAAGAAGAAGAAGGTGATAATGATAATAACAGCATAAATGATATTTATAATAATCTGGAAATCAGAGGAAGAATTGAGACCACCAGAATACTGCATTGCTGCAATCTGCTAGAATACTCAGAAGAGTCCTGGAGACCTGAGAGACTTGTCACTGAGACTCCAGTGAAATACCATCAGCTAACGCTGGTGTGAAAAAACTCAAAAGGAGTGAAAATACTACTACTACCACTACTACTACTACTACTACTACTACTAATAATAATAATAAGGAAAATAATAATGATGATAAAAATAATATAAGAAGAAGAATAAAAAACTATATACTAAGCGAATGTAGCAAACTAGCACAACGGAATACAAAACTA
>CM042161.1:72999374-73014374 GCA_023376005.1 Doryteuthis pealeii | reverse complement strand
TGGTGTGCCCAGTAAAAATCGAACTTATGAATACCTTATAAGAAACTAGAAGCAGCTACCCGTTGTCACCTGGGTAGAGGGAGTAAAAAGAGATAGTCTTGCAGATCCATTATTGTTGAATCACAAGCTTAATGCCCCTTTAAAATCCCTACGTTAATAAGAACTTGCGTTGATCTAGACACTCTGAAAAGAAAAATTAATGTCTCCTACTGACCGTGTATGTGTGGGCGGGTAAACCTGCTTGGGTTCAATATTTTTTCTAAAACAAATAATAATTTTTAAAAACATTATTTCTTATTTTATGTTTAAAAAAAAATAATCATGAATGAAAACGGTTATTTGGTGACAGATTTACCAGATATTCCAGGGGATTTGTAGTGGTGGGTTGATGACATCTGTGCTATAGAGACCCCGGAAGACAATTCTCTCCCTCCTCTCTATATTACCCTCTCTCTCTCTCTCTCTAATATATATAATATATATATATATATATATATATTTCCACTCTTAGCGTCTCTCTATCATACACACCTCGCACTTGATGAAGACCATTTCAATAAAGGGTCGAAACAGATTTCTGTCAGCGAATTTTAACATCATGTGTGTGTGTGTGTGTGTGTGTGTGAATGCTTAACTGTATAAGAATATAATTCGCAAATACACAAAGGAATTATGAAATTAGAAACAAAAATAAATTGTGGGTAACGCTCTTCTTCTTTTCTCAACGAAAATGAAACGAGTGAACAACTACCTTGGAAAATTGTCGAAAGGGCATTGGTGGAACTGAATCGTCTGACATTTAATTTTGGTAAGAGAACCAGGAAATGGTTTTGTCTTGAATTCTATTGAAGCTCGTCTGTCACTATTTTACTTTCAAAGACAAATCATCGTTTCTTTTAAATTTCGGAATAAGCGCCTTGGAAATTTCTTGTGCGTCACTATCGATCGAGAGGGTCTGGCATTTAATGTTCTTTAAATAAAGTCCTCACGGCCCTCCGCCCACATCCTACTCCCCCACGTAATACGACAAAAGTTCTGTGATCTGACTGTTAGAAAAGTATTTCCTCAGTAGGAAGTACGTAACTACCTCAGACACAGGACGGGCTTGGTTGTTATGTGTTGTGATGTCAGCTAGTTTGATGGACCCCAAAACTAATAATTTTAAGTGCTATTAATCTCAGCCCTCACTAATGTAAAATTCTGTGCAGTGTCAATGAACTGCTACGTGTATCCGTAGATAGAGAGCAGGGGCAGACTAAGCGCTTTTATATATAAAGCGTGGGCATGAAGTCAACGGCGCTTGCTTACTGATAGTTTCTCGGCTATGTGATTTTCAAAGCAACTGTCGTGGACGTTATGTTAACGCTACCCTTAGATATAAATGTTCTATCTACGATATTGAGCACTGTTTATTTGTACATTTATATATATATATATAATATATATATATATATATATATATATATATATAAGAGTAGGTCGATTTAAAAAAAATCAAATTACATAAATGACCTAAAGTTGTATTATGTACTGAGACCAAAAATTAGATCTTGAATTTGTACCAATTTTTGAGGAAATAGCATCAAAGATCGTAGACAAATATGCACTGAAAATTTTCGGGTTTGCAACATTTGTAAAAAATAAATAAATAAAATTATTAAAAAAAACCCCAGAAAAACTAAAAAATTTCAGTATTGTTATTTTATCATATCAAAATGAAATTAAATGACGAAATTATAACTAAAGTTCAAATTAAAAATTTGCCCTTCTCCCCATTATTGAAAATCTGGGGAATTTTCATTTCATTTTTGACCCCGATATTTGAAATACAAGACCTAATTTTGGCATCATTACCTACAAGAACAATCCACACCTCTTAATATTTAATGAAATGTGATATTGTGTCGACCTTTTACGTTTGGACCTTCGTTGCTTTTTCGACACTCTTAAACTTTCTCGACCATTTTTACTTTTGTTTTCTTGGCAAAAGCATCCGGAGCTGTCAAATTGTTCTCCACGTTAGCAGAATATTAAAAAAACATTTGAATCGTCCTGGTATTCTGCCCTGTCATCTGGGGCTGTAGAATATGCCGAGTGCATCTCTTTAAAGGGATAAGACCCATTCTAGTGGAGCGACTGTTTGAGGATGGAACCCTGGTGGTCCACTTTGGTCCTTATTTAGGCAACACAGCCGGTCGGAGAATCCCTCTCCTAATTAATACGACATCAAGTCGTAACAACTTTATGATTGTCCTAACCCGTGTGCCCTTATGACAAGCTCCAATCATTTTTATCATATATATGTTAGAAGGCGGTGTCTGAGGGTCTTAATATCCTGGGCATGACGTTACACTCTATCTAATTGGTGAAGTTCTAATTCTGGAGTTCTGAGAATGTGGAGTGCCCTTTCTCATCATTACTCGCTGGCCCACTCTGACCAGGAGTGGTAGTACGTGTTAGGACGTATATAGACAAAATGAGTTTAAAAATCTGTTTAAATAATTAAGTTTAACAATCTGAGTAGTCATCAAGAATTAATCAAAGAAAACGTCTTCGGCATGAAATATACCAACAAGGGTTGACATGCCGTAAAGTCCAACCAAGCAACCAACCATAATGCTACAGAAGCAACTGAAAACATTTGTTGTGCGAAATCTAGAGGTACAGTTGATCTCTATACTGTAAATATAGAGTTCAATAAATTACACTCAGGAACCTGGGCATTTGAGCATGTGTGAGGTAGGCGTAAAACCGTGGATTCAGAGCTCCAATAGAGTCAAATCAAACTAACCAACAGTTACATAATTCATGGGTATCCTATGAATTGTGTAAGTAGTGTAGCTAGATGTTTGAACCGAAGTTCGTTAAAAATTCAACACCGGAGTGATTTGAATGGAAAGTTACTGTTCGCATTATTGACAGGTAATAACCTTTGATTGCCCTCCCCCGAAACCCGCTAATAGAAGGCGTGTAAAAGGAAATTAGGTTTAGTTAGCAGTTACCGATAATAAGGAAGTGGGAGCGGACGCAGAGGCTCCTCGCTCTAAGATGCCGAATTCTCAACGCGCGCTTCGGGAACTCTTTTATGCTGGGATTCTGGTAATAAAGAATATAAAAAGTCTTTAATTATTAAACAAGAAATGGAAATCAGCCCAAAGGAAGATGGCGGCCAACAGAAATAAAAAAGCAGAAAAGTAAGAATCCAACCTTCATCTTCTACCCAGTCTACTCTCTCTCTCTCTCTCTCGCCATTTATATACCCGATATATAATCAAAGTAAAATTGACAGAGTCTAGCGAGGGAGTCTATTCCATTTTCACTAGCGCTAGATCAGGGAGATTATTTTTTTGCTGAGGTGAAGCACCACACCTACCGTAAGCTCCCCAATTTACAGCACACATAAGATTACCCAATCTGTGCTACTCATACGCTGAGGTGTCGGCGTCCGGTATCGAACTTGGGACCTTGAGATTCCTAGCCGAGTGCTCTACCGACTGAGCTAAACCGGCCCGATATGTAAAAGGTATATACAACACAATACAACCAACATCACACACGTATTGGACATTTGTGTAGATCGCACTAAAAATTGTTTTAAATCGTCAATTCCAATTTGATTGTCACAAGCGAAGAATCTGGTTTGTCGTGAGTACAGTCGCAACTTAACGAAGAGTAATATATTAATCTTACTCAGCTCGATAATGTCTGACAGTATACAAGTCCGATCTTATCAATCATGGGTCGGTATCAGTGGCAAGTTAAATAGTAAAGACCACTTAATCTAAAGTGCCAGTATAAGTGGACCATTGTAGACGGACACAGACACTGAAGACGCTCCTATTGTAACGGTTATCGTCATGCAAAATTGAATCGCCGACCCGAGTTCAAATACAGAACGGCGTTTCACTTTCATAAAGAAGTGAATCTAACTGTTCTGCCTCCAGCTATGGGTAAATACGAGAAAAGACTTGAGTTGTGTACTCATATATACCCGAATAATACCTCGGGCATATAAGATATCTATATATCTATCTATCTATCTATATATTAGGAGATTGCAGTCTCCCAGAAAATGAAAATACATACATCGGTTTTACCTCAACGACATTGTCACGTCGTCTAACTCTCCATTTAACAGAAAATAGCTCCATTTCACAAAACCTAAAATTACATTCATGCCCCCCTCTCTAATTACCGAAATACTTAACGGAAAATACACACATTCTGTACAAAAGAAAAAATAAACGAAAACTCCAAATACTAGAAGCTTTATACATAAACAATATAAACCATCCTTAAACAAATTAATATAACACTCTTCCTATCAATTCTCTTCCTTCCAGCCTCCAGATCCATTAATATATATATTAATATATATATAAATATATATATATATATTTTTTTTTTAAATGTCTTTTTATGTTGAAGTTTGGCGTTATTATGAAACATTTAAAAATAAATGAAGGAACTCGATGTTATGGAGTACTGGATTCACTTCGAAGTGCCGAAAGTACTTGGGATATGAACTTTGATGGACTAATCTACGGATTCCATCCAAATGTAAAATAGTTGGCCAGAAAGCTTGAAAAGATCGTCAATAAAATTGTTCAATACTACATGTATAAATGAAAGAATGCTGCCCAATACACACACACACACACACACACACACACACATATATATATATATATATATATATATATATATATATATATATAAACGTGAATGTTAACGAGCTGATAAAGAAAGGTGTATCTACTGGCATATAATACAAGTACGACGCATAGTAATGTCGTAAATTTTGATTATTGATGTTTCACTTTCCGAATCGTTTCAATGGAAATTAAATGGAAATTGAAGTAGAATTTCCAGACTTCAAATAAAGCAGAACGCAAAACGATTTTGCAATTGTTGTTTCATTTTTCTCTTTCATTTCAATAGAATACAAATGTATCAGACTGTTCGGTTGTCAGTAGCTCTTCAACATTTCACCGACATTATGGGTCCATTACTCGCAATGAACAGACAGAAATTGGGAAGATGATGATATGATAACGAGAATAGAAAGAAAAAGAGACTTAACTGCGTATCTTACCTTTTTTGTTCTTTTATTTCATTTCAATTAATGTTTATCTATCTCTTCTTTGGTTTGGTTTGGTTTGGTTTTACGGCATATCAACCCCAGTGGATCATTTAATGCCGATAAAGTTTTGAAATTAATTCATACTTAATGGATACTCAATTTTTTTATAAACATATTTTTCTATTTAACCAACCCTAACAGGTACTACCACTACGAGTCAGAGTGGATCAGGAAGCAATGGTATGAAGGGATGCTCCAAATTCATCAGACCTCCAGAACTGGAACCTCACCATCAGTTACAGTTTAACGTCATACCCAGGACATGAAGACCCTCAGTCCCCGCCTTCTAGCACCCATATAATAAAAGGGGTCTTGGGTCTTGCCATAAGGGCAATAGGTTTTGGGCAATTATATAGGTGCTAGGATTTCACTTCACCAGCCGATTGATTGGAGGGAGCCTCTTCGACCGTCCGTTTACCCTAAGTAAGTGTCTAAATAGAGTGTTGCATGTCATGGACTGCTCAGTATAGAATAGAGACTCAACTGCATATCTTACCTTTTTTCATTTCTTTTATTTCATTTCAATTAATGTTATCTATCTCTTCTTCTATCAATATATCTATCTCGGTCCGCTAATATCTATCTGTTCTGTTGTCTGTGGCTCTTCAAATTTTCAGCGCCATTATGGGTTCACTACTAAGAGCCGGTTTAGCTGAATTGGTACAGGGTCCGACTAGGAACCCCAAGTTTCCGGGTTCGATGCCGACCCTCGTCAATATATATATATATATATATATATATATATATATATATATTCATTCCCTGACGATTCGTGCTACGGCGAGTAACTGCAGTTGGACATTTTGAGCAATTGGTTTTTAAAACGTATATTTAGCTCTTTATATTGAGCATCTTTAAATCGGATTTTTAAAGAAGTCCAGATGTAAATATATTTGCTTGCTTTTTGGATTTAAAGTTAACTGTGATATAATATATATATATATATAATATATATATATATATATATATAGTTAAATAATGCAGCCATTGTTTGTCTGCATGATTTGTCCTTTGGTTTTTTTCGTATTGCCGTATTTTTTTTAATATCAGGCGAAAAAAAAAATATATGCCTACAAGAAAAAATGCTGCCTAAATACACACACACACACACACACATATATATATATGAGCATTCGGCTAGGAATCACAAGGTTCCTGGTTCGATACCGGTCCTCGTCAACTCAGCGTATGAGTAGCACAGGAATCCATGTGGCAAAATGAGGAACTGATGCTAGGTGGATCGCTCCACCTCTGACGCTAAAACAATCTCATCGACTTTAGGCCACCTTTTCTAGTTTGATATATAAAGTTTAGATATTTCCGCCCGAAGGATGCGTATTATTCTTGTTCCCTCCTGCCTACCAAGGCGACACAGGGTAGCCGCTTCTAGCACTAAATAAATGAAATAGCTAATGAGTTTTTAAGAGCCAACATTTGCCACAAATATTGTATGATTCCTTTTCTTGCTGAAGAGAAGTGGTCAACTCCTAACCGCCAGCTGCAGTGTGGTCAATTCCTATTATCTGCTCTGTACGTTGTGGAATTTTGCCAATTCAAGACCTAAAAATATCTGTCAATTTTTATTTTAATTTGACCAATGCTCATGTGAAAATGTACACTTGAGCGATTATGCTTTTTATAGTTTTGGCCTGTATTCGCCGCCATTATGCTCTTTTTATATCCCAGCTTCTCTTTCCCCCTCCCTCCATAACCCCCTCTCTCTTTCTCTTTCTTTCTTTCTCTCTTACTCTATATCTTTTTCTCTTACTCTTTCCCTCTTTCTTTCTCTCTGTCGCTCTCTCTCACTTTCTTTCTCTTTTGTCTCTGGCCATTCACATTTTAATTTATTTTCGATTGCCGACGCATCATTTCCCAAGTATTTCCTTTCCATCTATCTATCTATCCTATTATTCTCATGTTTATCTATCTTATATTTATATGCATTTATCTATCTATCTATCCTATTCAGTTCTTATTAATTATCTTATTCTATTAATATGCATCAATCTATCTATCTATCCTATAATTTTCATATCTATCTATCTATCTATCTGTCTATCCTATAATTTTCATATCTATCTATCTATCTATCTGTCTATCCTATAATTTTCATATCTATCTATCTATCTATCTGTCTCTCCTATAATTTTCATATCTATCTATCTATCTATCTGTCTCTCCTATAATTTTCATATCTATCTGTCTCTCCTATAATTTTCATATCTATCTATCTATCCTATAATTTTCATATCTATCTATCTATCCTATAATTTTCATATCTATCTATCTATCTATATATATATATATATATATATATATATATATATATGTGTGGGTGTGTGTGTTTGAATGTGTGTGTTTATTGAAATGGCCTTTATATAATGCACCTAAAATCTTGCATGGAAAAATAAATAAATCTATCAATCTGTCTGTCTGTTGAAAAGGATGTGTCACGGACAAATCTAAAAAATCTCACGGAAATAATATACATTACATTGACAATTAGCCTGTCTGTCTTCTCTCTCTCTCTCATATATATATATATATATATATATATATATATATATATATATATATATATATATATATATATATATATATATATATATATATATATATACGTTCATATCTGTCTATCTATCCTATTCTGTTTATATTTATCTATCTTATTTTGTTAATATGCATCTATCTATCTATTCATTGTTTTTTATATCTATATATTTAACTGTATATATATATATATATATGTGTGTGTGTGTGTGTGTGTGTGTGTGTGTGTGTGTTTATTGAAAGAAGAGGTCCTTATATAAGACACCTAGAAGAGATCTTGAAGTGAAAATAGATCTATCTATCTGTTTGTCTATTAAAAAGGATGTCCCACGGACAATCTAAGATTAATATCCCCGGAAATAATATACATTACATTGACAAATAGATATTACTACATCAGTCTGTCTGTCTTGTCTCTGACCGTCCTCTCTCGCCCCTCTCACTCTATATATATATGTTCATATCTATCTATCTATATCTATATATTATCTATATATCTATATACATATGTTCATATCTCATCTATCTATATCTATATATATCTATATATCTATATATATATATATATCCATATGTATCATATATATACTATCTATATATCTATATACATATGTTCATATCTATCTATATATCTATAACATATCTATATACATATGTTCATATCTATCTATATACATATCTATATACATATGTTCATATCTATCTATATACATATTATACATATATATATTCATATCTATCTATATACATACATATATACATATGTTCATATCTATCTATTATACATATACATATGTTCATTATCTATCTATATACATATATATATATTCATATCTATCTATCTATATACATATATATATTATTTCATATCTATCTATCTATATACATTATATATATATGTTATATCTATCTATCTATATACATATATATATATGTATCATATATCTATATCTATATACATATATATATGTATCTATCTATCTATCTATTATATTATAATATATATATATGTTCTATCTATCTATCTATATACATATATATATATGTTCATATCTATCTATCTATATACATATATATATATGTTCATATCTATCTATCTACTATATACATATATATATATGTTCATATCTATCTATCTATATACATATATATATATGTTCATATCTATCTATATATACATATATATATATGTTCATATCTATCTATCTATATACATATATATATATGTTCATATCTATCTATCTATATAATATTATATATATGTATCTATATCTATATATATCTATATATATATGTTCAATCTATCTATTCTAATAATATAATATATCTATCTATCTATATACATATATATATATGTTCATATCTATCTATCTATAATATATATATATGTTCATATCTATCTATCTATATATATATATATATATGTTCATATCTATCTATCTATCTATATACATATATATATATGTTCATATCTATCTATCTATATACATATATATATATGTCATATCTATCTATATCTATATATCATATATATATATGTCATATCTATCTATCTATATACATATATATATATGTTCATATCTATCTATCTATCTATGTTCTATCATATACATATATATAATGTTCATATCTATCTATATATACATATATATATGTTCATATCTATCTATCTATATACTATATATATATGTTTCATATCTATCTTATCTATATACATTATATATATATGTTCATATCTATTATCTATCTATATACATATATATATATGTTCATATCTATCTATCTATATACAATATATATATGTTCATATCTATCTATCTATATCATTATATTATATGTTCAAATCTATCTATCTATATACATATATATATATGTTCATCTATCTATCTATCTATATAC
The DNA here is from genome assembly GCA_023376005.1 of Doryteuthis pealeii. Lineage (NCBI taxonomy): Eukaryota > Metazoa > Mollusca > Cephalopoda > Myopsida > Loliginidae > Doryteuthis > Doryteuthis pealeii. The sequence continues at coordinate 73,004,782 of CM042161.1, read as the reverse complement.
ATATATATATATGTTTATTATCTATCTATATACATATATATATATGTTCATATCTATCTATCTATAACATATATATATATGTTCATATCTATCTATCTTATACATATAATATATGTTCATATCTATCTATCTATATACATATATAATATATGTTCATATCTATCTATCTATATACATATTATATATGCATTATCTATCTATCTATATACATATATATATTATGTTCATATCTATCTAATCTATATACATATATTATATATGTTCATATCATATATCTATCTATCTTATCATACATATATATATATGTTCATATCTATCTATCTATATACATATATATATGTTCATATCTATCATATCTATATACATATATATATATGTCATATCTATCTATATCATATATATATATATATGTTCATATCTATCTATCTTATATCATATATATATATGTTCATATCTATCTATCTATACATATATATATATGTTATATATATCATATATAATATGTTCATATCTAATCTATAATATACATAATATATGTTCATATCTATCTATCTATATACATATATATATGTTCATATCTATCTATCTATATACATATATATATGTTCATATCTATCTATCTATATACTATATATATGTTCATTCTATCTCTATCTATATACATATATAGTATCATATCATATCTTATATACATATATATATTATCTATCTATCTATATACATATATATGTTCATATCTATCTATTTATTATACATATATGTTCATATCTATCTATCTATATTACATTAGTTCATATCTATTATCTATATATACATATAATGTTCATATCTATCTATCTATATATATACATATATATATATATATACTATATACATATATGTTTCATATCTATCTATCTGGCTGGCTGGCTGTACATCTATCTACCTAGTGGTCCATTAGTCTGAGTGCTTCATACTCTTGAGGTCTCTGACTTCGACCTTATGTTCGGAGTTAATCTAATCGCTTAATGCCAAGGGAAATGACGATAAATGCGAAAATAGGTAACATTGGAAATATGTTTTGGTGTGTCCCTAATGTACTCTAAGGCTGCAAACTGTTGATCGACCGTCAGAAGCAAACGAAGAAGCATTGCCCAATTCACAAGACGGAAATAGAACGTTTAGCATTTAATGGCTATAGAAAGCCCGGATTAAGGGGAGGGGCGTGTCATGCTGACGTTGATCTTTTATTATATCGCCGCCGTTCGATGTACGCATTGCTTATTGTTGTGAGTCTTTTTACAACACCGTTTAGAATCTAATCGGAAAACTATTTAAAATGATTATATTACAAACGTGTGTGCATATATATATATAATATATATATATATTATATATATATGTTGAAAGGAAAAAGAAAGAACAAAATTGTGTTGAATGGATGAAAAGATTTATATGAGTTACTAACATGTTTCGGTCAGGAGTTTGTTCATGTACACATGTATTCTATTTGTTATTATTTCAATTATAAAATAAAATAAAATTCTCTGTATTTCGATTGTTTTAATTTCAAATATCAAATATTTTACTCTGCTGAAGGCCGTTATTCTTTGTAGGCTTAAAGAATTTATAATTTTCTATTATTATTTTATTCTATATTCAAAATGATAATAGATAGAATACATGTGCACAGGAACAAACTCCTGGCCGAAACACGTGTTAGTAACCCATATTAAATCTGCTTTATCCATTCAACATTTTCTTTCTTTTATTTATTTTTCCTATCAAGATATCGTCCGATTCATTTCCATTTCCAACTTACACACACACACACACACATATATATATATATATATATATGTGTGTGTGTGTGTGTGTGTGCGTGCGTGTGTGTGTAATATAATCCAAATGACTGGTAAGTAAGGGATGATTCTATTTGGTATCATCGAAATCTCACTCTACAGCCAAAGTGTATGCTCTTGTAGGTGCAAACATATGTATTCATACGAGGATTTTTTAAATAAATTCCAAAGAGAGCTCAATGTATAATGACCAATAAATAAATTATATATCTACTTTCAAAGAAAAAGACTTAACAGACCGTCATTTTGTAAATATTATTTCCACCAGAAACTCAAAATGAGTCTAACCTTTTCAGATAGATTTACAAATAAAATTTTTATATCTTACAAGTTGTCACTCGTCGACCTTTGCTTTGTGCGTAATCTTAATATACGCGTATGGTAATAACTTTGTATAGCAACTATATATCAATACTAAGGTATATTAATATATATATATATATAATTAATAATATTAATGGTATATTTATGAGTAAATTGTGCTCTATATCATTGATAGACAGTTACATTTAAGCTAACGTAGCGTTGACATGGAGTCATCAGTGCCTGGTTACTGACAGTGTCTCACTATGCGATATTCAGATCGTAATCAGTAACCAGGCGCTTTGATTCCGTGTCCGAGCTACATTTAATAATTAAACACAATAATTATGATTATATATATATATATGCGAGTAAATATGGGAAATAAATCCGACATTATTAAAAATTTGAAAAAACAGTGTTCCAAAAATGAGATGGATTATTTATCGACGTTTAAACGTTTCGTTTCTTTAAAACTTCATCATGATTATTATGAGAAGGAAATTGATGGATGTTTTATAGATGAGAGGAGATAAAAAATCTTTATAAAATTTTGTGTTGTTGTAACTGTATTTGTTCAGCGTTATATTTTGAAATTTCATATTATATATATATATATATATATATTAATTAGTATTGATAATTTATATTTATATGTAAAGGGTGCTAAATGTCATTGATAGAGCATAGTCGGGAAGTAAAATAAGAAAAGAATATTAATATTTTACGATTAAATAGAGTTCTATTTGAGAAGAGTGATGACGTGTCAATTAATCGTAGAATACTAATATTCTCTTCTTATATTCTCGAGACTGAAATCTGTTTGTTGGTTCTATATTGGGTTGGTTGGCCTTCTTGCTCTTTTGAGTCTGGAACATCTTGAGATTCACTTGAGGATATCTTGCCTTGTGTCATTTTTACTTTTTGATAATAACACAAGACGTTTTTGTTTTTCTTTTTTTGCGTTGGTTGTTTTATTTTATCCCCAAGTCAAAGTGCCTTGGGGAACAGACACACACGGGACTGCTGAAAAGTTCTCAGCCCGAAAAACATCCATGACATTTGGTATATTCACTCAACCGTGGAACATAATTGGCACAATGTGTTTTAAGTTTATTAACACTTAAATTCAACATGAACCAATTAAAATACAATGTAAATAATTCCTTTATGTTGGCAAAAACCTCAGATCTTCCTCGCATAATTCTGTAGCTATGTTTTATATTTTTTGGGTTTGATTATGTATTTGCGTTATTTTTTTTGGTTTCTTTTCCTGTTTTTTCCAATGGAGCTTCAACTCAATTCTATTCATCTCACTTCTGTCCCATTGAATTTGACCAGCTTATTTTCGTCTCCTATGTTTAAAAGCTATTCATTATCCGTGATCGAATCTACACAATCTTATGCACTACCCACCGCTTTCCATTGTGAAGCCACAGTGGTCTATAAATAAACTAACAAGTCAGTCGTAATAGGCAATGATTGACAGCATCAATCACAAATTATTTTTTTCTCTCTCTCTCGATTGACATGTCTCGAGATTGGGAGGATTTCGGCGTTCACATCATCACAAACGAAAGCTACCAGCTTTCGTCTTCACAGATTCCACGCGCAAGTGAAAAAAAATCACCGAAGGGAAACTATCACCGCTTTCCAACGTTTCATCTCATCATCTCATCATCAGGTCGCCGCTATTAAGCACGGTTCCACACTTTCCCTCGCCACACTACCATCATCAGTCTTGGAAAATATTCTCTCGGCAAGTAGAAGTTTACCTGTTTGAGACACAACACACACACACACGCACATGTTACATATCTATGACATAGAATTATTGCAACCCCCTGTATTTCTGATAAGGGATGGTCCCTTTTCATATCACGGGCGGCGATTTCCAATGAATATTACAAGAGAAGCCTGCGAATACGTTGAATTCACGTGACCTGGTTGCTCTCATTTCAGCTGACGTCAGGCAAATGTACTGCCTTACTGAAAGCTCATCAACGCGCCGCTTGATTATGTTTGGGAAAAATGTTTAGTTAAGTAATAAAGTTTAATAGAATACATATGTTTGTGGGTGGATGAATGTCTTGGTAACAAACGATCTAGAAGAGAATGAATTAGTGCGACCGATCACCAAGAGCGAAAGTCCATACGCCTTAGTAGAATCAACATTTGATACAAAGCATGATAATAGAAGTAAACTAAAGAGATACAATACACACACTCAAAACAGCACACAACATAAATATCATATAATATATATATATTATATATATATATATATACGTTTAAAAGCACAGGGTTTTTTAAAATATTCCGAATGCAGTTACCATAGCAATCTTCAGGAATTTATTCATTTGTCAACCATCACCGTATTTTATCCGGTTTACCATCTTAAGTACTGGGTGGTCACCCACCTACGTAATACTGAACCCAACAGACAGTCTATGTTTGTATAGGCTACATTAGTCAACTCCGAGCGCGAGTTCAATCATATCTGTCCCGCATTCCGCTTTTCCGCTTTTCTGCAAGCACAAGCTACATGGTTCATTCCTTTATGTGAAGGTCCTCTGAATGATTTCCACTCCACCCCGGATACTCTACCTACTTTTCTTTAAATCCCACACATATTTGCGAAGTGTGTTGTCTCATATATTTTTCATCCCTAAAAGTATAACCTGTGCCTGAGAATCCGATTTGATATATATATATATATATATATATAATAATATGTTATTGTTGTAATATTAGAAATAGGTTAATCTCCCTTCATAACTTACATCTAGCTACATTCTCTAAACCATTTTTTCTATATATCTGACAGTCAACATGTTTATAATATTAGTCTCAAAAGTCATGAATCGAACAGGTCTTCTTTACCTTGATTTCTCTTTCAATATATACAAATTATGCCTATTGCCATCGCGTATGCCACATTAACAACTCACATGTCATGTGCTCTGTCCATGCAAAGTGAAAAGAAAATCACGAATCAAATCAGCTTATCCACAGTTCCATCATCATCATCATCATCAGGGTTCGCGCGTAGCACGGATTCTAACTTTTCCCTCGCCAAAAATCCTTATATCAGTCTTGTACATAAAAAAAAAGAAATTCGTACGTCGAAGGACGATAAATCTACCAGTCTACAGCGATGTGAGTCTAACCCCTTCTTCATAGCGCTTACCATGAGAGTTTGGGCGTTCTGACAAAAAAAACAAGAATCATAAATTCGGTATGTTAGTAGGGAGCCAATCCTCT
>CM042161.1:72954245-72999274 GCA_023376005.1 Doryteuthis pealeii | reverse complement strand
TGATGATTAAAGTACTGCTCTCGAAGCTATTGAGCTAAATTCTACCATCTTCAAGGTGTCCCAAATATTTTTCTTCCAAGCCCAAGAACCATATGATTCCCAAGCCCCATTTTCCTAGATATCAGACCCCAAACCTTTTATCCATATAAAATGTGTTAGAAGCGGTGGCTGAGGGTCATTGTCGCTGGGTAGGACGTTAAACTGCACCAATGGTGAAGTCCAGTTCTGGAGCTTGGAGGAGTGTGGGTACCCCTTCATCACCATTACACTAAGCCCACCCTGACTCGGAGTGGTGTTACCTGTTAGGGTCCCGTCGATAGGTTAAATAGAAAAAATGTTGTCTAAGGCTAATCAAATGTTTTGGCTTAGTGATTAAGGATTTAGAAAGCCTCTTTAATCAAATAGCCGTGGTTTGGATTAAAAATTTTAGACTAACTCGACGTTGTCCCTCTTATTTCAATGCCGGTGCGAAAGGTACCGTTTGAATAGCGCCTGCACTGATATCAGGGCAAAGCCCCCCCCCCCCCGCCCAAACACGGGGAAAAATCTAGTAGCTAAGAAAAAGCAGCAGTTGTATACTACTATGAACGAAGTGCTACGTGTGGTTTGATTTCACTCAGCTTAGGGTTGGTGGAAGCAAGAAGCAGCAGCCAGATGTTGAAGTAGTGTATATTTGAGTAAATAGCAGTTCCAAGGCACTGGTCTCTCGAAAAATTGAATTTGCGAGGCACTAGCTAAGAGGAAGGTGCTAGAATATTGTTTAACTGTACACAAATTTCCATTCAAGGCTTCCAGGCGATTTACTTGCGTGCAAGGAAATTTAAGAAGATAAAATTGCTAATGCTACATAAGAGTTTTTCATCATAAAATGTTAATGTTTAGTGGAATTACCACTTAATTCGAGTGTTCTTTTGGTAGTTAATGATGGAGAACCTTGTACTGTATTTTAAAATTCAGTTCTTATTTTTTGTAAATGTTTTAAACTTACAAGTAGCTTCTTTCAATCCCCCAGAAAGTGAGAAAAAACTAGGATCTTTAGCAACAAATTGAAAACAGCTTAAGGGGAAAATGCTAAATGCTACCCTTTCTTTTTTTTTATTCGCAAATATAGAGACAATGATTTCCAAATCGTTTGTGAAATTTTAGAGTGCTGTTTCCTGTTCTCATGTAAAGAGATAAGTTTTCAAAGTTAAAATATTGCAATTAAATCTATTTAATAAGGAGGATTCGCTGCCCAGTTATTGTCGTAGTAAATATTACGTCACTGCTTTAAAGTCACATTACCCAAAATCGTCAATAACTTAGAATAATACACTCAAAATTGGAACGATGGCAACATTAGACAGTCCTCATTGTTTTTTTAAAACAAAGTTTTAATAGATACATCCCCAGTAATCATATTATTTAATATAGTTTGTTTATTTTAATAGAATTCAAAGTTAAATTAGAACTTAATTTCGGATTTCAAAATTGTTTTATTTTTTTTTTTAACGCCTTAATAAATTTGATGATTTCATGTTATTACGGGTTCAAACTCTCCGACATTTAATTTTTACCTTCCAACTCCTCAAGCAATATCTTTCAACAATTTATATTTACATCGCCTGGGGCGTTTTTTATTTTGCTAGTATGATTAAGCATATAAAATTCTTTAGATGATGCTTATTAGTAGCTTTTCTTTTAGTATCATTCTTTTATTATAAATGAGGCTAAAATTGGACCAGGACTACCGAAAAAATTGACTTTTCTTTCATTTGATAGGTTTAACTTGTGAAGACTCATGCAGTCGAGAAACTTCAATGTATACATTGCAAAATTTCATTCATTATCTCCCACGCCCCATCCACCACGATTTTACTTAACCATTTGTTTACCTTATAAGCAGACTAGACCTTCTCTTAACATGTATTTTACAATCAACATAAGTTCATATTATCTCTTATAAACTGCTGCATAAATTCATTTAAATAAAAGATATTGTATAACTAATATTATTATTGGTATTAAAACAAAAGAAAATAAAAAGTTCTTGTATGCTGTGTGAAGTGACAAAAATAAAACATTTTTTTAAAACAATCATTAAAAAAAAAATTTAAAAAAAAATCATAATGATGCTAAAAAAGGAAGTTGAAATACTCTTTCTCTTGCAAGATAGAAGAAAGCAACCGTAGTAGGTAGTAGTAGTAGTAGTAGTAGTAGTATGACAAATGCCTTTTTTGTGAATGTCCCTCTTTATGAAAAGATACCAATAGAACGTAATGGGTCTGTGATTTGGTAGGATTTTATCGTGTGTTCGATCCTTATTCTAGGATTTGTTAAAAAGCAAATAAATGTGCATGTTCTGTGTTTTGGAAGTAATCGTGAGTTCGATCCTTATTCTAGGATTTGAAAAACAAAAACAAATACCAAAGTGATGGTAGATAGATTCGTGATTTCGACCTTATTCTAGAATTGCAAGTTGAAAAAGCAACCGTAGTAGTAGTAGTAGTAGTAGTAGTAGTAATGACAAATGCCTTTTTTTGCGAAATATCCCTCTTTATGAAAAAGACCAATAGAATGTAAATGAGACAATTACAAAGTACATGGGCGAGTTCAATCCTTATTCTAGGATTTGAAAAGAGACAAATACAAAATGCTTGGGGTCTGTGTTCTGACAGATTATGTTGTGAGTTCGTTCCTTATTCTAGGATTTCAAAATAGGACAATATTAAAAGTGCATGAGTCGGTTCCAGATACGCTATATTGTGAGTTCGAACCTTATTCTGGATTTGAAAATTAAAACAATTCTAAATGCATGGGTCTTTATTTTAGTAGTTATATCGTGAGATGATCCTTATTTTAGGATTTGAAAATAAAACACTTCTAATGCATGGTCTTTTTTAGTAGGTTATATCGTGAGTTCGATCCTTATTTAGGATTGAAAATAGAGCAATATTAAGAACATGGGTGTGTGTTCTGGTACGGTACATCGTGAGTTCGATCCTTATTCTGGAATTTGAAAATAGAGCAATTCAATGGGTCTTTTTTTTTTTGTAGGTTATGTCGTGAGTTCGATTCTTTTCTGGGATTTAGAAAGAGACTAATACAAAGTTCACGGGTCTGTTTTCTGTAGCTTATATAATGAATTCGATCCTTATTCTATGATTTGTAAATAGCGCAATAGAAAGTGCATGGGTCGTGTTCTGTACGGTATATCTGAGTTCGATCCTTATTCTGGGGTTTGAAAATAGGGCAATTCAAAAATGCATGATCTGTGTTACGATTGGTTTATATCGTGAGTTCGGTCCTTATTCTGGGATTTAGAAAGTGACTAATAAAAAGTACACGGTCTGTGTTCTTGTAGCATATAGTGAGTTCGATCCATATCTAAGATTTTATACATGAGAAATTAAATCCTGAACATGTTTAAATAGTAATTATTTAATATTTAAACCCTTTAACTTGACTAACAGTAGCAATGTTAATTATTCAGACTGAGCGGTAAACTTCGAAAAGAGTAAAGTAGTGGTAAGTGGTTATATGATGTCCCAACCCCATTGCCCTTATATCAGGCTCCAAACCTTTTTATCATATACGTTTTAGAAGGCTGTGACTGGAGGGCCAGTGTCCTAGGTATGACGTTAAACTGCATCCAATGATGAATCCCAGTTCTGGAGCGTCTGTGGAGTGTGGAGTACCCCTTTATCGCCATTATCACTAAGCCACCCTGACCCGGAGTGGTAGTACCTTATGGTTCCGTCTATAGGTTAAATAGAAAAATTGTCTAGTCTAGTCAAATGATTTGGAGATAGTCACTAAGGGTTTTAGAGGCTCTTAATTAAATAGTGTGAGATTTTCTTTCATATAAGGCGTGTGTTAAAGCCCACTCTTATTTATAGACTCGGCATAATCATGTGACCATATTCTTGGCCAATCACTGCAGTACTCTGCTGCTGATATTGTTATTTATGACCGGCTGTTCTGGTAATAGCTATGCATATTGCTTTGAACCTTCGTGAACGACGGAACATAGGATTATATCATGGCCTTTGACACTACGTAGGATTCCATAACGCAGGACTTATTCACTTACCAAAGGAATTCTATAGCTCAGGACTTACTTAAATCCTTTTTAACTGCCAAGGATGGGCGGTCAGAAACTTAACAGTTATGGGCCCAGCATATCAACCTTAGCTAACAGTTGCATGTTAATTATTCAGATTGAGCGGTAAACATCAAAACTAGTAAAGGGTACAGTTTATCTGATTGTTTAGAAAACAAATAAAATCAATAATCTTCGTTGATGAGAGAAAACACCAATCTAGAAATATGCATTTTTATTTTTTTAATTATTGTAATTTAATCATATAAACAAAGGAATGTTAAATAGTAAATTCATTGATTTATATATAAATTACATTGATTAATTTCACAGGCATATGAAGCTGTCTAGGGTTAATTTATACCGGGAGTTTCAGGGAATTCCATTAAATGTATATTTTATTGTTCTATGGAGATAGGACATGACATTTTCATCTCACTTTCGGCTAAGCTACAAAATGTCGGTACTTTCTCAACTTATTGCCAATATACACAGATACATAGCATTTTTACAAGTTTAAAAGTGGAGGGGAATGGGAGTAAAAATACAGGTTTTTTGTTTGTTTACTAATACATTTCCTAGATATAAATTAAAACTAAACAAATTTCTTAAAGATACACTAATAATAACTCGAAACAATTGGCATTAAATCCACAGATTTTGGGGGAAAGTTTTTCATTCAATCTTTTTTTGAGCCATAGAGAAATGACATACAAAAAATAACGAATTTTAAGCAGGACATGTTCCTAGGATGTGTTTCTTAGTATGTAATTAAGTGATAAATAAAAAGTGATAGGGCGCAAGTGACAGTACAGTTGCTTTCTTTGGTGGGTGCGGTTTTCACGATTTCTTTTAAGACAACACACAACATTCCTTGATTAATATGATTAAATTACATTATTAAAAATATTGGATCAAGTCTCCAATAAGCACCCTAGCTTCCCAAGCTAATGAAAGGTTCTTATCTTAACTCATCACCGGTAAGTTCCGTATCAAACATTTGTAAACAAAACAACAGACGATTTTACGAATTTATATTGTATCTGACAAAAACAAATTTTACAATTGTGGGATACTAATTCTGATGAACACCCTCCTATTCAAATAAACATAAACATATTTTAAATAAATACTGTATTTTTTTAGATAAGCATATCTACATTTACACAAGGCTAGGCAAACCATCATCTTCACGTCTTTGAGGCAGTCGCAATCTTTTTGCACTGTGCAGTCTTGTGTAGGCACTAGGATTGAAACATTCCCTGGAATTATTCACTGGGGATATTGTTGCTGAGATTGGAGTAACTTGAAGGGATCAAAAAATCCCCCCCTTCTTGTGCTCCAACTTGAATTAGTTTATCCCTTCTACCAAATATATACACTTTGACTTTTTAAACGATCTACCGGTTGTAAAACTTTTGAAAATGCAGCGGTCGGAACAGCCCTTAAATTCTCCATTTTCTTCACCTTTTTAAAACATTTCGTTTAATTAGCTGATCAATATTTGATTAAAAGTATGATATTGTTCAAGCTTTTGTATATCTACTTTTCTTTTCCGAATTTTGCGTATATGCATTAAAAATCAGAAACAAAGAGATTTTAGTGGCAACCCTTACTCATGAAATAAGATTATATGCATTTTAATGATTTGACAATAGAAAGCATTACAAACCAGAAAGAAAAAAGGATTGTTCAGTGGTCAAGAATTGATATTATTGACTAGAACTACTATACATTTACATTATACATACCGTTATACCTTGTCCATTATGCTGCATTAATTCATGACCACTGACTATCCCTTGGCTATCTTTCTGTAGTAAAAATTCATTGCAATGCATGTCCATTATACATTGATGATGATGATTATGTATAATGTAAATTTATTGCAAATAATTTTTACTATAGAAATGCATTGAAAACCAGGAAGAAAGGGATAGTCAATGGTCAGGAATTAATGCAAGCATTACTGACAATGGTTGTTATATGTACTAGCAAGAATATTTTCTTTTCTGATTAGAGGAAAACTTTGATTAGTGTGACACAATGGTTATGACATGGAACCATGTTGGTGGTTTGAGTGATTAAATGGAAAAGTTGTGAGTAGTGCGTGATCAGTAACGGAAAATATTGAATGATATCAGCGAAAGACGCGTGCATTGCTTTTGATTGGACAACGCGGCGAAGGGGAGAAAGGGACGAATGGGACGTGAGAGGGTTGGAGATTCAGCCTGCCGTCCAAAGTTTAAGACGGGCTGATGCGGTCTCCCGCGCGTGGATCATGGGCTAAATAAAATAAAAGCTTTAAATAAAAATATCTTGTTAATTCAATTGCAATGAACAAATCAGTCCTTAGTCCAAATAAACAGACGTTAGATAGAAGTCAACCCAACTAGACAACAAAGCAGCCGGAGTAGATCAGCAAGAAGCAAGTAAGATCTCCTCACCAAGTAAGTCTCTAATCTGTCTCTCTCTTACCTGAAATAACTTCTTATCAAAGAAAATTAGCGATGTCAATGTGGTATGTGACACGTATCACATTTGGTATGTGCGCCACATACGATCACGTTAGCTTGATGTGCTTAGGGTGCCTATTGAGACTGATCCAAAAATTGAATATTTCTACATGTGTTTTTTTCTCATCAACAAAGCTTATGATATTTTGTTTCCAAAACGGTCGAAGACCAACCACTCCTTAACTCTTTTTAAGTTTGTCGCTCAGTCTAAATAATTAACATGAAACTGTTTACCAAGAGGTTTAAAAGTTTAAATATTAATTTCTAATTACAGTATCTCATATTAAACGAAAAGTTCTAACTAATAAAATTAAAAAGATAAAATCTGGGCATAGATAAACCACAACGTACGTTTTATATGTGATAACACGGGCTCTTCGGGACCTGTGTCTGGTAATGAAATTAACAGCGTGATCCCAGGGGGCTACACACCCCACTTGATTTAAGAGACAGGGCTGGGTTTATGCCCAGTGCCCAAGGTACCCCCCCCCCGAGGGGAATGCGAGGGATCTACGCATTTTTTGCACTTGTCATCCCATGAGCTTCGGTTCGTGGTGGGCCACATATATTTATTCACTACGCTTAACTGTTACAACAAAGCCAGAAGTATGGGGCGCCAAATAACTATCGAAGTCACAAAGAATTACATTACACCACGTGGAGTGCCCAATATATGCGAAGAAAATAAAGATTGCAGAGATAGAAGAAGAAGGAAGAAAGAAGAAGAAGAAGAAGAAGAAGAAGAAGAAGCATGTTAGAGAGAAGAAGAGAAGAAGAAGCGAGGAAGAAGAAGAAGAAGAAGCAAGAAGTTAGAAAGAAGAAGAAAGAAAAGAAGGAGATGATGAAGAAGAAGAAGAAAGTTAAGAAGAAGAAAAAAGAAAGTTAAGAAGAAGAAAGAAGAAGAAGAAGGAAGAAGTTATAAAGAAGAAGAAGAAGCAAGATAGTGAAGACGAAGGAAAAAGAAAGAAGAAAAAAAAGAAATAAAATAACAATAATAAAATAATAAAGAAACAAGAAGAAGAAGAAGAAGAAGAAGAAAAAAGAAGAAGAAAGAAGCAATAAGTAAGAATTTAGAAAGAAGAGAAAGAAGCAAGAAAGGAAGAAGAAGGAAGAAGGTATAAAGAAGAAGAAAGTTAAGAAGAAGAAAAAAGAAAGAAAAAAAAAGAAAAAGAAAAAAGAAGAAGGACGAAGGTATAAAGAAGAAAAAAGAAATAATAAATAATAATAATAAAATAAAATAAAAGAAGCAAAGAGTTATAAAGAAGAAGAAGAGAAGAAGTTATAAAGAAGAAGAAGAAGAAGAAGTTATAAAGAAGAAGAAGAGTTATAAAGAAGAAGAAGAAAAAGAAAGAAGAAGTTATAAAGAAGAAGAAGAAAAAGAAAGATATAAAAGAAGAAGAGTTATAAAGAAGAAGAAGAATTATAAAGAAGAAGAAGAAGTTATAAAGAAGAAGAAGAACTTATAAAGAAGCAAGAAGTTATAAAGAAGAAGTAAGAAGCAAGAAGAGAAGAAGATTATGTAAATATAACCTTGTGTTTTAAAAGTGGAATGCCCGATGGAAGGAAAGTAAAACTTCTTTATTCTTAATTGCTTCAAAGGAAATAAAACTGAGGAGATAAACGTTGAGAAAGTCTTTAAGTAGATACAGACATTTTCTGTTTGTTTAGTTTACGTTTCTGACGAGAAAATATCCGGTCTAGGCGGCTTTTTGTAAATGTTCGGCTGGAAATGTTTGTATATTTGTAACAATCTTCCACTTCGACTTTTTGTGGGTGGCATGCAAAAATAACATTGGAATTAAAATTAGAAAGTACAAAACTACCTTGTTTTACGAGTATCTCAACTCGAAATAGCATGTATAGTAGGGTACCACCAATTTTCCCTGTGAAATTTACCCCCCCCCACACTATATTTAACACATTGAAACTGCATAAAGGTCATATTATCTTGAAAATCTTTTGTCCATTCAAAGAAGAAACATTAAAAAGACTCCTTTCTTAAATTCAGCTTACGTAAATAATGAAAATTATGAAACGAAACAATGTTTTATTTTTGCACCGTTAAATCAATTGATATTTAACGTAGCCAAAAAACAAGTTAGGACTAGAGGCTTTTTTAAAAATTCTATGAAAAATCAATTAATGGTCTGATTTTCATGAAAATTTCCATAATACTTACCTTTTGATGAAAATAGTTTTTTCCTAAATATATTAGGGGAAATATTTTTTACGAGGTCTACACACCCTATTTATTTTTATGTGAAAAATGAACCGACAAAAAAAACGATTTTTACTTTTTCTATAAAGATAGGAATCTGAATAATTATATCAAAAGAGTTTTATAAGTTTCCATTTCTACGTCATTCGGGTCGATTTTTTGCTTTGTGTTTGAGCTAACATTTGAGGTACAGAGAGCTTCACATAATATTTACCAATACCTCACAAAAAGCGGATGTTGACACAGGTCAGTTTTCTTAAGCAGAGTTTAACAAGTTTCAATCGGAGTTCTCCTTCTCCAGACTGGTTACCGAGCCATGGTTAAAGAGGCCCAATCTGCCTTGCTATTTGCCCATAGCTGAGGGAGAATTGGATTCATACTTTCCCAAGCGTATTAGCGCTATGTGAAAGTGCAAACAGCTTCGTTCAGGAATTGATCCCGGGTCGATGATTCCAATTCCTACGACTCAAACCATTACACAAGCCCGTCCATCGTATGTATATACTCACCAATACACACACATATATGTGTGTATTCACCAAACCTCCCACACGAGCAGGATGTGGCACAAGGTCAATCTCTTAGCGGAGATTAATAGGCTTAAATTTAGTTTTTGATTGCCTAGACCAAGGCTTAAAGAGCCCAGTCTGCCCTACTATTTAAAAACAGCTAGAGCAGAGAGTAATAGCTGCATCGTACATTTCCCCAAGGGTATTAACGCTATGGGAAATGAAAACAGCCTCGTCCATTTTCTGCGACGATATTCCATTATACAACGAGCGCCTCTTTCCAAGTAGGTAGATATGGCGCAACAGTAACCAATTACAGCTAGAGACTTGGGGCGAATGTTTAAATTTCACCGAGCCACTCTATCATATTGCAGTAATACCCTGACAAAGGCATTCATCTTCTTCTTCTTCTTCTATCATGCAGATATTACTCTCTGTCTAAGCTGTTATTAAATAGTAGGGCAAGACTGGACTCTTTAACCTTGGTCTAGGCAATCAAAACTAAATTTAAGCCTTATTACTTCGCTTTAAGAGATTGACCTTGGCCACTCCTGCTCGTGTGGGAGGGTTTGGTGAATACACCAATATATGGTGTATTGGTGAGTATATACATACATGACGGGCTTGGTGTAATGTTTGAGTCGTAGGAATTGGAATCAATCGACCCGGGATCAATTCCTGAACGAAGCGTGTTTGCACTTCCACATAGCGCTAATACGCTTGGAAAAGTATGAAATCCAAGTCTCCCTCCAGCCTATGGGGCAAATAGCAAGGCAGATTTGGCTCTTTACCAGGCTCGGTAACCAAGTCTAGGAAGAAGGAGAAACGCCGAAATTGAAACTTTTAAACTCTGCTTTAGAAACTGACCTCTGTGTCACATCTGCTTTTGTGGAGGATTGGTAAATATTATATGTTGAACCTCCTGTACCTCAAATGTAGCTCAAAACACAAAGCAAAAAAAATCGAACCGAATGACGTAGAAAAATGGAAACTTATAAAAACTCTTTTATATAATTTATTTCAGATCCTATCTTATAGAAAAAATAAAAATCGTTTTTTTTGTCGGTTCATTTTTTCACATAAAATAAAATAGGGGTGTGTAGACCTGCGTAAAAAAAATATATTCCCTAAATATTTTTAGGAAAAAACTTTTTCAATCAAAAGGTTAAGTAATTATGGAAATTTCATTGAAAATCAGACCATTAATTGATTTCATAGAATTTTTAAAAAAGGCCTCTAGTCCTACTTTTTTGGCTACGTTAATATCAATTGATTTAACGGTGCAAAAATATAAACATTGTTTTTCGTTTCATAATTTTCATTATTTAGTAAGCTGAATTTAAGAAAGGAGTCTTTTTAATGTTTCTTCTTTTGAATGGACAAAAAGATTTCAAATAATATTGACCTTTATGCAAGTTTCAATGTGTTAAAAAATAGTGTGGGGGTAAATTTCACAGGGAAAATTGTGGTACCTACAACATCTATTCGTGAGTTGAGAACTCGTTAAAACAAGGTAGTTTTACTTTCTAATTTTTAATTCCAAGGTTATTTTGCATGCCACCCACAAAAAGTCGAAGTGAAGATGGTTACAAATAGACAAACATTTTCCAGCCGAACATTACAAAAAAGCCCGCCGAGACCGGATATTTCTCCTCGTTCAGAAACGTTAAACGTAAAACAACAGAAAAAATGTCTGTATCTACTTAAAGGACTTTCTCAACGTTATCCCTCATTTATTCTTTGAAGCAATAAGATAAAGAAGTATTACTTTTCCTTTCCATCGGGCATCCACTTTTAAAAACACAGGTATATTTTAACATAATCTTCTTTCTTCTTCTTGCTTCTTACTTCTTCTTTATAACTTCTTGCTTCTTTATAAGTTCTTCTTCTCTTTTAAATTCTTCTTCTTCTTTATAACTCTTCTCTTCTTTATAACTTCTTCTTCTTTATATCTTCTTTTTCTTCCTTCTTCTTTATAACTTTCTTCTTCTTCTTCTTCTTACTTCTTTATAACTTCTTCTTCTTCTTTATACTTCTTCTTTCATTCTTCTTCTGTATAACTTCTTCTTCTTCTTCTTCTTTAAAACTTCTTGCCTTTATTATTATTATTATTATTTTATTATTATTATTTCTTTTCTGCTTTTTCCTTCGTCTTCTTCTCTTCTTTTTTTTTCCTTTTTCTTCTTCTTAACTTTCTTCTTCTTATACCTCTTCCTCTTTCTTTTCTTTCTTGCTTCTTTTCTTCTTCTTTTCTAAATCTCTACTTATTGCTTCTTTCTTCTTCTTTTCTTCTTCTTCTTCTTCTCTTCTTGTTCTTTATTATTATTATTATTGTTATTATTTATTCTTTTTTCTTCTTTCTTTTTCCTTCGTCTTCACTAATCTTGCTTCTCTTCTTCTTATAAACTCTTCTTCTTGCTTCTTCTTCTTCTTCTTAACTTTCCTTTTTCTTCCTTCTTAAACTTTCTCTTTCTTCTTCATCATCTCCCTCTTCTTTCTTCTCTTTCTAACTTCTTGCTTCTTCTTTTCTCTTCTCTCTAACATGCTTCTTCTTCTTCTTCTTCTCTCTAAAGCTTCTTCTTCCTTCTTCTTCTTCTTCTTCTTCTTCTTCTTTCTTCTTCTATCTCTGCAATCTTTATTTTTCTTCGCATATATTGGGCACTCCACGTGGTTGTAATGTAATTCTTTGTGACTTCGAGAGTTTATTTGGCGCCCCCATACTTCTGGCTTTGTGTAACAGTTAAGCGTAGTGAATAAATATATGTGGGCCCACCCACGAACCGAAGCTCATGGGATGACAAGTGCAAAAAATGCGTAGATCCCTCGGCATTCCCCTCGGGGGGGGGGTACCTTGGGCACTGGGCAATAAACCAGCCCTGTCTCTTAAATCAAGTGGGTTGTGTAGCCCCCCTGGGATCACGCTGTTAATTTCATTACCAGACACAGGGTCCCGAAGAGCCCGTGTTAATCACATATAACGTACGTTGTGGTTATCTATGCCCAGATTTTATCTTTTAATTTTATTAGTTAGAACATTTTCGTTTAAATATGAGATACTGTAATTAGAAATTAATATTTAAACCTTTAACCTCTTGGTAAACAGTTCAATGTTAATTATTTAGACTGAGCGACAAACTTAAAAAAGAGTTAAGAGGTGGTTGGTCTTCGGACCGTTTTGGAAAACAAAAAATAATCAATAAGCTTTGTTGATGAGAGAAAACAACAATGTAGGAATATTCAATCTTTTGGATCAAAGTCTCCAATAGGCACCTAAGCACATCAAGCTAACGTGATCGTATGTGGCGCACATACCAAATGTGATACGTGTCACATACCCACATTGACATCGCTAATTGTTCTTTGATAAAAGTTATTCAGGTAGAGAGAGACAGATTAGAGACTTACTTGGTGAGGGAGATCTTACTTGCTTCTTGCTGAATCTACTCCGGCTTGCTTGTTGTCTAGTTGGGTTGACTTCTATCAACGTCTGTTTCTTTGACTAAGGACTGATTTGTTCATTGCAATTGAATTAACAAGAATATTTTTTATTTAAAGCTTTTATTTTATTTAGCCCATGATCACCCGCGCGGGGGAGACCGGCATCAGCCCGTCTTAACACTTTGACGGCCAGGCTGAATCTCCAAACTCTCACGTCCCATTCGTCCTTTCTCCCCTTCGCCGCGTTGTCCAATCAAAAGCAATGCCACGCGTCTTTGCTGATATCATTCAATATTTTCCGTTACTGATCACGCCCCACTCTCAAACTTTTCCATAATTAAATCACTCAAACCACCAACATGGTTCCATGTCATAACCATTGTGTCACACTAATCAAAGTTTTCCTCTAATCAGAAAAGAAATATTCTTGCTAGTACATATAAACAACCATTGTCAGTAATGCTTGCATTAATTCCTGACCATTGACTATCCCTTCTTCCTGGGTTTCAATGCATTTCTATAGTTAAAATTATTTGCAATAAATTTACATTATACATATCATCATCATCACATGTATAATGGACATGCATTGCTAATGATTTTTCTACAGAAGATCAGCCAAGGATAGTCAGTGGTCATGAATTAATGCAAGCATAATGGACAAGGTATACGGTATGTATAATGTAAATGTATAGTAGTTCTAGTCAATAATAATCAATTCTTGAACCACTGACAATCCCTTTCTTCTGGTTTGTAATGCATTTCTATTGTAAATCATTAACAATGCATATAATCTTATTTCATGAGTAAGGGTTGCCACTAACAATCTCTTTGTTTCTGATTTTTAATGCATATACGCAAAATTCGGAAAAGAAAAGTAGATATACAAAAGCTTGAACAATAATCATACTTTATCAAATATTGATCAGCTAATTAAACGAAATGTTTAAAAAGAGGTGAAAGAAAATGGAGAATTTAAGGGCTGTTTCGGACCGCTGCATTTTCAAAAGTTTTACAACCGGTAGATCGTTTAAAAGTCAAAGTGTATATATTGGGTAGAAGGGATAAACTAATATCAAGGTTGGAGCAACAAGAAGGGGGGGATTTTTGAATCCCTTCAAGTTACTCCAATCTCAGCAACAATATCCCCAGTGAATAATTCCAGGGAATGTTTCAATCCTAGTTGCCTACACAAAGACTGCACAGTGCAAAAAAGATTGCGACTGCCTCAAAGACGTGAAGATGATGGTTTGACCTAGCCTTGTGTAAATGTAGATATGCTTATCTAAATAAAAATACAGTATTTATTTACAAAATATGTTTATGTTTATTTGAATAGGAGGGTGTTCATCAGAATTAGTATCCCACAATTGGTAAAATTTGTTTTTGTCAGATACAATATAAATTCGTAAAATCGTCTGTTTTGTTTACAAATGTTTGATACGGAACTTACCGGTGATGAGTTAAGATAAGAACCTTTCATTAGCTTGGGAAGCTAGGGTGCTTATTGGAGACTTGATCCAATATTTTTAATAATGTAATTTAATCATATTAATCAAGGAATGTTGTGTGTTGTCTTAAAGAAATCGTGAAAACCGCACCCACCAAAGAAAGCAAACTGTACTGTCACTTGCGCCCTATCACTTTTATTTATCACTTAATTACATACTAAGAAACACATCCTAGGAACATGTCCTGCTTAAAATTCGTTATTTTTGTATGTCATTTTCTATGGGTCTAAAAAAAAGAATGAAATGAAAAACTTTCCCCAAAATCTGTGGATTTAAATTGCCAATTGTTTTCGAGTTATTATTAGTGTATCTTTAAGAAATTTGTTTAGTTTTAATTTATATCTAGGAAATGTATTAGTAAAACAAAACAAAAAACCTGTATTTTTTAACTCCCATTCCCCTCCCACTTTTAAACTTGTAAAAATGCTATGTATCTGTGTATATTGGCAATAAGTTGAGAAAGTACCGACATTTTGTAGCTAGCCGAAGTGAGATGAAAATGTCATGTCCCTATCTCCATAGAACAATAAAATATACATTTAATGGAATTCCCTGAAACTCCCGGTATAAATTAACCCTAGACAGCTTCATATGCCTGTGAAATTAATCAATGTAATTTATATATAAATCAATGAATTACTATTTAAACATTCCTTTGTTTAATATGATTAAATTACAATAATTAAAAAAATAAAATGCATATTTCTAGATTGGTGTTTTCTCTCATCAACGAAGATTATTGATTTATTTGTTTTCTAAAACAATCAGATAACTTACCACTCCTTTACTAGTTTTGATGTTTACCGCTCAATCTGAATAATTAACATTGCAACTGTTAGCTAAGGTTGATATGCTGGGCCCATAACCTGTTAAGTTTCTGACCGCCATCCTTGGCCAGTTAAAAAGGACTTTAAGTAAGTCCTGAGCTATAGAATCCTTTGGTAAGTGAATAAGTCCTGCGTTATGGAATCCTACGTAGTGTCAAAGGCCCAGTGATATAATCCTATGTTCCGTCGTTCACGAAGGTTCAAAGCAATATGCATAGCTATTACCAGAACAGCCGGTATAAATAACAATATCAGCAGCAGAGTACTGCCAGTGATTGGCCAAGAATATGGTCACATGATTATCGCCGAGTCTATAAATAAGAGTGGGCATTTAACACACGCCTTATATGAAAAAAATCTCAACACTATTTAATTAAGAGCCTCTAAAACCCTTAGTGACTATCTCCAAATCATTTGACTAGACCTAGACACATTTTTCTATTTAACCCATAGACGGAACCCTAATAGGTACTACCACTCCGGGTCAGGGTGGGCTTAGTGATAATGGCGATAAAGGGGTACTCCACACTCCACAGAGCTCCAGAACTGGAACTTCATCATTGGATGCAGTTTAACGTCATACCTAGGACACTGGCCCTCAGTCACAGCCTTCTAAAACGTATATGATAAAAAGGTTTGGAGCCTGATATAAGGGCAATGGGGTTGGGACAATCATATAACCACTTACCACTACTTTACTCTTTTCGAAGTTTACCGCTCAGTCTGAATAATTAACATTGCTACTGTTAGTCAAGTTAAAGGGTTTAAATATTAAATAATACTATTTAAACATGTTCAGGATTTAATTTCTCATGTATAAAATCTTAGAATATGGATCGAACTCACTATATGCTACAAGAACACAGACCGTGTACTTTTTATTAGTCACTTTCTAAATCCCAGAATAAGGACCGAACTCACGATATAACCAATCGTAACACAGATCCATGCATTTTGAATTGCCCTATTTTCAAACCCCAGAATAAGGATCGAACTCACGATATACCGTACCAGAACACAGACCCATGCACTTTCTATTGCGCTATTTACAAATCATAGAATAAGGATCGAATTCATTATATAAGCTACAAGAAAACAGACCCGTGAACTTTGTATTAGTCTCTTTCTAAATCCCAGAATAAGAATCGAACTCACGACATAACCTACAAAAAAAAAAAGACCCATTGAATTGCTCTATTTTCAAATTCCAGAATAAGGATCGAACTCACGATGTACCGTACCAGAACACACACCCATGCTCTTAATATTGCTCTATTTTCAAATCCTAAAATAAGGATCGAACTCACGATATAACCTACTAAAATAAAGACCCATGCATTTAGAAGTGTTTTATTTTCAAATCCTAAAATAAGGATCGAACTCACGATATAACCTACTAAAATAAAGACCCATGCATTTAGAATTGTTTTATTTTCAAATCCCAGAATAAGGTTCGAACTCACAATATAGCGTATCTGGAAACCGACTCATGCACTTTATATTGTCCTATTTTGAAATCCTAGAATAAGGAACGAACTCACAACATAATCTGTCAGAACACAGACCCAAGCATTTTGTATTTGTCTCTTTTCAAATCCTAGAATAAGGATTGAACTCGCCCATGTACTTTGTAATTGTCTCATTTACATTCTATTGGTCTCTTTTCATAAAGAGGGATATTCGCAAAAAAAGGCATTTGTCATTACTACTACTACTACTACTACTACTACTACGGTTGCTTTTACAACTTGCAATTCTAGAATAAGGATCGAAATCACGATCTAATCTACCATGCACTTTGTATTTGTTTTTGTTTTTCAAATCCTAGAATAAGGATCGAACTCACGATATAACCTTCCAAAACACAGAACCATGCACATTTTATTTGTCTTTTTACAAATCCTAGAATAAGGATCGAACACACGATAAAATCTACCAAATCACAGACCCATGTACGTTCTATTGGTATCTTTTCATAAAGAGGGACATTCACAAAAAAGGCATTTGTCATTACTACTACTACTACTACTACTACTACTACTACGGTTGCTTTCTTCTATCTTGCAAGAGAAAGAGTATTTCAACTTCATTTTTAGCATCATTTATGATTTTTTTTAAATTTTTTTTTTAATGATTGTTTTAAAAAATGTTTTATTTTTGTCAACTTCACACAGCAATACAAGAACTTTTTATTTTGTTTTGTTTTAATACCAATAATAAATATTAGTTATTACAATATCTTTTATTTAAATGAATTATGAGCAGTTTATAAGAGATAATATGAACTTATGTTCGATTGTAAAATACATGTTAAGAGAAGGTCTAGTCTGCTTATAAGGTAAACAAATGGTTAAGTAAAAATCGTGGTGGATGGGCGTGGGAGATAATGAATGAAATTTTGCAATGTATACATTGAAGTTTCTCGACTGCATGAGTCTTCAAGTTTAAACTATCAAAATGAAGAAAAGTCAATTTTTTCCAGGTAGTCCTGGTCCAAATTTTACCTCATTTATAATAAAAGAATGATACTAAAAGAAAAGCTACTAATAAGCATCATCTAAAGAATTTTACTATGACTTAATCATACTAGCAAAATAAAAAACGCCCCCCAGGCGATGTAAATATAAATTGTTGAAAGATATTGCTTGAGGAGTTGGAAGGTAAAAATTAAATGTCGGAGAGTTTGAACCATAAAACATGAAATCATCAAATTTATTAAAGGAGTTAAAAAAAAAATAAAACAATTTGAAATCGAAATTAAGTTCTATTAACTTTGAATATCTATTAAAATAAAACAAACTATATATAAATATATGATACTGGGGATGTATCTATTAAAACTTGTTTTAAAAAACAATGAGGACTGTCTAATGTTGCATGTTCCAATTTTGAGTGTATTTATTCTATGTTATGACGATTTTGGGTAATGTGACTTAAGCAGTGACGTAATATTTACTACAGACAATAACTGGAAGCGAATCTCCATTATTAATAGATTTAATTGCAATATTTTAATTTGAAACAATTATCTCTTTACATGAGAACAGGAAAAGCACTCTAAAATTATCAAAAACGATTTTGGAAATATTGTCTCTATATTTGAATAAAAAAAAGAAGGGTAGCATTTAGCATTTTCCCCTTAAGCTGTTTTCATTTGTTGCTAAAGTCTAGTTTTTTCTCACTTCTGAGGGGAATTGAAAGAAGCTACTTGTAAAGTTAAAAACATATTATCAAAAATAAGAACTGAATTTAAAATACAGTAAAGGTTCTCCATCATTAACTACCAAAGACACTCGGAATAAGTGGTAATTCCACTCAAAATTACATTTATGATGAAAAACTCTTATGTAGCAATTAGCAATTTTATCTTCCTTAAATTTCTTGCAAGCAAGTAAATCAGCCTGGAAAGCTTGAAATGGAAATTTGTGTACAGTTAAAACATATTCTAGGCACACCTCCTCTTAGCTAGTGCCTCGCAAATTCATTTTGGAGAGACAAGTGCTGGACTGCTATTACTCATATAACTACTACTTCAACTCTGGCTGCTGCTTCTTGCTACACCAACCCTAAGCTGATGAAATCAACCACACGTAGCAACTTCGTTCATAGTAGTACAACTGCTGCTTTTTCTTAGCTATAGATTTTCCCAGTGTTGGCGGGGGGGGGGGGCTTTGCCCTGACTATAGTGCAGGCGCTATTGCAACGGTACTTTCGCAGGAATTGAAATAAGAGAGGACAAGTCGAGTTAGTCTAATTTTAATCCAAACCACGGCTATTGATTAAGAGCTTCTAAAACACTTAATCACTATCGCCAAAACATTTGATTAGACTTAGACACATTTTTCTATTTAACCTATCGACGGGACCCTAACAGGTACTACCACTCCGAGTCAGGGTGGGCTTAGTGATAATGGTGATGAAGGGGTACTCCACACTCTCCAGAGCTCCAGAACTGGACCTTCACCATTGGATGCAGTTTAACGTCATACCCAGGACAATGACCCTCAGCCACCGCCTTCTAACACATATATGATAAAAAGGTTTGGGGTCTGATATTAGGAAAATGGGGTTGGGAAATCATATAGGTTCTTGGGCTTGGAAGAAAAATATTTGGGACACTTGAAGATGGTAGAATTTACGCTCAATAGCTTGCGAGAGCAGTACTTTAATCATCAACATCATCATTATCATCACCATCATCAGTTTGTGCTGGCAACACGTATCTCTCTCTCTCTCTCTCTCTCTCTCTCTCTCTCTCTCTCTCTCTCTCTCTCTCTCTCTCTGTGTGTGCGCGCGAATCGTCCCTATCGGTTATTCCCAAAAGGGAGGTCTTCTGCACAGTATCCAGATTCCACACAGAGCTGGTTGATGTACGCTTTTGCTGGTCGGCCTACAGTGGTTTGTCCATGCGTAAGTGTCCACTGGAGAACGTGACTTATGAGTTCGTCCTTTCTTCTCCAACAGTGTCCAGCATGTCTTCTTCGTTTCATTCAGATGGTTTGTATGATGGAGAGAAAGAGGTCGTACAACTATTTTCTTTAGGGGGGGGGGTGCTTCCAAGACTTCTTTAAGACAGCACACAGCATCCTTGTGCAATTCAGCTCACCCCTTCTCTCTCTCTCGCTCTCTAGGCTTTTCGTTAGAGTCCAGGCTAAACAACCCATCTGCCCTAGTATTTACACGTTTTGGCGTGTACTATTATACTAGAAGGGGGTACCTAACCTCTCCACCGTGTGCAAGAGGTGATACAAGGTCAATTTTAAGCGGTGTAAAACAAGTGTGAATTCAGAGTTTTCCTTCTCCTATAGTGTTTGCTTAACTAAGGCTAAAGAACCCATCTTCCCTAATGTTTACATATATTGGTGTGTACCAATATATTAGAAGGCGCCTAGCCACCCCAACACGACCAGGATGTGACACAATGTCAATTTTTATGTGGCGTAAAGCTGTTTTGAAATGAGAGTTTTACTTCTCCTTTGTGAAGAAGATGAAGAAGGTGATGATGATGGTGAAAAAGAAGAAACAAGAAAGTGAAGAAGATGATTGTGAAGTAGAAGAAGCAAGAAAGTGAAGAAGATGATGATTATGATGATGGTGAAGGAGAAAAAGAAGAAGCAAGAAAGTGAAGATGATGATGATGATGAAGAAAAAGAAGCAAGAAACTGAAGAAGAAGATGATGGTGAAGAAGATGATGGTGGAGAAGGAGAAGCAAGCAAGTGAAGAAGATGATGGTGAAGTAGAAGAAGAAGCAAGCAAGTGAAGAAGATGATGATGATGGTGAAGAAGAAGAAGAAGAAGAAGCAAGAAAGTGAAGAAGAAGAAGGCTGTCAAAATACATAAAACAACAAAATAACCAACATTAGAGACTATCGTGTCGACCACATCCAGAACAAATGCTGTTCATCAACATTTCTGCACTATTTGTAAAGCAGTGTGAATCAGTCAATATAATGTACCGTGAAACTTTGGTCGATCCGTCAATACTTATTTTATGTAGAGAGGTTAGGGAATTGCGTTTATTGTACGTTCATTTTTACATTTTTTGTGTAGTTGTTTCTTGCGATTCTTTTTTTATTATTATTATTATTGTACATTATTATTGAATACGAATAATTTTAAACCAGATCTATTTGATTTCGAAAGGGAACCTTGTGTTGCATTCTGTTCTAAATTGAATTTAAGGAGAAGGTTTTTGTCAATGAAGTGTACGAAACGAAGGAAGGAAGAAATGAATGAATGATGGTCTGAGTTTGTGAGTAAAATTATGGAATGTTGCAAGGGAGAACTGAGAAATCTAAGTGGAGGGAAATACGATGAAGAGGAAAGAGAAGGAAGAAGAAGTGAGAGGTGTAGGAAGATGGAAAGGAAAGATTATTTGGAAGATTGAAGTGAAAGAGAAAAGAGGAGAAGAAGGAAAGAAATAAAGTTATGAAAAGGGGGCGGGAGAGAAAAGATGAATAGACACTGATAAGTGAGAAAGACAGGGAGTATTAAAAAGGAGGGAAAGAGAGGAAAGAAAAAAGAAAGATAAAACGAAAGAAAGAGAGAGAGAGAGGGGAATTTTAAACACGATAGAAACAATGGAAAATATAGGAGTGAGAAAAGCAATGATGCCAGAGAGAAGGTGAAATTGGAAGGAAAGGAAAGAAAGATAAAATGAACTTTGAGAAAGAAAGAAAGAACGAAATAGCGAAAGAAAGAAAAAGAAATAAAGAAGGTAAGAAATAATCAAATATAATATAAAAATCTAAACTAAACAATACAAGAATTAGATAATATGGAAAGACAATAAAACTGTGAAAAGAAAGAAAGAAGGGAAGAAAGGAAGAAAGAAGGGTGGAAGAAAGAACGAAAGGAAAGAAGAGAATGGTGGAGGAAAGAATTAAAGAAAGAAAAAAAGAAAGATGAGAAAGGTGGAATAAAAAAAGAAAGAAGGAATGAAAGAAGAAAAGGAAGGAAGAAACAAAGAAAGAACAAAGGAAACTAATGAGCGTGGTAGTATATTGGTGAGAGAGGAAGAGGGAAAGGAGAGAAAGACAGGGAGAAGGAAAGAGAGAGAGGAAGAAAGAAAGGAAGAGAGAAGAGAGAGAAAGGAAGGAAGAGATGAAGTAAAAGAGAACGAAAGAGAAGAAATGAAAGAGAGAAGAGAGAGAAATGAGAGAGAAGAGAAGAAGAAGAGAAGAGAGAAATGAAGAGAGAGAGAGAAAGGAAGGAGAGAGAGAGAAATGAAGAGAGAGAGAGAGAAATGAAGAGAAAGAAAGAAAGAGAAAAGAGAAAAAGTAAAAGAAAGAAAGTGAGAAAGAAAGAAAGAGAAAAGAGAAAAAGTAAAAGAAAGAAAGTGAGAAAGAGAGAAAGAGAAAAGAGAAAAAGTAAAAGAAAGAAAGTGAGAAAGAGAGAAAGAAAGAGAAGCAGTCAAGTAGAAAAGAAATGTGTTCGGGGAGTCTCACGTGACAATCCGTTCGGGGATAGTTTACATTCGCTGACATTTGAGCTTTGGATAACCGTTCAAGTTGAAAAGGCTTGATAGTGATGTGCCCACAGAAGCACATCATCAGAAAATTTACAAGGTGAAAACCATCAGATAAAAGAGTTTTCGGCTAAGCACAGTTTAATATTATACTGGGCTAAAATAGTGGGGCACCCCAAGGTGCATAAAGTTACTACACAGTAGGTTTATTGCTATTGGGGAGAATCCAGCTGGATCGGCCACTGGAGAAATTATTCGCTTGAGACGTCCTCCCACCTCCAAGAAACCCCTGCCTCCTCGATTCAAAGGAGCAGGGCTGGTTTTATTGTTCAGTGCCTGAGATGCCTCAAAATTTTCACACTGTCCCACAACTTGAGTTTCGGTTTGTGCGCCCCCCCCCCACCAGATAATCGGATTTAATGACAAGGTGGGATATCAGATGATATATATCGTACGTTGCAGGATTTTAAACACATTAATAATATGGGCTGTTTTGAGGCAAAGCTATACCTTATTAGAGATATTGTTTATAAATAATATGCTAATAATGATTATTTGAAAACAATTGATGATATAAAGTAAATAACTAAGGTAATATTGACATTGTTGGTGACGTATTTTCCGTTACATAAGATCCAATATAATAAGATATCCAACGTTCCGAACGCTGTACCACCAATCTTCTTTAGGTGTTTCTTGCCGAAGGCTTCCGAGTTCGATAAGAAGGTACCAAAGTTTGATGAGAAGGTTACCGAATTCGACAAGAAACACCTAAAGAAGGCCGGAGGGCACATCGAACGGAAAGTCCCCTTTCGATCAATTGGATGTTCATGCCAAGCCTTGGCACCTATATGATTATCCATGATTTCAACAGAGATCGAACCATTACCGAAAGAATTGAAAAGAACATCAACATAAAATCAGTAATCAAAAACATGGAAACAAATAGATAAGAAAAGTTTCGGGTTCGATTCCAGCGTTCGCCAACTCAACTCATGAGTATCACAGTTTAAATATGTGCGTTAAAGAGGTAGATAATGGTAGATGGGACGCCCCACCTCAGACTCATAAACAATTTCTCTGGTCTAGTGCAAGTGGAAAGGGGATAGGCTCCCTCACTGCTCGGCTGATATCGACAGTAGGTCGCTCCACATACTTTACTAGATTTACTGTTTGTTCTTTTTTTTTAACTTCTAGGTCGATGAATTTTTTGACCTTGAGAAAAAGCAGCGGTATTTCAAACAATCCCAGTTCTTCGATAATTATCGGTACCCCTGCTGTTTTGTATTGTTCTGTCATGTTCCTTCTATCTGGTGTTCCGTTGTTTAGTAAATTAGACAGTCGAACGGCTCATAATAACTGTCGTTTCTTCAATATGGGACTGATTACCTCTTGCTCACGTGGCCCAACACGCCCCCAACACCAACCCCAACCCCCGGAAACCCTGACAAACAGTGACAGATATTTCATTAAATTTGTGGGTGGGACCGCACACGAATGGAACTGGGATAAGGAGGCGATAAATAAATAAATAAATGCCAGCGGGGGATGATGTTATCATTTCGATATATATTTAATGTCTGGTGTTGGAGAGGAGGAAGAAGAAGAAAAAGACAAAGCCTAAATTATCCACGCCTATTGCGACGAGGTTGTATCGTACAGTGCTAAGACAAAAATTAAAAGCAAGAAAAACATTTCTGTTTTCTTTTGTCTCGGCTGTTTTAACTTAATGATGTTTTGTCTCGATAGAAATAATGTGGTTTTCTTTTGTGTGTGTTTGATCCAGACAAAGAAAAATAAATCCACGACACACAAGAACAAATCTCAATAAAAAGCATTCAGAAAAAAAATCTAGCAGAACCTATGGAGACTGTAAGGAATAATAATAATGCTAATCTTATTATAATGGAGATTGTGTGTTTGTATGTTTGTAACCGAAACTATGTAACTACTCAAGTTACAATTCCCTTTGTTATTTACGTCACATTCTCCTTTTTGTTTTTTTACTTAATCCTCAATTATTAGTAAAATTGTTTTACATTATTAATACTGTTGTCCTTACCAATATACTAATAACATGCAATTGAATTTATATATACAATAAAATAGCGGTTTACAGTGTGAACGGGAAGGCTAATTTGCATATTGATATTAAAAATTTGATTTTAATAAATATATGTTTAGTATTATTAATTTCCAATTGTCTGGTTTTATCTTAATGAATATGAGCAAAGATTTCGGGGAAAAATCTTAAAAGAAATCGATTAACAAGAAGAAATAACAGTAATTTTATTCTTTACTTCCTATTTTAACTAAATAGTTAAATTGGGAAAACTTAGCAATGGCGGAGTGATGGAAGAGTGAATTTCAGTTGTTCTATTTTTCGATTATACCCCCCTCTGTTTCAAATCTTTTTATCTGCATTCTTATTTAGTTTCATTAGCCTTTTCTAATTTGATATATTTTATTACATTAAAACTTAAATACTTGCACCCGACGGGTGCATACATTTGCTAGTAATAATAATAATAATAATAATAATAATAATAATAATAATAATAATAATACACTTTGCGATAAAGACGGATCACCTTATGCCAGCCAGGAGACCAGACCTATTATTGATTAACAAAAAAAAAGAGAACTTGTCAACTGGTAGACGTTGTAGTTTCAGCAGATCACTGGGTATAGATGAACGAAAACAAAAAGATTGACAAACAGCTGGACTTTCAGAGAGAATTGAAAAAGCTGTGGAATATGGGGGTCAAAGTGATACCAATTGTAGTTGATGCGCTTGGAACGGTCCCAATAAACTTTAAAAAAAAGACTGGAAAATTTGAAAATCAGAGGGAGAATTGAGACCATCCAGACTACTGCACTGCTGAAACTCAGGAGAGTCCTGGAGACATGAGGAGACTTGTTGTCACTCAGACTCCAGTGAATTACCATCAGCTAAAAACTTTTCAGCTGGTAGATTTTGAAGTTTTAGCAGATCATTGTGGGGAAGATGAATGAAAACGAGAAGATAAACAAACACTTGGACCTTGATAGAGAATTGAAAATGTTGTGGAATATGAGGGTCAAAGTGATACCTATCGTAGATGGTGGACTTGGAACAACCCCACCCCCTAAAAAATTAAACTTGGAACAAAGACTGGAGGAACTGGGAATCAGAGAAAGAACTGAGACCATCCAGACTAATGTATTGCTGCAATCGGCTAGAATACTCAGAAGAGTCCTGGAGACCTGATGTCACTCAGACTCCAGGGAAAGACCATCAGTTAACGCTGTTGTGAAAAACTCACATGATAATAATTATAAATTGCAGGATCTCTAGATATACCACGGTATGATAATTTAATTATCAAAACATTTAATATGTTTACCTAAGAGCTATTGCCACACACTTCAATATGTAAAATGTATAGTAATTTTGATTTAACTATCACTCTTTTTTTCTTTCTTTCCTTCTTTTAATAATATCCGATTGAAACATACTATCGTTATCGCTTGCACATGCTCACCCTCTCTCTTTCCATACTCTCTTTCTTTCTTTCTTTCTTTTTTTCTTTCCTATATTTTTTCTGTGTAGCGTGTTCTTTTTCTTCCCTTAATTTCTTTAGGTAAAAGAACGAAATGGTCCATTATTTAGCTGAGGTGACGACACTCATTAGAAATAAGAATTCGATGAGTAAGCAGCACCAGATAATCCCGATTTTCATTTTCTCTCGGACGATTTGGACGGTTCCATTTTTAACCAGAGGGTGTTGCTGATTTTTTAAAGATTTATTTACTTTTCCTGGCATTAATTCTTCAGACTAATATCTTCAGCTTTATGGTTATTCTTAAGACGTTTCAGCCAATATATCATTCGACTTCATTCAGGCGTTAGTTTAATCTAATCGTTTCACAACGGGTTAAAGAAAACAATTGTCAGATCTGAGTTTCACACTCCTGCACACACGACAAATTCAATCAGGGTTGCTATAAGAATCAATAACAGTTTAGGCCTTCAAAAAAATAAGATATGTTCATTTTTAAAAAAAATAAAACATCGTGCCAGTCATAATTGTCAGTACAATCACCACACTGAAGCCCAGACTGGCGTCCACGGTATTTTTCCCTCAAAGTTAAAATCACGAGATTAAGGATGTGGTGCAGAGGCACATGATGACTATGGACGTATGAATGTCTGCCTAAAGAAGGTTGCCCTGGGTATGACGTTAAACTCTATCTGTCGTTAAACTCACTCCCCCGCTCTCGCTCTCTCTCTCTCTCCTCTCTCTCTCTGTATATATATATATATATATATATATATATATACAGTAGTATCTTGACTTACGAGTGCCCCAATTTACGAGTTTTCCTTGTAACGAGCAGTCACTCGCTCGATTTTTTGCTTTATGTTGACCGCTAAATTTTTCTATCTTATGATGTTCTATAAAATATAATGCAATTTTTCTTATTTGCAAAAAGTGTAACAAAAATTAGTTTTTTTTAGGAGGGAAGGGAATTGAATGGATTAATGCCATTTCAGTTTATTTCAATGAGGAAATATATATATATATATATATATATATAGGGTCATCCACAGACACGTGTTTCGACTTATCAAGTCTCCTCAGTGTGGCTAGACATTTTGTAAGCTACCTACAGCCGGAATTGAAATCCGATCGGGTGGGTGTCAGTCCGGCACCGTAACCATTAGGCTGTCTTCACTTACAGAATGGGAAGGGGATTTTAACTGTTTTAATACACACATCGCTTTGCGTGTAAAGGCCGTCACAAAGTGCTCCATTCCTTAGAAGAGCGTTAATGGTTAGAGTAGTGGGAAATGGACTTATTGACCCAAGTTCAAATCCTAGATAAGGCTGTTTGCATTTCACATAGCGGTAATACCCTTGAGAAAGGTATGAATCCATATATTCTCCCTCCAGCTATGGGTAAAATAGTAGGACAGACTGGACTCTTTAACCTTGGGTAGGTAACCAGTCTAGGATAGGGAAAACTCTGAATTCAAAATTCCTGAGGTCAGTCGTTGATTGGGTCATGTGGCCTTCATTGTGCACCAATTCTTTCCTATCAACTGAACAAAAAAGTGCGGAATGGTCCTACACAAGCCTTCACCACTATAAACAAAACACTGTGTTGATTGTTCATTGGATGAACACTCATGCGTCGAAAATCGACGATTGAGTCCATCTAAATATATATATATATATATATATATATATTATATATAGTATAATATAATAAATATATAAAGGTTTTACATATCTATTTATTAATGACAAAGGAAGTCACAACCATTTGGTTTCATGCTGACCTGTATACATAACTTTTGCACTGTCCATAAACACACATACACATTCACAACAACACCACATACATACGCATAACATTTTATCCAATCATACACATCCTATGTCTGTTAAACTTTTTGTAATTTTCGATTTTCCTTGCATTTGAAACAATGTGACCTGAAGATTATTTGCGCTTACGCATGCATGAAACCAAATGGTTGTGACTATTCCTTTGTCATCCAATAGATAGATATGTAAAACCTTTATATATTTATTTTATTATATTATATAATAGCTCTATTTTTTTATATTGAGCACTCTACCAATAATACTGCATTTTGTCACACCGTCCAGTAAAAGCTGAAACAGTGACAATCCCACACTATATATATATATATATATATATATATATATATATATATATAATCATACAATTCACAGTTTCAAGAATTCATTTGGGAAATTTAGAACATGTCCTCCTAGATAATAGGTACACGGAATTATTTCGAGTTTTTTTTTTACAAACTTAAATAATTAATCAGCGATCCTTACGTTGAAGATATTTCTTCAACTGTTGCTAGGCAAAAAATCTATAACGATTACATTTTTAAAAGCTGCGGTTCACATAGCAACGGGAGTTAAAGATGAAGACAATAAACAAAGAAAGATGATTATCACCTACTCACCGAAAAAATTCCTGCATAGAATTGACATAAAAAAAGAAACGCAGATGCCAACGCGGACAGACACCCAAAAATTATGAAGTTAAGTAAAACAACACACACACACACATATATATATATATATATATATATATATTATATATATATATATGTAAGTGTGTATCTGTGTGTGTGAGTGTGTAAACTAATCTTCATAAGGTATCATGTAATATTTTAACACAAGTTTGACTAAGTAAGGGATAAGTTGAAAAACAGGGTCGCTGTTTAATGGTGTCATAGTTAGAAATAATACCTGATTCACAAATGTTTCTAACTTTTCTGTAGTATATATAAACTAATATTTTGGATTCTTTCAAATTGAAAATGTGGTTAGGAGCTAAGCGGCCGTACAGCTGCTTTCTGTTGGCTGCTGTTTCCAGTATTTATTAAAGACAACATGCAGCATCCTTTAGAATAAATTCTCTACACTAACCGTGCACAATTGGTAGTACACCCATCAGTTATGCAACAATGTAATAGTTATAAATAATGCTAGATTCGACAATTTTTCTGTGTTCTCTTTTTTCTTTTTTCTTGTATATCAACAACAATTTTGAACTCTGAAATTAAAAAGGTGATCAATTTCCAGAATGTTCTTCGTTAATGCATTACTCAACAAACCATTTTTCATGTCTCTCATTTGTTCGTAGATTCGTTTGTTGATATTTCTTGGGGACGCATTTGTGTGTTTTATGTTACAATTTAAATTGTAAGTATTAAGAGAAATGAATTAAAAGAATAATCAATATAACGTATCTTTTAAAACACCTTAACAAACGAATCTACGAGCACAAAAGTGTCAGTTAAATAATCCATTAAAGAAGCACATTCTGGAAACTAATAACCTTGTTAATTTCAAAGATTCAAAAATGTTAATTAATATATACAACAAAAAATTAAGAAAAATAATGTTGAATCTATCATTATTTCTAACTATGACACCATTAAACAGAGAGCCGGGTTTTTTTAAATTGTCCCTTTACTTCGCAAAACCTGTGTTAGAATATTACAAGATACATTATGTTGATTTTTTACACATACATACACACCCACACACACATATATATATATATATATATATATATATATATATATATATATATATATACGACACATTTTTTATTTATTTACGAGCAGAATATATATATATATATATATATATATTAATACGTTCCACTTAATACTTGTAATTTAAATTGTAATGAATAAGGTATATGTGAAACATCAAAATATATCAACAAACGAATCTACGGGCAGAAAAGTCACACACACACACACACATATATATATATGTGTACATATTTTTTCATTGGCGCCAGTCCAGAAAGGGAGATTTCTTTGCTTTTATAAAAATATATATAGAAAAACTGTTGTTATGGGTTCAAAGGGAGAAAATTAAATATTTTATAAAAAAGAAGGTCCGTTTATTTTTTATTTCTTTTATCTTTATTTATCTTACATTTTCGACATGTGCTTCAGATCTTTTGATATCTTCTTCAAGCATCGATATATATAAATCTTTGCTGTTTTTTTTTTGTGTTATTTTTATTTTTTATTTTGTTTTTAGTTTTTGCTTTTTGGCTAATTTTATATTTTTCTCTGTTTTTGCAGGTAAGTGAAAATATCCAGATTTATTCCGGTAAGCATATATGAAACTTTAAAACTTTAATTACAAATATATATATATATATATATATAATCCAAAAATCCAGAGATGAAATCTTCCTTACAACATAGGAGTTTTTTTTTAACCTGTCGGAGTTTGCAGAGCTCAAAATGTGCTCTTATTGTTAGAGTCACAGAGCAAATTTATAAGTAAAAATATAACAAAAGATTTAGATTTTTTGCTTCAATGTCTATTTCAGGAAGCTAAGACACAGGGTCTAACACACACACACACACACACACACACACACACATATATATATATATATATATATATATATATATATATATATATATCATTCGTTTTGTTTTGCTCTATGGGCCCTACTAAACAAACCTTATCAAATACCAATATTTTATTTGAATTTAACGACATTCATTAAACAAAATAGACGTATATGTCGTTTTTTTTATTCTCTTTTACACGACACATCAGAACTTACCTGTGAGTTAATCTTTTCTATATTTCTGTGCTTCTCTTCTTCACTCGACGAATCTATATCATTGCTTGGATTACTCCTTTCTTAAGGGCAAATTTTATTGGCGGTTCGCTGACTATACACGGTATAAAACGCCTCAAAGTCCACCATCATATTTTGTTTGTTGTTGAGATTTCGTTAGTTGTCCACAAGATCGACACTAGCTGGGTCACCTAGGTATAGGTGGGGGATGTTGCAAGACCCGAAACACACAATGATTCTGAGATAACATCACTGACGCTGTGGTTAGGTGCACCTTCCCGGTATATTTCTTAGGATTAGCAAAAACCACGAAATCATATTTCAATAGGATTCTCATTTCTGATCAAATATATAAGGGTTCACCTTCTCAACCAAAAACAAAAGAAAAAAACTGAAAGTGACTTCGGTCTTTCATGTGATGATAACTCTTCCGACGCATATTCAAAGAATATATATTTATTATATATACTAGAAAAAATCAACCTACGGACGTTATAATACTTTATTTTTGAAAAGTATTGCCCGTTGGTGGGGTAAAAATTCCATGTCAGAGGGTTTGTATCATAAGTATGTAAAATCATCAAATTTATTAAGAGAGTAAAAATATTTTACAAAACAATTTGAAATTGAAACTTAGTTCTATCTCACTCAAATAAAATGTTGTGCACATCTATTAATTATTAATTAAATAATTATTTTGAATATTTTACACATCAATTTTACATAAAATCGTAGGCATTTATTCATTTGTAAACTAGGAACCTTGTGGTTTCTTGCCGAACGTTCTACCGATTGAGCTAACCTGACCCATTATGGATATGTTCTTGTTTTTTAAAAAAACAAACAATGTAGACTGTCTAATGTTGCATACCCAATTTCTGAGTATATAATACAGGGTTGTTCTTTATTCTATGTATTGACGATTTTGAGTATTGTTATTTCAGTAGTGACATATCATAAGTTAGTAAAATCAAAATTATTAAAGGAGTAGAAAAAAAAACAATTTAAATGGAAACTTAACTTTTTAGTTAAGTTGTTACTGAAAAAGGACGAGAGTAAAAATAACAGCTTTTATTTATCTTATCAATATTAATTGTTTTTTATTCTATGTATTGACGACTTTGAATAATGTGACGGAAGCAGTGTGTTACAATCTTTTGGGTCATCCTGTAGTCTTTAAGCAATGTGGTAATCCTCTGATAAATAATCCTTTGGTTCTTCCGGTAAAGAGTCCTGAGTATTCTAAGTCCCTCCTCAATGATTGCAAGTACAGCTGTGGCAAGTATCAGTGTTTAAGTAGTGTATCAGCCACGCAGTATGGCTAGTGATTGGCGAAGGAATAAACCACGTGACCACGGCTAGTCTATAAATTCACGTGGGGAATTGTAGCGCACCTTATATACAAAATATTCCAATACAGTGACGTAGTTTTGGTTACAGAAAAATAGAGACCGAATCTCCATTATTAATACTAGTTTCGCTCCTCGCTCCTCGCTCAACATCGAGAAGATTAAAGTTAACTTAGAACGATTAAGACACCATGTAATTGGGGTTTTTTTTCCTACTCGTCTCATTTATGTTTTTTTATCGATTTTTTAAATAAATTTTAATAGTATTTGCTAAATTATTTTACTCTCTTACTCCTCTCTTCCTTTTTTTCTCTCTCACTCACTGGTATTCTTAAAATCAGTTTACTTCGATCATGGACCGGGTACTCCTGCTAGTACAAATATATAATACTGGATAAGTAAGTAAGTAAAGTCGTCGAAGTGGCCTAAAGTCGGTATCAGCCAATCAGCGAGGGAGTCTATCCCCTTTTTACTAGCGCTAGACCAAAGAGATTGTTTTTCGCATCTGAGGTGGAACGCTACACTTACCACCAGCTCTTTACTTTACCGCACAGATCCCTGTGCTACTCATACGCTGAATTGGCGAGGGCCGGTATCGATCTAGGAACCTCATGGTTTCTAGTCAAACGCTCTACCGACTGAGCTAACCTGACCCATTATGGATATGTACTTGTTTTTTGGGTTTTTTAAACAATGTAGACTGTCTAATGTTGTATACCTAATTTTTGAGTGTATATGATACAGAGTAGTTCTTTATTCTATGTATTGACGATTTGGGGTATTGCTACTTCAGCAGTGACGTAGTTTCGGTAAAAGAAAAAACTCAGACGAATCTCCATTATTAGTAGGTTAATATATATCTGTTTTTCTTAACAATTTAAAGTTTTTCCAATGTATGACTACCGAATTCTTTGATTGGAAAGTCTACATTTGACCTGAAGTCAATCAGTAGTTTTGCTGTTTATATGAATTCACATACAACAGAGCAGAACTCGAAATAAATACGATGTCTGAAATAATTCTAAGGAAGACAAAACTATTCACACAAAGGATATTTAGAGAAACTAAAAAATAGAAAAAAAGGATGGTGATTATTCGTGATATAATGTTATTCAATGTTATTTACGGAAAGATGACTTACATAAAAAAGTGAGATAGAAATAATGAAAGAAAGAAATATATCAGAGAAGGAGAAAAAGAAAGAAATGAAAAAAAAGAAAGTAAGAAAGAAGACATAAAGGAACCAAAAAACGAAAGAAACATAGAAACAAAGGAACACATTAGATATGGATAGAGCGAACGAAAGAAAAAAAGTACATTAAAGAAAGAATGAAGCATATCATAGAATGAAAGAAAGAAAGAAAGAAGATATTAAAGGGAGGAAGAAACAAATAAACAAACAAACGAATGAACACATTAAACATGGATAGAAGGAACGAAAGAAAAAAAGTGAAAAAAAAACACACATTAAAGAAAGATAGAAGGAACAAACAAACAAATGAACTCATGAGAAATAGATAAAAAGAAAAGGGAAAAGAAAAGACAAGAAACACATTAAAGAAAGAAAGAAAGAAAGAAAGAAACATACATATTAAAAATTGAAACGAAGAAAAAAACATAAAAGAAATAATGAAAGAAAATAAAGAAACAAACAAACAAACATATTTAAAAAAGAAAGAAAGGGGGAAGGAAATAAAGAGAGAAACAAATAAGCCAAGAAAATTGAAAGAAAGAAACAGATAGAAGAAAGACAGAAAGAAAGACAGAAAGAAAGTCAATGTTAAAGAAAGAAAGAATAAGGAAATGGAAGGAATGCATTAAAGAAAGAAAAAAGAAAGAAAGAAACGTATTAAAGAACGAAAGAATCACATCAAAGAAAGAAAACTAGAAAGAAAGAATAAAGAAATGAAAGAAACCTTAAAGAAAGAAAGACATCGGAGAAAGTAAACAAGAAAGAAAGAAAGAATAAAGTAGGTAATGAAACACATTAAAGAAAAAAAAAAGAAAGAACACTTCCCTATTTGGAGTGAATCTACGTGAACAGTTATCAAGTCAAACTACTGAAAAGAGTCGACAGACACAGCCGCCATGACAGCTGAAATATAACTTCTACTTTATTAAAAATCAACTTCGATGAAATTTAACATATTTCCGCTAAGTGTATAACAATGAGACTCCCAGAATTTGTAAATCTGTTCACTAAGTTGCATTTATATAGTTTCTTTAATGGCTTAATAAAAATTGAATTACATAAAAAGAAACACAAAATTTGTATATTTTGCTACAAAAAATTACTTACTATGACTTCCGAACGCCGCCAATCTAACTGAATGTATGGAAAACATTTGTTCACTCTTTAGATGGTCACGTCTCGAGATATTATTGACATCTCGAAAATGAATTTGCATATCTCAAACATGGCATATTTTTGCTGTTTTCTTTCAACATCTTTTTTGTCTACTAATTTGTCTATTGAAATGTTTTTTGCAATTCAAATGTTTATCTTCCTTGTATTAATTTCTTCGGACCATATAACCTTTAGGCACCCCTTTTTGATCTCGATTAAGAAAGGACATGTTTTTCATTTACACCGTCAATATCTGGTTGTTTTAACTGACGATTTTTAGATTGTTTTAAAATTATAAAACTAACCCCTAAACCTACCCCTAACCCTAACCCATAATCCTAACCCCTAACAAACAAGCGGATATTGACGGTGTAAATGAAAAACATGTCCTTTCTTAATCGAGATCAAAAAGGGGTGCCTAAACGTAATATGGTCCATTTTTTCATTACGTGTTTTCTATAACACTGGGGAACAATTTTAACATAATTTCTTTTGTGTTTGATTTTTCATTTGATTTAGGCTCAAATTGGCATGCTGATTTTAAAACTGATGTCAGTTTTCTTCTATCACATCAAGTTTTTTCTCTACAGCTTACTCCCCAAGTAAGCACAATTGTATCGTGTATTTGTAGGAGGTGCCAGATCATCTCCGTAGTCCACATCCGTGATCGTTTGTGCGGGGTATCTTTTGCTTCTTGCCTTTTTCTTTTATGGTGTCTAATGATGTTCGAAATACGTAGTCTACGCAGATTATAAATACTAGCAAATATATGCACCCTCTGGGTGCAAGTATTCAAGTTTTAATGTAATAAAATATTATATTAAATTAGAAAGGCTAATGAAACTAAATAAGAATACAGATAAAAAGATTTGAAACAGAGGGAGTATAATAAAAGATTTGAAACAGAGGGAGTATAATAAAAAATGGAACAACTGAAACTTACTCTTCCATCACTCTCGTCTTTCATTGTTATTTTTTCTAATTTAAGTATTTAGTTAAGATAGGAAGTAAAGAATAAAATTACAGTTATTTTTTCTTGTTAATGGATTTCATTTAAGATTCATTGAAGAGATTTTGCTTATATTCATTAAAATAAAACCAAACAGTTAGAAATCAATAATACTAAGCACATATTTATTAAATTCGATTTTTTAATATTAATATGCAAATTAGCCTTCCCGT
Organism: Doryteuthis pealeii; assembly: GCA_023376005.1. NCBI lineage: Eukaryota > Metazoa > Mollusca > Cephalopoda > Myopsida > Loliginidae > Doryteuthis > Doryteuthis pealeii. The sequence goes on along the minus strand of CM042161.1, from coordinate 72,964,177 downwards.
TCACACTGTAAACTGCTATTTTGTTGTATATATAAATATAATTGCATGTTGTCAGTATGTAGACATAGTTAACAGTATTAATAATGTAAGACAATTTTATTAAATTGAGGTTTAAATAAAAATAAAATCATGGAGAATGTGATGCCAATAACTAAGAGAATTGTGACTTGAGTAGGAATATAGTTTCGGTTACAGACAGAAAAACACACAATCTCCATTATAATAAGATATATGGCGCAAAAAAAGAATTATTTTGAAATGTTGCAAGCGTTGAAATTATAACCAAAATAAAAAAATTCACCTTCTTTTTCGTTTTTTCCTGTTCTTAAAATTCCATCAATGGTAGATTAAATTTATACGTTTTTCTTAAAAATATTAGTCCAACAATGTCTTATGCTTCAACTACTTTAGGTTAGAGGAATTAAATTATCAAAATAGTTACATATTTTTATATTATATTCTATTGAAGATTTTTTTTAAATTCTATGAAATAAGCACAAAACTTTTTAGATACTGTATTTCTATGTTTTTTAAAAGAAAATCGAGGGTATCCCATAGCTCAAAAAATTGATGTGATATAGAAAAACTGGGGTCATTTTTTTTATTTAGAGGTCAAGAAATAGTCAAAAACAAGTGTCAGATCCAACTCCAGCAAAATCGTGTTCCCCAGTGTAATGTATTGATTTGGTTAGATTTTACGCGTCAGGACCATCGCTACTTTATTCTCTCCATTCCCTATGAAGTCATGGAAGCAGAAAAGAATGTGATATATATTATATATATTATATATATAATATATATATATATATATATATATATATACACTCTGTGTGTGTCTGTGTGTATATATATATATATATATATATATATATATGGATTTATTGCGTATTTACTTTGTTCTTGTGAGCGATTTATTTATATCATGAAACATGGGAAATGAACAAGTAAACAAAAACAAAACAAATAAAAAAAAAAACAGAACAAAAAGCAGAATTCCAATATCCAGGCGTTTTTCTGTCCCTGGTTTGATTTATTTATTCCAATATTTCGGATGATATTCACCCTATATCAAGGTATTATATGATATATGTGAATGTGTCAAAAAGTGAAATGATATCTCTGATATATATATATATGTGAATGTGTGTGTGTGTGTGAATGTGTGTGTGTGTGTGTGTGAATATATGTGTGTGTGAATATACATATATATATGTATAAATGTATATGTGTTATATATATATATATATATATAAGTGGGAAAATAGACATATATGTAAAAAAATATATGATATATATATATGTGCATAGATTGGGGGCCCAATACCCCCCAATCCACACCCAACAAGCTGAACTTAGCTTGGGAGACTGGTATTCTTGCTGAAAAAGGTGTTGAATTCGGTCAATTCTTCTTATTCGGGTACTTTTTGTTTTTTTCTGTTTTTTTTTGTTTTTTTATAACATCTATTTGTGACCCGGTAAACATTAGCTGACAATACTACCATGTAGAAAATAATCAAAATCACCGACTATGTATTTATTTTTTATGTCATTGTTTTAATGATTGCCAAAGAAAAAAAATCATTTTTCATTCAAATTACTGGTTTCTGTAAGAAGCTTTACAATCAGACATTAGTATTCAATAAGATTAGACAAGAATCGACGATATACCCACTGTAACAGCGATAAACACACACACACACACACAATAAAATCTTCGAGAAAAAAAAAATATATATATATATATATAAAGAAAAAGTGACAACTAACAATGAGTTAGTATAAAAAATACTCAGACGAGACAGAAACAAAAGATGTTATTTTCAGTCCTGATTTAAATGAATAACGATTCCTTTTGAAAGCCGACGATTTTTTAATCTATCTATTTAACTACAGAACATTGACTTCAAAATACGCGTATCATTCAATAAATAAGGAGAATCTATTTATCTATGCTTACGGAAAGTTACGTTGAAAACACAAATTCCCGCACGATCACCGAGCGATGAGCTTGTTCTATGCTTAGATGTGTGACCACTTAAGCAAGCGCAGGTACTCTAAAAGTCTTATTCTGCCAATTCTTTGAATTGGAAGCTCAACTTTAAGATGGTTCACACCTGGACAAAATTTCAGAAAAATTGAAGTGAGAAATTTTAATAAATTTAACAAAATATTGTAGCTTCACTTCTGTGTAAAATCAAAACTATCGTTTTGGTACAAATAACGTTCAATAAATATAAAATAATAATAGAAAAATCTTTGTCATAGATGCAGTGTCATATTGGGATATTGATCTTGCTATGAAAAAATCAGAAATCATCAATAACTTAAAGTTGGTTTACTTTCAGACGTTTCGAATGGATTTTCGAATTTCACAGGCACAAATAAACCAATTTCCAGGAGTAGGGAAACTCTAGAACTCATTTTATATACAAAAATAGATTACAAAATGCCCCCATTTTTCGCGAACCCCACCAAATTTGGAGAGCTAAAAATTGACATAACTTTTTTGAGCCCCACTCTCCCAAAAAGTTATGTCAATTTTTAGCTCTAACTCTAACACAGTCCAAACCTGTGCAAAAAGATTGAAGGGTGGGGTGACAATTTTACTTTTTTCTGGGGGATTTGATACGTTCTAGTTCTTGTTCTTGTTCTACTTGTCCATTTTTAACTTTCTTCAAAATTTTCTTCTTCTTCATTCTCCTCGCTGCTGCTGCTGCTGCTGCTTCTTCTTTCTACCTTACTCAACAGTTTTTTTCTTCTTCTTCTTCTTCTTCTTATTATTATTATTATTATTATTATTATTGATAACCAATTCAATATCTAGGATGATTTAATAGAGACAACGTATTTCTTGATTTAAGATACTCTTTTTAATCTTTCCACAAAAAAACAATTGTGAAAATAAAAAGACAAAATGTGACCCGTCCATTTTTTATCTTAGAAACATCAAAAAACAAAAAGAGAGAAGAAAAAAAAGAAACAACACAAAAAAGCGCAAAGCAAATTTTATGCATTCAATTATTCGTGGTCAGCAGATTGAGTTGACCTGATGGCATTGAAGCAATTAACCCCAATCAATGAAACCAATTATGAAGACAGTCACACAGACACACATACACACTCATATACGCAGACACACATGCATACACACAGAGAAACACTCACACCCGCACAAGCAGAAACGCTTAGAATCTTCTCTTTCTACATACCTCAATATATCGTCTTTCTTGGGTTGTTGTTGTTCTTCTTCTTCATTTTTCACTTTCTTCAAAATTTTATTGTTCTTTCTCTTCTTTCTACGTTCTTGTTCTTCGTGATATTCTTCTTCTTCTTCTTCTTTCACCCCTTTCTACTTACCTCAACATATTCTTCTGTCTTCTGCTCTATGTTGTTGTTTATGTTGTTCATACAGACATGAACACACGCATACGTACACACACACACACACACACATATACACACCTACACAGAGAAATGCACGCACACCCGCACATGCAGAAATGTTCAGTTTCTTCTCTTTTTTCATGCCTGAAAATTCCGTCTGTCTTCTTCTTCTTGTTCTCTCACCTCTTTCTACTTACTTCAACATATTCTTCTGTTTTCTCCTCTATTGTGTTGTTGTTGTTCAGACAGACTTACGTACACACACATATGATGGCAGCAAACTCGTGTTCGAGTATTACTATTGCTTGATAAAGCAACAACAACAAAAAATCAATGATGAGCTGCGCGAATGTGACTTTTTAGCCCAGCCAAAATCTTGCACATCTTCCCACATTCTCAACAAGTTATTCCAGGGAGCACAGGGTTTTTTATTGGTCCATTTCGCCGATGCAGAGTTTGGTGACTCATCAGGCCAGCTCTGCTCAGACACGACCTTCCACACTGTTCACATAGTAGTCCTATTTGAAGCCCTTGTCTGGTTACCGCTTTATGAACGTTTCCCTTGCGAAAATCGTTTTAACCGTTCATGTTCCATACGATTGGTATCGAATTTCTTTGTGCCTTCATGCAAAGTTTTTCTCCACTGCCTACGATCCAAAGATTTAGTCTCCCAGGTTTTCATATCTATGCTACACTTTTTCAAGGTCAACTTAAAGTAACCCTTATACCTCTTCTTAGGCTTTTGAGCCAAACGCTTTCTGTTTGTAAGTTTCCCATAAAAAAGTTGTTTAGGAAGTCGCCCATCTTCCATCTTTACCAAATGCCCGCTCCATCTCAATCTATACTTGGTTACAAGAGCTTCTATACTTAGACATTTGGCTCGTTCCAGAACCTCAATGTCACCGACGTACAATTTCAAGCGTAGCCCTAATAGTTGTCGTAGGCACTGCTGGAGAAAGCGCGCGAGACGTTTCAAATGTTTCCTGTTCGTGGTCTAAGTCTCGCAAGCATAGAGGGGAACAGATAGAACATATGCAACGTAGAACTTGACTATAGATGCAACTGAGATTCCACGACTATTCTACAACCTTCTGTCTAATTTTCCAAAAGCATCAATTGCCTTGCTGATCAGAAAGTGGACCTCGTCACCAAGGATACCAGTCAGCGTACTACCTTGGAATATAGACTTATCTACAACTGCTACTTGTATACATAGACACAGTCGGTTCACAGTATGGTTCACCTGGTGCCGCTTGATACATAGGACAATCTTTTCCAACGAAACCAACGGTTGCAATTGCACATTAAATGTATTGTACACTATGATAATATATATATATATATATATATATATATATATATATAAATGGATTCTCCCGTCGATTTTCGACGTATGAGGGTTCATACACACAATCATATATTATATATATATATATATATATATATATATATAAAGGAATATGTATAAAGATAAATATTCAACAGACTATATATATATATATATATATAATATATATATATATATATATATAGTCTGTTGAATATTTATCTTTATACATATTCCTTTTTATATCTTCATTTTAGTAGCATGCCCGTCTTTGGGTTTTGTTCATAAAGCACTTCGTGATTTGGTCCGCAACCTATACGGGTTTGAACAATGACTTCAAATATTCTAGGTCAGAATTTAGGTCTCTGTAGATTTTTGCATAGTTCCCCTTCCCCTTCCCCAGCCTTCAAAGACATTTTCTAATCGATTTTTCTCCTTCTTTTCACGTTTTGGGAGACTCTTGATAGATACATGTTGAGCAAATTTATATATATATATATTATATATATATTATATAATCGATAGGAAAGCATTTGTGAATCAAGGAATGCCACGAACCCAATCAACGACCGACCTCAGGAATTTTGAATTCAGAGTTATCCCTCTCCTAGACTGGTTACCTACCCAAGGTTAAAGAGCCCAATCTGCCCTACTATTTTACCCATAGCTGGGGGGAGAATATATGGATTCATACCTTTCCCAAGGGTATTAGCGCTATGTGAAATGCCAACAGCTTCGTCTAGAAATTGAACTCGAAGCGACGAGACCATTTTCCACGACTCACTCTCATTTTCAACTAGCTCACGCGCCTCCATCTGTAACATCTCCCAAGTGGTGAAACTTGAAATTTAACATAAAGAATTAGCATACAAAATATTATTCTTCAAAAATTGGCCTTCGTTTTAGGAAATACCAAAAAGTGCGAAATGGTCCTATACAAGCCTTCACCACTATAAACAAATCATTGAATGAAATCTCATCCGTCGAAAATCTAAGAGAGAGTCCATTTATATATATATATATATATATATATATATATAGTTGTATAATTTTTTTTCTCTCTATCACGGTTTCGGTGTACAATTTACACCTTCCTCAGGAGAACTAAAAATTATAGGTAGCTAATTTCATATATATATATAATTGTTCGGTCTGGAATTATTTTTATTTCTCTGTCATTTTCATTAGTATAAACTTTAGTCTTTAAGTCAAAACGTTTCCCTTTGAAATTAAAGATTGGTTTTCCATACGCTTATCAGACAAACGTAATTTGTAATTCTATTTGTCAGCTGTCCACAACTTCCATCCCTTTTTTCTTTCATTCATTTTGTTTATATCTTATTTATCTTTACTACTCGGGTTGGTATTTCTGAGTTCTTTGGTATTAACTACTTATGTTACTACAATGAAAACGTGGTAGTGACTTTGTGACTATATATATATATATATATATATATATATATAGCGTTCATCAACGTATTAATATCAAATGTTGATTTTTACCAAACATAAATGGGATGAAAACTTCTTACAACTCTGATGATGGACTTTGTCCGAAAATATTAAGTATGTTTAAAAAAAAAACAACAACAAAAGAAATGAATAAATATGTTTTTCGCTGCCTTCAAAAAACAACTTATTCAGTTACAAATAATGCTTCGAATATACTATAAAAACAAAACATATATGTGTGTGTGTGTGTATATATATCAATAGAGTTCCAACGCCGTTGAAACCGAACTCTCAAGATTTTTTGTAATGTTTAGATGCATTTTCTTTACTAATGATAATAATTCACCTGATGCTGTTAGTGTAGAGCAGGTCGATTTTGAAACAGTAACATCTCCCATGTGGTGAAACTTGAAATTTAACAAAGAATTAGCACATAAAATATTATTCTTCAAAGCTTGGCTTTCGTTTGAGGAAATAGATTTCAATCTTTTAACGTGTTATCACTGTTACAGCTTATCTATTAGGTAAAAATAGCGTATTAGAGGTGTCATTTGTGATGGGGTCTTATTTACAATTTGAATTCTAGTCATAATATTTCATTCGTTTCGTTTAAACTGACAACCTTTAATGACAAACGATAACACCGATAGACTTTGAAAAGTTGTATTATACTTAGAATAATTGGTACATTTACTAAGAGTTTATATAATCTATTATTCCCTAGAGAGTTCTCCAAAGGGGAAGTTATCATAAAGTAGGGGAGATAACTCTCAATTAATTATTACAAAAAATGTTCTGTTTTAAATATTGACATCGATAAATTTTCAAACCAATTTCTTAGCTAAATGTTGTAAAATCAAGGATTTCTGGTGCATTTTAACAATCTTTGATGCTATTTCCTCACACAATGGTGGAAAAATAGTTCTAGTTTTTGGTATCAGTATTTATTGTACCAACACACAAAAAGTGAAAAATCAACCTACTCTACTGTTAGAGGCCCCCTCCCTTGTATTTACCCTAATGTTTCTCATTGTTGAAACAGGACTATCAAGGTTCTTGGATATAGCCTTGTAATATTCTAATAGCACGTCTGGTGCTCTGAGAGATCTCCGAATTTTCCCATTGGGAAAAAGAACAAATGGCTTTTTAAGCATTAGTGTCATCATTCATTGGCTAATTGGAGTCATGTGATCACTGACAATTTATCCCAGGTGGATTTTCTTTCTAATTTATCAGTAGTGAGTCGGATGTAATTATTCACTAAACTGATTTAAAGGGTGGCGATTTTTCATATAAGTTATTTATATATTTCCTTCTTCTTACCTTTTTGTAAATGTATATTTAACGATTTCTGTTATTTACAAATTTGATCATATATATATATATATATAATATATATATATATATATATATATATATATATGTGTGTGTGTGTGAGTATATATAATCCCAAAATCCGGAGAATAAATCTTCCTTAAGATATAGAATTTTTTAAAAATGTGTCGTAGTTGCAGAGCTCAATGTGTGTATTTATTGTCAGAATCACAGAGAAAAAATATAAATAAAAAGTATAACAGAAGATTTAGATTTTTTGCATTATGGCCTAAAGAAAAAAATAGGAAGATAAGATAAAGGAATGAATAAATGAAATCAAAGGGAAATTGAGGTGGTCCTTTAGTTGAAATCTGGAATAGATTGATTTAACAATCACACGACAGGAAAATACAAATTGGGCAAGATGTTAATTTATAACCGGTGGCTAATTAACTTCCAGAGTAGAATACACAGAGGAACACAGGACAATTTAAAAAATCTGTTTTCAACTGCCTTAAAAATAATAAAGGATTCATCATTCGCATCTGATGATTGGGAACTTTAGACACTTGGTCTAGGCTTCCTGAAATAGGCTATAATGCAAAGAAAAACTATATATATATCGTCATCGTACCATCGATGATACCTGGTTGATCCTGTCAGTAGTCATATGCTTGTCTCAAAGCTTAAGCCATGCAAGTGTAAGTTCACGCCACGCATTAGAACGGGCGAAACCGAAATGGTTCAGGAACCGGACCTAATTCTCGGGACCGTAATCCTCCTCTTGGAGGCGATGGATAACTGTGGCAATTCTAGAGCTAATACATGTGACACAATCCGCGGTGGTACGATGGCGATAGTCGCCGACTGTCACATCGAACGACTAACTTCGACAACGACGGCAGGGTCGCGGCGCAGAGTCGGGTGGCAACCGCTAGCTAACCGTCGCGACGGTAAACCGGAGATATGAACACGTGGAGCGTGTTCGTGCGAAGCGAGTCTCCGGGCCGACTTTTCGAACGTGATTTCGTTTTTTGAGTTTTCAGTCTTCTCTTCAGCCTGCTGCCGCTGCTGTCGTCTTCATGGGCAATATCGGCAGCGACGACGGCGGCGTTCGGGCGAGGAGAAAATCGAAAACGTCGGGAGGAGAACCAGCGGTCCAGCAATCGACGACATCGGCAGATGAGGCCTAATAGGCTGAAATATACATACAGAGAGTGATTTTTCTCGATTTGGTTAGCCTTACATTTGAATATGTATGCCCGCCTAATTCATTAATTATCAATTAATTAATTTTCAAAATTAGGTACGACTTCAATTAAGCACATATTCTCCCTAAAATATAATTAGAATTAAATTTCAACTGCTTTTACTGGCTATTATTTATAATTAGAATTAAATTGATAACAATATAGAAATGAAAATTAAGGAATGAATACACGTGTGGAACGATACATTGTTTTTTCTCAATTTTCGCGGGCAGGTCGCTCACAAAGATTGAGAGAGAAATAACGTAGCGTTCAACCGTTATTATCCGAAAAATATCTTTAATTCAACTAAGGAATTACATCGACTTAACGTTGGGTAGGGTCCTGAAGAAATCATTTCAATTTGATTGAAACCATGTTAGACCTTATTTCTACTCTGATAATAATATTAGTATTATATATATATATATATATATATATATATATATATATTATTATATAAATATATATATTCTGTATATTGTCCGAATATTTTTGTTTTTATTAGATAGTCTGATAATAAACTTAAATTTCATGAATGTGAGTAATAATGACAAGAATTGTATTTGTTTATATGTACGCAACTGTGAGTATTTCTCCTTGTTTCTGCCCCATCAATTCTTCTTCGATCTTTTTATCTTCGATCTTTTTATCTTCTCCTCTTTTCATCACGTTTCTTCTGCCTCCAAATATTTTTCTCTGCATGAAAACTAATTATTTCTTTACCGTCCAATCTCCTTTCAGATTCTTTGTTTGTTTGTTTGTTTTTGTTTTTTGTTTTTTTGTTTTTGTTTTTTTGTTGTTTTCTTAATCGATAACTCCCAAATCATATTTCTTTTTCTTTTTAACTCCATCTGAATTTTTTCATTTTTTGTAATTTTTTTTATTCACTCATGCAAATTTCCCAATGAAATAAATAACTTCCTCTCAAGTTTGAAAAATAGAAAAAAAAAAAGACTCAACAAACTAATCAAAAAAGAATAGTTTTAGTAGTCAAATCACAAATAACTCCTTAAAACATAGAAAAACGACGCGAAAGAAATATTTCAACACCCCTCGGCATTGGAATACATATTTCCAAACAGTTTTCGATGCAATTTGGGGGCCAATTTTCTAATTACGAACATTACGCTAATTGTCCTCAATTCAGCAAAATTGCACATCTCTCGTAAGCAACAATTTGTCCTGCGGCAAGCCAAACTAAGAAT
>CM042161.1:72933033-72954145 GCA_023376005.1 Doryteuthis pealeii | reverse complement strand
AGTCTTCCATACTATGATCTACGACCAGGATAAATCAAAAGTGATGCATTTTCTTTATTTCATGTGAACTTTAAATATACTCTAGCAAAATAAAAAAACGCCACCAGGCGATGTAAAATAAATTTTTGAATAGTATATTCTGTGCTTCTGATGGAGCCTCTTCGTGTGAAGTAAAAATCACTTGACTGTTGCTTACAGTTGAACTTCTTACTTAAATCATGCATAATCAATTTATACAGTAGGATATCTTCTTCTTTCAACAAAAATAAAACATATTCATTACATATCTACAATCGACTAACTTAACGTTCTATTACACCTTTGATATAACTATACTTCTACATTCTATATACTTCCCTTTCTTCATAACAAACTATATATTCTTATATTCTCTACTCTCTTCCTTTCTCCTTCCTCTTTGCCCCTTTTTCTTCTTTATATACCTTATGCCTTTGTCATCAGGGCCATTGTATATGTACATTAAAACTTGTTTTAAAAAAACAATGAGGACGTCTAATATTGCGCATGTTCATATTTTGAGTATTTATTCTAATGTTATGAAATTTGGGTAATGTGACGTAAGGCCAGATGACCTAATTTTTGTACAGACAAAAACTGGAAGCTTAATCTCCATTATATTATAATATATATATTCATTATTTACTTTTTATCTTATATATACTTTATGATGTTCTGAATGAAGTCGACAATATACAAAGTTTAGCTTTATTCATTTATTTTGGAAAACGATATTACTTACTAATTGGTTTCCTGCTAAAAGCTTATTACATCTTCAGGTATTACGAAACCTATTGTCTTTTTTTCTAAATGACAGAAATGGTCGTAAATCGGTTAAATGTGTGTCGTTTTTTAACTGTATCTCCTGTACGTCTGTGTTTGTCTGTGATGTCTGAATGCTCCTTTGTTTTTGTACGTGTGCGTATATTTGTTTTGTGTGTTGTGTATGTGTCACTGCGCGTGCGCGTGGAAATGCGTGAACTGTGATGAATGATTGTGCTCGTATGTGCGTATTTTTGTTTGTGCTATTAATGCGTATGATGTAATGCGCGATGCGCGTGGGATTGGGAAGCGATATTTCTACCAAGTGGTAGTAATATCGTCCCAAATACATATGATAACAAACACTAAATACTTCTACTTTGTCCACTTCCTTCACTATCAACGCTCTATCACGATATTGAAAGCACTCCTTCTAATAACACTGTACGTTGGATTACTATATACTTTCTAGTACATTTAGTCCTCAACCATACACATTTAAATAATAATAATAATAATAATAATAATAATAATAAATATATATATATATATATATATACTTATTTCTATTATACTTATATTCATTGAGGTACTATATGTGAACATAGCGTAAGTATGTTAATCCAATAGGGCCTCATATATTGTGATATAGAGCATTAATAGTTGTAGTTCATGAAGTTATTCCTGACCGCGGTTTCGGTGTTACTCTACTATACGCTCATCAGGTGGGACTGAGTGATATTTCTGGTTTTTTATATAGTTCTAGACTGATATTCTTTTAACTTCTTTCCTGAATTTAATCTTAGTGGGCTGCTAGTTCTTTGTAGGCAACTCCACTAAGCTTAAATTTTCAGGAAGAATTAAAAAAATATCAGTCTAGCTATATTAAAGTAAACCGAAAATATCACTCTCCCCCTGATGAAGTGTTAGAAGTAGAAAACGAACGCGGTCGAGATAATAACTTCTTCCTTACGGCTATACATTAATATAATATATATATATACTTAAAGAGAATAAATAAAAATCTGTTATGAAAATTTTATTCTCCACTCTTGGTACAGGTTAATTGTTTTACAAATTTGTGTCACTTTTTATCCAAAGAAAATAACAAAACCGTGAATCAAGTTGTATATAAATTTCAGTCGTTTAAATTCTCACATTCTAAATAAAATCAATTAACACTGCTGAGTAATTGTATCGGTTCAAAAAAATAGTGGAAATAATTTTATACTTTTATTTAATTTTATCTGAAAGATGTTTACATTTAACAACATAAATTCTGGAATGTGTTTAATATAATTTAAATTTCAAAAAAAAAAGAGTGATGAGAATATATAATTCTATATTTTATCAAGACTGTCTCTGAAAACCCAGCAATTTCCATGTTTACCCTTCTGTCTCAAGCTTGCCATCAATATATAATTATATATATACTTTATATATCACTGTCGAAATAATGGTGAGCTAAATTAATCTCGACAGTATGTAGAAGAAAATGCTTTTAAAAATATACTACAAACACAGATGTTATGATTGGGCGTGACACTGTAAGGAACACTGTTAGTAACTGTTTATGTGGCGGACATAAAATTCACTCACTATCACTAACATCTTTCATTTGGTTCCTCACATAAACATACTATAAACATGTCCTGACTAGATGGTATCATAATACCTGAACTGCTTAAGATTGACAACACTTCATAAAAATTGTCCCCTGATACATACTACATCCTGTCTTTGTTATACTTCTTAAACATTTTCTTCTCATATATTATACTAACTTATATAATATATACTATATCTGTATATTATATATCTAAACTAAGGTCCTACATTGAAGGCCTAACGAGCTCAGCACGCTAAGCAATCCTGACCGAGAAGACGCCAACTTGCGGAAATTGACAATGCCTGCGTGACAATCGCTCACACACACACGCATCAGGACTAAGGTGATGAAAATTGCCTTAATTCGCGTGTGGACAAACTTTATGCTCTCCACTGCTCATCGATTTAGCGCCTTCAAATTAATCATTTATTCGTGACGGCCCCATGAAAGAGTGTTTAAGAGTGCAAAAATTATTTTCGCTATGTGCTCTTCTCCTTTCTTTTCTTTTCTGTCTTCTCTTACTTCTTTCTCTTACAATTTACTCTTCTCTTTTCTTTTTTTCTCTTTTCTTTCTTCTTTCTTCTTTCTCTTCCTTCTCTCTCTTCTTCTTCTTCTCTCTTTTTCTCTTCTGCTTTATTCTCCTTTCTTTCTTCCTTCTCTTTTTTCTTCTTCTTTACTCTCTTTCATCTTTTCGTCTTCTTTTTTCCTTCTTTCTTACTCTTCTTTCTTTTTTTTTCTTTTTTTCCATCTATTTTACTGTTTTTCTTCATACTCTTCTTCTTCTTCTTTTCTTCTTCTCTTTTCTTCTTCTCCTTCTTTTTTCTTTCTTCTTCTCTTCCTTTCTCTTCTCTTTCTTCTTTTCTTCTTAATTTCTTTTCTCTTCTTTTCTTTCTTTCTTTTTGTTCTTTACTCTCTTCTCTACTCATTCATCTTCTTTCTCTCTTTCTTTCTCTTTTTACTCTTCTTCTCCTATCTCTCTCTTTTCTACTTTTTCTTCTTCTCTCTCTTCTTCTTTCTTCTTTCTTCTCTTCTCTTTTCTTTTTCTCTTCTCTTTCTTTCTTCTTCCTTCTCTCTTTCTCTTTCTTTTTTTCCTTTTCTTTTACTCTTCTTCTTTTTCTTCTTTCTTACTTCTTTTTTACTTTCTTTCTCTTTCTACTTCTTCTTCTTCTCTCTTCTATTTCTTTCTTCTCTCTCTCTTTCTTCTACTCTTCTTCTCTTCTTTTCTTCTTCTTCTCTGTCTTCCATGGTGGGCTTTTTTTTTTTGTATTTCATGGATCTCCATTTGATCTTCAGATTTCAGTAGAGTTGTGTCTTAAATTTTTGAAAGTGTGTTTTATTTTATTAATCTCTGATACTCCACAATTAATTTGTATTTTTTTGGGCAATTAAGTTGTAATACCACCCAATTTTGAAAACAAAACTTTTGATTTCCATAGACGCGGGACCCTAATAGGCACTAGCACATTCTCCGGGACACAGAGTGAACCTGGGAAGTAAGGCAAATAAAGGAGGTACTACCTCCTACTTCTTTCTTCTGTCTGTTTATATTTTTTTTTTGCCTTTTATTCACTTCTCCTTTCTTCTTTTTTCCTTACTTCCTTTCTTTTATACTTTACTCTTTTTGTTGACTTTCTTCTCTCTTTTTTTTCCCTGTACTATTTTCTTTTTTCCAGATTTCCAAGATATTCCAGAACTGGGGCCCACATTAGATATAATATTATAAGCAGTTTTGGTGAAGGGTCAACACATTCAGGATACCAATAATAACTTCTTTTGGAGGGAAAGTCTTCCCTCGGCAAGGGTTATATAAACAACAGGCTCAGCCAAGGACAGCGTATTCTCCTCTTTTGTCTTTCCTCTCTTCTAAGAGCCCAGAGGGATAACCCCCCGCGGCAAAGTCGGCTGCGCCGAGCCGCAAGCGGGCCCGGAATAGCCAGCCCAGACGTTACCCCAGCTCCCCCGCCCGACACTAAATTCGATATTGTATAGTGGGGGCGTTTCTTTCCGCTTCCCCCCCCCGCAAAAAAAGATTGGAACATATCCAACAATTTTCTTTTTTAAAACTCATCTTAAAAAATTTAAAACAACCAGAAATCTTTAATCTGTGTACATTTGGAATATTATAAAATCTCGTATTTTTCCAAAAATCTTTTCCTTTCTTCTTTCGGATATGTGATGATGATACGGGGTGGGTGGCGGGGCTTTCATTATCATTCATCATCATTTTTATCAATCATCCTTGTGGAAAGGACGAAGAGTTGTTGTTATGTTGTCTCCTATTACTTACAGCCGAGCGTTGTGGCAAAGATTTGATTTTTTGACTTTCTTCCTTGCTAAGAAAAGATTTAGTTACAAAACACTTAAATCAATCAGTGGTGAGGCTTCCCAGTTTCTTGAACTCTTCGGGAGTGGGGCAAGCGAATGTAGAAAACTAAGCCAAGTGAGCAACAAAAAAATAGGCATGGCTGGGTTTGGGAAGGTGATCCCTGGGAACCGTGGCAAGTGATTAAAATTTTCAACCATGCTAGAATAAAACCAATGGATATTTATAAACCTCAAATCTGTCTTTAAGAAATGAGACAGATAAATTCTCTAGGATTTTAAAATAAACAATCGTTGTTGAATCCTGGCCAGAAGACCATATATGCTATGTCAATTAAAAAAAAAAAACTTGTTATCAAATGAATTTTGCTGGGCCCCGTGGATACAGAGTGAAAATAAAGAATGGAAAAGATAAAACAATACTTGGACCTGCCAGTGAACTGGAAAAAGGGACATGAGATCAAGGTATGATACCAATTGTGTCGGTGGCCCTTTGGAAAACGGTCCCAAGTATGGATAATGACCGGAGGAATGGCAGTCAGAGGAGATAATCGCAAACCCCCAGACAGGCAATTGTTAAGATAATCTAACATACTCAGAAGAGTCCGGAGCTAGAATGAATTAGAAGGCTAGTTGTCACTCAAACTCAGTGAAAGACTACAGCTAACACTGGTCGTGAAAAAACTCACAAAGGAGTGAAATTGGTCCCCAAAGCTTGTAAAAAAAATTTTGGTGAATGAAACAGAGAAAGAAATCGAGACCACCCAAACTAAGCACCTGTTGTGATAGCTAGAATACTTGCAGAAGAGTCCTGGAGAGACCACCTGAGGAGACTTGCTGTCACATCAGGCCTTACAGTGAAGCCACCAGTATGGCAAGATGTGACAATCATCATCATCATAATATATTTTTATACTTACTTATAGAGTTAATATTCATAATAAGTTTTAACATAAAACTAGTGTTTTTTTTTAATTTTTTTTTTTACTGAAGTATGGAGTACAGCAAGATCTCTCATGTCCTTCATGAACACCACTAATATTTATTGGTTGATTTTAACAACTGATAGTCTGGATGGTATCGATCTTTTCAGGTCTTTAGTTCCCAGCATTATTCTTTTCCATTCTTTTGGGTACGTTCCAAAGTAACCAACTACAATTGGTATCACCGCCCTCCATATTCTAACACTTACAATTTTCAGGCCCGATCCTCCTGACAAAATTCAGGTATTTGTATATTTTTTGCTTTCTTTTTAATTTTACTTCTCTGATTCACTGGACTGGCAAAAGAGATGACAAGTTCGTTTCTTCTTGTTTCTATTAAATCTTGGTCTGGGATTTGGTGATCTGCTTTTAATTTCAGAAGTTCTCAGAGAATTTTTCGTTCATTTGTTGGCATAAAGAAAAATTTTAGTATTTTGCACAATTCCCATTGAACTTTTCTTACCCCGTCATGTTTACTTTAGATTTTCATTTGTGTAGTTTGGCAACATTGCCTAATATTATACTCACATAATGATAGGTTTATTTTCGTACAGCACCAAGTTCCTTCTTATGGGATTCAAGATGGTGGCATTAGTTGTGATGGCTAGATTAGATAGACACAACACCACACACACACACGATATATATATATATATATAAATATAATATATAAGTAGGGAGAAGAGAGAAGAGAGAGACTTTAATTTTCCTAAAAGATGATTACATTTTTTAAGAGAAGGAAAACTAATACATCTAACATTACACATTTTTTTTATTTTAAAGGGAATAATTCATCGTATTACATAACCACAGGGGAATTTCTCCGTTACTTGTTGTTGTAGACAAAAGGCATTACACACAACAGACACACGACACATGCACACAGACAAACAACACAACACACACACATATATATATTATTATATATATAATAATATATATATAAATATATAAAGCCTTAAATGGGGTTGGTGACGGGCGGGTGACGTGTCCTTTGAGCCTGTGCATTGAGTTTTAATGTGAAGATGCACTTGTATATGGCCTGAACTGACCCCACCTTAAAACAAACCCGGGATTCATCTGGCATGGCCTCACAAGTTGAGAGGCCTGACAGTGCGTCCTCGGATCGTAATAAAAAACAAAGAGCAGTGACCTGATTTCTCGGCCGGAATGAGTGTCGGAGGGCTGGGAAATTCATCGGAGGGCTTTAGCCCACAATATGGGAAGTGCCATACCGCGTAAAAAGTGTGGGTATGAGTGGATAGAGGAAGTTAAAAAGTTTTTTGACAATAACATAAGAAGAAGGGAGTAGAACGCCTTCACCCTCCGCTACTGATGAAAGATTCACAAGTTCTAGAGATGATATGGCGAACCGGCACCCAAGGTTATCATCGGTGAAGGTAGGCTTTTTCTCTGCAGATTAGTCATGGGTTCCCTATCAAAATCATCCACGATGAGTTCGTTTTCCATAACAATAATAATTTAAATAAAATTTCCTCGTCAATATATATCATTCGCAACTGATGAGTGGGAGATTTAGACTATTTGTCTAGCTCCCTGAAATAGACTATAAGCTAATCTATAAGTCCTTATTATTTTCTCTAACCATATATTGCCTCTGTGATCTAACATTAGAGCAACACATTGAGCTCTCAAAACTGCGACTTGGTTTTGTTTAAGATTTAAACTATTGTGTCGTAAGGAGATTTCTTCTCTGGACTTTTGAATATATCAATATATAATATATATTAATATTATATAGATATATTGAGGTTGTTGTGTGTTGTGTGTGTGTGTGTATTGTTTGTTGTGTACTTTCATAAATTTCAAAACCCACTGGAAATAAAATGAACAGATTTTATACAAGTTAATACGGGATATCTATTTTATTATATGATTACTCGACCCACCGCCCGGACAGGATGATTGACAGGTCAAATTCTTTTTTAAAGGTGGGGTAAAACTGATTTGAATCAAGGAGTTTTTCTTTTTTTCCTCTCTTCTTCTCCTAGGTTGAAAAACAAAACCTAAAGGTCGTCCTTGGGTATGACATTAAACTGCCACCAATGGTAGTTCATTTTGGAGCTATGTGCGAGTTTAGTCATACCTTCATTGCCACTCTCTCTTTCCAAGTCCAAACTGACCGACCACCCTCGAGGAAGGGAGAATCTGTGTGAGGAGGGCCTCAAAGAATAGTCAACAGATCTTAGCAAGTGCACGGTGAATACAGGGATCTACACTTCAAGAGGGTGGAACATTGTGTCATGATCGCAGATGAAACAGTAGACCTAATGTTGGCGAAGTAGGGGTGTGATCCACAGACGACCAGCAGAGGCAGGGACATACATGTCATGAGAGATTCGAAATTGATGGATGAAGAATTACATTAGAGAGAATGTTGTAACTCATGTGTAGAAGTAATAAGGATCGAGTGATGCAACACGAGTATGGTACCAGACATTCATATTGAACTCGTAATGATACATGTTCCTCGTGTGTGTGGTAATTTAACCTGTCACTAAAAACAAAATGGCAATTTACGTTTTGGGACTAACACCTTTGTATATTAGACCCCGATAATAACGCGCGAGGAACTGGATAAGACTACAATCGGTATAATGAAATGTGATTTTGACCTAGGAATCACAAGGTTCTTAGATCGTCGATACCGGCCCTCTCCAACTAGCGTTATAGCACAGGATCTGTGCAGTAAAGTAGGAGCTGATGGTGGTGTGGCTCTCACCTCAGATGCCCAAATAATCTTTTTGGTCTAACGTAGTGAACAAGGGGATAGCCTCCCTCGCTGTCTGCTCAGAATAACGACACTAAGGATAATGAATAAACTACCACGCGTCCTCGCTTACGACTTAGAGAGCCCTTCTACTTTTTACTTACACATAGAAGAAAAGTGAACATGGAATATGAAAAACGGCAACAACCCAAGCACAGAATAGTAGGTGTACGATATGTGGCGAGATGAGAGACTGCTGACATGAAACTTTACACAAATAACTAGTGCAGTGTACCCTCTGAAATGAAACTTCAATTAGGCAAAAAAATAGAGCAAATCTTCGGCTATAAATATCCTACTTAACAGGAACAATCAACTAACCAATAATTAGACTCATATACGATGATGTCAATACCAGCTTAACCTAGCTGAGGGGCAAGAGTATTAGTTGTGCGGAAAGATGAAAACGCAAACAGCCTCTTGCGCGAAAGAAGGAACATTATATTAAAGAAATCAGTGAGTATTAATGAACGGAAATTTAACCTGAAATTTAACACGGGATTGAATTACGAGTTAACTTGAATAAGAGAGATTTAAATCAACCAGTTATTTTTATTATGAACATACATTTTTTTAACATATTTTGCAACGGATATCAGTTAAATTATTAGAAGCTGTATCTTTGAAGGCGTTTACATCAGATCTCTGCAAACTACGTGGTTCAAAGGTAATTACTCAAGAAAGCTTAAACAAGTTTTAAAAATAACATCATAATCTTACATTACTATCTTTTTTCATTCAAATAATTCAACTATTGTCTTTTAAGCAAATCTTCATGTAAAGTTCCCTCGTTAATTTCTTGATTTAATATTTCTTCTTTCGGCGGGGTGACATACGTTGGTGGAATTATGTCCGTTAAGTAGGATTTAACCAAACTCTTTCCTAATTGTTGTTTTAAAAGTCAGTTGCCATTAGTTTTCTTGCTTACCCACTATATCTAAATTCTTTCTGTAATCCTCCATGTTGTCATCTTGTCACAACTCTTTCGGTTTGGTCGACCGCTAATGACTTGTGGGTCACTGTGTTTCATATCTTGGCTCGCTTCCATAGTCTTAAGCTTCGCATTTTTCATATGATATGTGAGCATTAAACGCGACTTCTTAAATGATCTACAATTATCTCAACGTTCGTAAAAAAAAGAAGTAAAAACGGCAGGAATTGGTTGAACGTCCGAAGCCATGCCAATTGGAAGCTCGAAAATCCGAGCGAACCGCTTCCGTATTCTCTCGCGTCGTCCAATGATTCGCTATCATTCATTCCGACTTTATTATTATTTGTTTTTTGTTATTTAGAATTTTTTTTCTTTCTCTCCTTTCTTTGAGATCTGAAATAAACCAACAAGGCAAGCTCACAGCATGCGCATGCGTTTTCTTTTCAACAAAAGGAAAACAATGCCATTCCAGTAGTGTAAGGTTATTAATATTAATACTAAAGTTATTATTTATAGAGGAACAATAAACCAAAAGAAAGAAACGTAATGTTTAAGAAAGAGACGAGGAAATGACAAAGAAACCAGAAAACAAAATGGAAAGGGATATAATAATAATAATAATAATAATAATGATAATATGATAAATAAATCTGATATAAGAAGAAGAAGTGATAATGAATAATAACAGCATTAAAATGATATTTATAATAATACTGGAAATCAGAGGAAGAATTGAGACACTACTCCAGTAATACTGCATTGCTGCAATCTGTGAATACTCAGAGAGTCCTGGAAAGACCTGAGGAACTTGTCATGGGGAACTCCAGTGAATACCATCCTAACGCTGGTGTTTGAAAAATACTCAAAAGGAGTGAAAATATACTTACTACCACTACTACTACTACTACTACTACTACTACTCAATAATATAATAAGGAAAATAATAATGAGAATAAAATAATAATAAAGAAGAATAAAAACGATATACTAGCGAATGTAAAACTAGCACAACGGAATAACAAACTAGGCACGACTTGCATTGGAAGTTGATCCACTGAGAATTATGCAAAAATTAAACTTTGACCATACAACAAAATAGTATATGCATAATAAACCAGAAATCTGTTTTTGAGAATTTGAAACACATAAAATTCTCTGGGACTTTTAATAAAAACGGATCACTTATCCCCAGAAAGAAGACCAGGCCTAGTGTTGATTAAACAAGAAAGAAGAATTTGTCACTGGTGGATTTGCAGTCCCAGCACAATTCACAGCGTGAAGCTAAAGAAAATGAAAAGATGGACAAATTCTGGACGAGCTTGCAGAGAACTGAAAAAGCTATGGATATGAAAGTCAAAGTGATACATTGGAACGGTCTCAAAAGCTTGGAAAATCTGGAAATCAGAGGAAGAATTGAAACATCCAGACTACTGCACTGTTGCAAATCTGCCAGAATACTCAGTAAGAGTCCTGGAGACCTGAAGGAGACCTTTGTTGTCGACTTCAAGACAACATGGAAAGGGCAGGCGAGTAATGCTGAATGTGAAAAACTAAGAAAATAATAGAAATAAATAATAAATAATAATAACATAATAAGTAATATAATCAAGGATGATGGTCAGAAGGGGAATCGGGTAAAAAATCCTCTGGATGAAAGAAAGCCAGGACAAAGAAGAAAACTACAAAAAAACTGAGAGCAGTTTACCTAGGGAGAATATATCTGAAAATTGCAAATACATATCTCGCAAGATGAGAAAAATCAAGCAAATATATAAAAGTAATTATATGATATAACAAATAAATAACGTTATCATATATAAGTACTAAATGAAGTAAATTGTTTTGTACTACATGCGAGAACTCTATATAATAACCTAAGATGTGGTAGAATCATTATGTTATATTGTTAGCCGTGGAGTGGGGGGGTACATATTCCCAGTTATAAAATAAAATATAAATAAGGGAATATGAAGGCCTTCTCGACGGTACTCTGTTTCAAGTATACGCACACTGGCGAAGAGATAAAAGTCAAATTGTGCAAAAACGAATGGGGGTGACCATGAGGGGGGCAACTAATAACAAGCTTAAAGAGAGAAAAAGGGGGTGGCAAGCTATTTACCCTTGTTATGGAACAGGAGTTAGAAATGGTCACCATTAAATTTAAAATACACCGCGCGAGTCTTTAGGTGTTAGTGTTTTGCCACACAGAGTAAGGCGAAAGAAAGAAATCATACACAGCTTCGAGATGGTTAAGTGCTGTTTAGACCTGGCTCTGTGCAGGACGGACAAAGCACTTCTTTTTTGTGTGTATCACCTCTAAGATATCATACTATATTATAATATTATTATATAATACATATATCGATAATTACTAATCGTATAATACACATCCACATTCAACACATAAGAGTCACTAGAGTACAAAATTGATAATAAGGACCTCGACCAAAAGAAAGATATTGAAATAGGAGTTACGCGGTAAGCTTTTACGTTCTGAGATTGGAGCGCTACACAACCATAGTTCCCCATTTTACTCACACAAGACCCCAGAGGGGTCTGTGTAGCCATGCGCTGATATGGGGGTAACAAACACAGAATTTGTGGTTTCTCAGGCGGCATGCTCACATTCCGATTGACCTAAACGTGGTCACTTCTTGCAGATAAGAGCGCAGATAAAATCATTCATGCTCTTCTAAGATTCCCTAGCATGCTATAAAAGAATGAGATGGGATATTCTATCAGCCTAAGTATTTGGAGATAGGGCAAGTGACTTTCTTCTCTACAAGTTATTACAGTCCGAAAATGAACAGATTTTTTTACACAAGTAATCAAACAATAGGAAATGAAAGTCATCCACTTTTCATTTGCCTCAGGTTCTCATGTGAATATAGTCATTACTCTGGGACGGTTGCAGACTAGATTCCGCCCACAACCATCGCTTTCATATAGCTATACTACTATAATATATATAATATTGTGTATATATATTTACCGCTTATTATACCTACTATATAATATAAAAAGGGTAAGCATAATATATATATTATAAGTATTTTTGTGTGTATATATATATATATCTATATATAGGGACGAAATATGGGAAACGCTAATAGTATAACTTTGTGTGGTGTGTGCTATACTAATATATATACTATATGATAGTTTTATATATATATATTTGTGTTGTGTTGTATACACTCAAGTAATTAATGATTAGATAAATAAATATAAATATAATACTTTTGTGTGTGGTGTGTATATATATCCATAATAGAGTATAGTTCATTATTGTAGTCGTAGTGTGTTGGGGTGCTGTATATATAATATTCTTATATTTATATATATTGATAATGATTTATGTGTGTTGATGATACTAATAGTATTTAACTATGTATATATATAATACATAATTTTGGTGTGTGTGTAATATAGAATATATATAATATAGCTTTTTGTGTGTGTGGTGGTGGGTGTGGTGTGTATTATAGTATATATACAGACTCATTTGTGTGCTGGTGTGTGTATCATTATATATTATTTATATTTCTTTGTAAACCCCGAAACCCCCCTCCTTCCCGACCCCTCCCTTCGTCTTTTCCCAGGGCATTAATGTAAACTGAAATATCTTAGCTAATATATGGTTGTGTGTGTGTATATTATAATATACTACTTAAATAGATATCTGAGGGTATGTGTGTTGTGGTGAAATCTATATTATATCTATCTAGGTGATTCGTGTGTGTCCAAGTATTATCCAATTAATTATAACGTATATATATATATTTGTGTGTGTGTGTGTATATTATATATTTGTGTGTACGTGTGTATAGTATATATTATACTATTTGTGTGATGTGTGTATTAATAATTACTGTGTGGTGTGTGTGTTGTGTGTGTATTTTAAATATGCTGTGTTGTGTACTGTATATAATAATAATTTGGTGTGTAGTATTGATATATATTCACAATAGCAATATATTTGTGTGGGTGTATATAATAATAATATGTGTGTGTGATGTGCCTCGTTATGATATATATATATGTGTGTGTTTATGTATGTATAATATATATGTGTGTGTGTGTATGTATGTATTATAAATAATGTGTGTTGTGTGTGTTGTATATATACTATATATATATATATATATATATATATTAAGTGCAGAGGTAGGGAAAAGGGAGAATAAACAACAGTTTGATAATACATAGAAAGCACTACATATACTTTATATTTAATTATTTATATATATATTCTAGAATACTTTTTTATATTAAAATATTTCTAGTCTGCTCCTATTTTATCTACATACACGCACAATAAAAGAGTAGAGAAGTAATAGTTATCAAACTGATTTTAGCCGCTACACGTCATAAAATTCATAAACTAACCTTTCCATATATTTGTCTTGAAATTAATTATTTATCTAAACTTATATATAGTGATCATTTTTCAGATATCACTCAAATCATCAGCTCACTTCCTCATCATCAATGTCACGCTAGCAGCACGGTATTTATGACAATCTCCTTCGGCTGACCGGTCACTAATCGCCCTTTGCCCCGCGAGAAGGGTCATTTGGTGCCGGCAATGCAGTATCCGTACAGAGCTAGTCAATGTACGTCTTTGCTGGAACGGCACTACACGGAGCGTGGGGCCACCTACTGTGGCTTTTTTTTCCCCGGTTAAACCAAAACAACCCCACGGCGGCCACCCAACTAAAGCATAAAAACGCTCTCCTATAAAAGGGGATTGTGAAATGCTCTATGACGGCATTTAACATACATACGATGTGTGTAATTAAAGCAGTTAAAATATTCGCATTCTTTGTGGAAGCGAGAGGGTTAAGCTGTCCCGACTGCTGCTGAATGAATCGATTATCGAACCCGGCCTGTAGTAGCTCACAAATCGTCAGCCCACTGAAGAGACTTGATAAGTCGAAAACGTGTCCTGTGGAGACTATATATATATATAATATCTAACTATATATATATTATATATATCAACTGAACTATCAAACCATATCATAAGCCTGTAAGTGTGTAACGAGTAATATGTGGTTGCTTGGTGGCTGAAAGAGTTGTGTATTTTCCACCAGATATGGAGTCAAATTAAAACGTCGCAAATTGACAGTATATCGTTGCGTGCCTTCCAGTCTCAGCCGGATAACTGATATTCCCCTCCACTCTGTTGTATTTGTTTTTCAGTAGGAGATTCATTTGTCTATCGGGGTCAGAAAGCCATGTTTTATTCCCCGAACAACCTCCAAGAAAAGACGTAAAAACGAATTCCGGAGAATACATTTGCAGTTTCCTTTATCTAGTTAATCCTAGTAGGATGAGGTGTGTGACCCGTCATAATAGGTGACTCGTAAACAACACGAAGGATAATTCTGAATAGTGTGTGGACGTTCAATCGTCATGTATGCAATTGTTGCGAATACTTTCTCCCTACTAAAGACGATGGCGTATGTCCAATACTTATATGCACCTGCGGAGTGGCTGAAAAAGTCCAATTTTTGTCTGAACGACATCTCTGGTGCAAGTGATTGACGAAAAACAAACGGTGCTACTTAGATGAGTCTATCGACTTCCTTATGGCTCTTTTTCTATTGGGCGGCTTCTTCCACTCTCATTTTCACTCCCTTTTCGTTTCCTTGTTATGATCGAAAGAAGTGCGCTCAAGTCGTTTACGGGTCTTGTTTTTGCACAAGTCTCCTTATTGTGTTTGGTGTCGATGGTGGCATTTGTCATATCTCTCTGCAGATAATCCTTAAAGCGCAGGCGTGGTCTCCCTTACCGGTTTCGGGGGGTCTGGTCTACTAATTCACTATATTGTAGCTCTTTGGGGGTGCGGCCTTTTCCATCCTCCTGACGTGACCGAGTCACGTAGCGTCTCTTGCAGTGATGGCGGGCATGCTTTTATGTTTGCTCGTCCAGCACGTCTGTGTTGGGCACTTTGTCTTGCCAGCGTATGCCGTAGAATGCCATAGAATGAGTAGCTTGTTGGGTGCTTAAGTTTAAAAAATTAACCTTTTAAACATTTTTAAAACTCATTTTTTGGTCTCTTTTACA
The DNA here is from genome assembly GCA_023376005.1 of Doryteuthis pealeii. Classification (NCBI taxonomy): domain Eukaryota; kingdom Metazoa; phylum Mollusca; class Cephalopoda; order Myopsida; family Loliginidae; genus Doryteuthis; species Doryteuthis pealeii. The sequence goes on along the minus strand of CM042161.1, from coordinate 72,938,657 downwards.
CATGAACGAGACCTAATATCCAAAGATAAAAATGCAATTTCCTTAAATGGTTTGCTCAATTGTTACATAATTGTTAGTACCCTAACAATTATGTACAGTTAGTGAGAAACCAAAATGGCAGTTATGAGTTTCAGCCGGCGGCCTTGAGTACAATGTCATGGAGGATTGAGTGACACGTCTTGATCTCATCTTGATCTCTTTTCCGGTGGATACTGTGAGAATCAGTTGTAAAATCAGAAGATGGCCTTCTTCCGGTTTAGATTAGAAAGAGTTAGTTAGTATTGGCCAAACCACAGAGAAGCAAGTCGCTTTTAAGCGCGCTGTCGTACTCATCTGCTCAGTAGTCTGGATGGGGATTTCGGAATGAAACATGATATGAAGAAAATCGAAATCTTGGGTTATTTATCCCAAAACTTACCAAATGACTCCAGGGCTTATGAGAGACGAGAAATCCCCAATGGAAAGACCAGACATTGACGTACCCAAAAAGGAAAGTTCAGACGCCTAGAGAAAAACATCTAGAAGAAACATAAAATACCAAAGACGATCACAAGAAGAAGAAGAAAAGAAGAAGAGTATACAACACAAGCATTTGTTGTTAATTGTTTTATTTTTCGTGTTTCTTCCGGACATAATGCACACACATACATACATACATACACACAACTTCCCTTTTTATATGTATGGATAGATGGAATTTAAAAATAACAATTTTTTCTTTCTGTTTTATTTTTTATATCATCATTTATAGATACATACAAGCCAACTGCCTTTTATATTTGAATAGATAGATAGATTTTGATTTGGAATAAATTTCTTTTTACTTTTTTATATATATTAATCTTCATCATGAATACCTTAATAGTTATTTACTTAAACTAAGATGTAGCGCAAAGCCAGAAGTATGGTGTGCCCAGTAAAAATCGAACTTATGAATACCTTATAAGAAACTAGAAGCAGCTACCCGTTGTCACCTGGGTAGAGGGAGGAAAAAGAGATTAGTCTTGCAGATCCATTATTGTTGAATCACCAAGCTAATTCCCTTTAAAAATCCCTACGTTAATAGAACTTGCGTTGATACTAGACACTCTGAAAAGAAATTAATGTCTCCTACTGACCGTGTATGTGTGGGCGGGTAAACCTGCTTGGGTTCAATATTTTTTCTAAACAAATAATAATTTTAAAAACATTATTTCTTATTTTATGTTTAAAAAAAAATAATCATGAATGAAAACGGTTATTTGGTGACAGATTTACCAGATATTCCAGGGGATTTTTGTTGGTGGTGGGTTGATGACATCTGTGCTATAGAGAACCCCGGAAGACAATTCTCTCCCTCCTCTCTATTTTACCTCTCTTCTCTCTCTCTCTAATATATATATATATAATATATATTATTATATATATTTCCACTCTTAGCGTCTCTCTATCATACACACTCGCACTTGATGAAGACCATTTCAATAAAGGGTCGAAACAGATTTCTGTCAGCGAATTTAACATCATGTGTGTGGTGTGTGTGTGTGTGTGAATGCTTAACTGTATAAGAATATAATTCGCAAATACACAAAGGAATTATGAAATTAGAAACAAAATAAATTGTGGGTAACGCTCCTTCTTCTTTCTCAACGAAAAATGAAACGAGTGAACAACTACCTTGGAAAATTGTCGAAAGGGCATTGGTGGAACTGAATCGTCTGACATTTAATTTTGGTAAGAGAACCAGGAAATGGGTTTGTCTTGAATTCTATTGAAGCTCGTCTGTCACTATTTTACTTTCAAAGACAAATCATCGTTCTTTTAAATTTCGGAATAAGCGCCTTGGAAATTTCTTGTGCGTCACTATCGATCGAGAGGGTCTGGCATTTAATGTTCTTTAAATAAAGTCCTCACGGCCCTCCGCCCACATCCTACTCCCCACGTAATACGACAAAAGTTCTGTGATCTGACTGTTAGAAAAGTATTTCCTCAGTAGGAAGTACGTAACTACCTCAGACACAGGACGGGCTTGGTTGTTATGTGTTGTGATGTCAGCTAGTTTGATGGACCCCAAAACTAATAATTTTAAGTGCTATTAATCTCAGCCCTCACTAATGTAAAATTCTGTGCAGTGTCAATGAACTGCTACGTGTATCCGTAGATAGAGAGCAGGGGCAGACTAAGCGCTTTTATATATAAAGCGTGGGCATGAAGTCAACGGCGCTTGCTTACTGATAGTTTCTCGGCTATGTGATTTTCAAAGCAACTGTCGTGGACGTTATGTTAACGTTACCCTTAGATATAAATGTTCTATCTACGATATTGAGCACACTTTATTTGTACATATATATATATATATATATATATATATATATATATATAAGAGTAGGTCGATTTAAAAAAAATCAAATTACATAAATGACCTAAAGTTGTATTATGTACTGAGACCAAAAATTAGATCTTGAATTTGTACCAATTTTTGAGGAAATAGCATCAAAGATCGTAGACAAATATGCACTGAAAATTTTCGGGTTTGCAACATTTGTAAAAAATAAATAAATAAAATTATTAAAAAAAATCCCAGAAAAACTAAAAAATTTCAGTATTGTTATTTTATCATATCAAAATGAAATTAAATGACGAAATTATAACTAAAGTTCAAATTAAAAATTTGCCCTTCTCCCCATTATTGAAAATCTGGGGAATTTTCATTTCATTTTTGACCCCGATATTTGAAATACAAGACCTAATTTTGGCATCATTACCTACAAGAACAATCCACACCTCTTAATATTTAATGAAATGTGATATTGTGTCGACCTTTTACGTTTGGACCTTCGTTGCTTTTTTCGACACTCTTAAACTTTCTCGACCATTTTACTTTTGTTTTCTTGGCAAAAGCATCCGGAGCTGTCAAATTGTTCTCCACGTTAGCAGAATATTAAAAAAACATTTGAATCGTCCTGGTATTCTGCCCTGTCATCTGGGGCTGTAGAATATGCCGAGTGCATCTCTTTAAAGGGATAAGACCCATTCTAGTGGAGCGACTGTTTGAGGATGGAACCCTGGTGGTCCACTTTGGTCCTTATTTAGGCAACACAGCCGGTCGGAGAATCCCTCTCCTAATTAATACGACATCAAGTCGTAACAACTTTATGATTGTCCTAACCCGTGTGCCCTTATGACAAGCTCCAATCATTTTTATCATATATATGTTAGAAGGCGGTGTCTGAGGGTCTTAATATCCTGGGCATGACGTTACACTCTATCTAATTGGTGAAGTTCTAATTCTGGAGTTCTGAGAATGTGGAGTGCCCCTTTCTCATCATTACTCGCTGGCCCACTCTGACCAGGAGTGGTAGTACGTGTTAGGACGTATATAGACAAAATGAGTTTAAAAAATCTGTTTAAAATAATTAAGTTTAACAATCTGAGTAGTCATCAAGAATTAATCAAAGAAAACGTCTTCGGCATGAAATATACCAACAAGGGTTGACATGCCGTAAAGTCCAACCAAGCAACCAACCATAATGCTACAGAAGCAACTGAAAACATTTGTTGTGCGAAATCTAGAGGTACAGTTGATCTCTATACTGTAAATATAGAGTTCAATAAATTACACTCAGGAACCTGGGCATTTGAGCAATGTGAGGTAGGCGTAAAACCGTGGATTCAGAGCTCCAATAGAGTCAAAATCAAACTAACCAACAGTTACATAATTCATGGGTATCCTATGAATTGTGTAAGTAGTGTAGCTAGATGTTTTGAACCGAAGTTCGTTAAAAATTCAACACCGGAGTGATTTGAATGGAAAGTTACTGTTCGCATTATTGACAGGTAATAACCTTTGATTGCCCTCCCCCCCGAAACCCGCTAATAGAAGGCGTGTAAAAGGAAATTAGGTTTAGTTAGCAGTTACCGATAATAAGGAAGTGGGAGCGGACGCAGAGGCTCCTCGCTCTAAGATGCCGAATTCTCAACGCGCGCTTCGGGAACTCTTTTATGCTGGGATTCTGGTAATAAAGAATATAAAAAGTCTTTAATTATTAAACAAGAAATGGGAAATCAGCCCAAAGGAAGATGGCGGCCAACAGAAATAAAAAGCAGAAAAGTAAGAATCCAACCTTCATCTTCTACCCAGTCTACTCTCTCTCTCTCTCTCTCGCCATTTATATACCCGATATATAATCAAAGTAAAATTGACAGAGTCTAGCGAGGGAGTCTATTCCATTTTCACTAGCGCTAGATCAGGGAGATTATTTTTTTGCTGAGGTGAAGCACCACACCTACCGTAAGCTCCCCAATTTACAGCACACATAAGATTACCCAATCTGTGCTACTCATACGCTGAGGTGTCGGCGTCCGGTATCGAACTTGGGACCTTGAGATTCCTAGCCGAGTGCTCTACCGACTGAGCTAAACCGGCCCGATATGTAAAAGGTATATACAACACAATACAACCAACATCACACACGTATTGGACATTTGTGTAGATCGCACTAAAAATTGTTTTAAATCGTCAATTCCAATTTGATTGTCACAAGCGAAGAATCTGGTTTGTCGTGAGTACAGTCGCAACTTAACGAAGAAGTAATATATTAATCTTACTCAGCTCGATAATGTCTGACAGTATACAAGTCCGATCTTATCAATCATGGGTCGGTATCAGTGGCAAGTTAAATAGTAAAGACCACTTAATCTAAAGTGCCAGTATAAGTGGACCATTGTAGACGGACACAGACACTGAAGACGCTCCTATTGTAACGGTTATCGTCATGCAAAATTGAATCGCCGACCCGAGTTCAAATACAGAACGGCGTTTCACTTTCATAAAGAAGTGAATCTAACTGTTCTGCCTCCAGCTATGGGTAAATACGAGAAAAGACTTGAGTTGTGTACTCATATATACCCGAATAATACCTCGGGCATATAAGATATCTATATATCTATCTATCTATCTATATATTAGGAGATTGCAGTCTCCCAGAAAATGAAAATACATACATCGGTTTTACCTCAACGACATTGTCACGTCGTCTAACTCTCCATTTAACAGAAAATAGCTCCATTTCACAAGACCTAAAATTACATTCATGCCCCCACTCTAATTACCGAAATATCTTAACGGAAAATACACACATTCTGTACAAAGAAAAAAATAAACGAAAACTCCAAATACTAGAAGCTTTATACATAAAACAATATAAACCATCCTTAAACAAAATTAATATAACACTCTTCCTATCAATTCTCTTCCTTCCAGCCTCCAGATCCATTAATATATATATTAATATATATATAAATATATATATATATATATATATATTTTTTAAATGTCTTTTTATGTTGAAGTTGGGCGTTATTATGAAACGTTTAAAAATAAATGAAGTAACTCGATGTTATGGAGTACTGGATTCACTTCGAAGTGCCGAAAGTACTTGGGATATGAACTTTGATGGACTAATCTACGGATTCCATCCAAATGTAAAATAGTTGGCCAGAAAGCTTGAAAAGATCGTCAATAAAATTGTTCAATACTACATGTATAAATGAAAGAATGCTGCCCAAACACACACACACACACACACTATATATATATATATATATATATATATATATATATTATATATATAAACGTGAATGTT
>CM042161.1:72890533-72928033 GCA_023376005.1 Doryteuthis pealeii | reverse complement strand
TATATGTTCATATCTATCTATCTATCTATCTATCTGGCTGGCTGGCTGTACATCTATCTACCTAGTGGTCCATTAGTCTGAGTGCTTTCATACTCTTGAGGTCTCTGACTTCGACCTTATGTTCGGAGTTAATCTAATCGCTTAATGCCAAGGGAAATGACGATAAATGCGAAAAATAGGTAACATTGGAAATATGTTTTGGTGTGTCCCTAATGTACTCTAAGGCTGCAAACTGTTGATCGACCGGTCAGAAGCAAACGAAGAAGCATTGCCCAATTCACAAGACGGAAATAGAACGTTTAGCATTTAATGGCTATAGAAATGCCCGGATTAAGGGGAGGGGCGTGGCTCATGCTGACGTTGATGCTTTTTATTATATCACCGCCGTTCGATGTACGCATTGCTTATTGTTGTCAGTCTTTTACAACACCGTTTAGAATCTAATCGGAAAACTATTTAAAAATGATTATATTACAAACGTGTGTGCATATATATATATATATATATATATATATATATATATGTTGAAAGGAAAAAGAAAAGAACAAAATTGTTGAATGGATGAAAAAGATTTGATATGAGTTACTAACACGTGTTTCGGCCAGGAGTTTGTTCATGTACACATGTATTCTATTTATTATTGTTTTAGATATAAAATAAAATAAAATAAAATAAAATTCTCTGTATTCCGACAGTTTTAACTTCAAATATCAAATATTTTACTCTGATGAAGGCCGTTATTCTTTGTATGCTTAAAGAATTTATAATTTTCTATTATTATTTTATTTTATATTCAAAATGATAATAAATAGAATACATCTGCACAGGAACAAACTCCTGGCCGAAACACGTATTAGCAACCCATATTAAATCTACTTTATCCATTCAACATTTTCTTTTATTTATTTTTCCTTTCAAGATATCGTCGGATTCATTTCCATTTTCAACTTACACACACACACACACACACACACACACATACATACATACATATATATATATATGTGTGTGTGTGTGTGTGAGTGTGTGTAATATAATCCAAATGACTGGTAAGTAAGGGATGATTCTATTTGGTATCATCGAAATCTCACTCTACAGCCAAAGTGTATGCTCATGTAGGTGCAAACATATGTATTCATACAAGGATTTTTTTAATAAGTTCCTAAGAGAGCTCAGTGTATAATGACTAATAAATAAATTATATATCTAACTTTCAAAGAAAGAAAGACTTAACAGACCGTCATCTTTTGTAAATATTATTTCCACCAGAAACTCAAAATGAGTCTAACCTTTTCAGATAGATTTTACAAATAAAGTTTTTATATCTTACAAGCTGTCACTCGGTCGACCTTTGCTTTGTGTCGTAATCTTAATATACGCGTAATAACTTTGCATAGCAGACTATATTATCAATACTAAGTTATATATATATATATATATATATATATATATATAAAATGTTGTTCTGGTTCCAACGGGAGAAAAGTCAATATTTTAAAAAAAGAAGGTCCGCAAAATGTATTATGTTTTCAGAATTAAAAAAAAAAAATTTTTATCTTACATATGCGACACAGGTTTCTGATCTGTTGTCTTCTTCAGGCATTGGATTATTATTTTGGCAGAATATGTCCGATATTTGATAGGTTGTGTGTGTTTTTGTAACTATTTTTATTATAATGCTTGTGTAATAACTATATATATATATATATATATATATATATATATATATATATATATATATATTATGTAGATAATATTAGTGGTATATTTATGAGTAAATTGTGCTCTATATCATTGATAGACGAGTTATATTTAAGCCAACGTAGCGTGGACATGGAATCATCAGCGCCTGGTTACTGACAGTTTCTCACCTATGCGATATTCACATCGTAATCAGTAACCATACGCTTTGACTCCGTGTCCAAGCTACATTAACTTATATATATACATATGTGTGTATGTATATATATATATGATTTATATATATATATGGAGGCGCGTAGGCTAGTGGTTAGAGTCGTGGAAAATGGACTCGTCGATTCGAGTTCAATTCCTAGACGAAGCTGTTGGCATTTCATATAGCGCTAATACCCTTGGGAAAGGTATGAATCCATATATTCTACCTCCAGCTATGGGTTAAAAAGTAGGACAGACTGGGCTCTTCAGCCTTGGGTAGGTAACCAGTCTAGGAGAGGGATAACTCTGAATTCAAAATTCCTGTATCAAAAAGGGTGGAAATGGTCCGACATAAGCCTTCACCACTTAAACAAATCACTGTGTTGGTTGTTCATTGGATGAACTCTCATGCGTCGAAAATCGACGAGAGAGTCCATTTTATATATATATATATATATATATATATATATATATATATATATATTAGTATTGATAATTTATATTTATATGTAAAGGGTGCTAAATGTCATTGATAGACCATAGTCGAGAAATGAAATAAGAAAAAATATTAGTATTTTACGATTAAATAGATCTCTATTTGAGAAGAGTGATGACGTGTCAATTAATCGTAAAATACTAATATTCTTTTCTTATTTTACTTCTCGAGACTGAAATCTGGTTGTTGGTTCTATATTGGGTTGGTTGGAATACTTTCTCTTTTGAATCCGGAACATCTTGAGATTCACTTGAGGATATCTTGCCTTGTGTCATTTTTAGTTTTTGATAATAACAAGACGTTCTTGTTTTTCTTTTTTCGCGTCGGCTGTTTTTTTATCCTCAAGTCAAAGTTCCTTGGGGAACAGAGACACATGAGACTGCTGAAAAGTTCTCAGCCCGAAAAAGATCCATGACATTTGGTATATTCACTTAACCGTGGAACATAATTGGCACAATGTGTTTTAAGTTTATTTAACACTTAAATTCAAATGAACCAATTAAAATAAATGTAAAGTAATTCCCTTTATGTTTAGGCCAAAAACCATTCAGATCTTCCTCGCACCAATGTCTGTATCTATGTATGTGTATATATGCGTATGTTTCTTCTGTTTTACCCCATGTGAAGCTTTCAACTCAATTCTAATTCATCTCACTTTCTGTGTCCCCCATTTGGAATTCTGACCAGGCTTTATTTTCGTCTACGCTATGGTTTAATAGCTTTTCATTTCCGTGTCGAATCTACACAAGTGTTATGCACTAACCCACCGCTTTCCAGTGAACGTCACAGTGTGTCTATTAAATAAACTAGACAAGTCAGTCTAATAGGCTTGATTTGACTGCATCAATCGACATTTCTTTTTTTCTCTCTCTCTCCGGTTGACATGTCTCGAGATGGGGGATTTCGGCGGTCAATCATCACAACGAAAGACTACCAGCTTTCGTCTTCACAATTCCACGCGCAAGTGAAAAAAGAAAATCACGAATGAAAACTAGTCACGCTTTCCAACGGTTCAATCATCATCATCATCATCATCAGGTCGCGCTATTAGCACGGATTCCCACAACTTTCCCTCGCCACACACCTCTATCAGTCTTGGAAAATAGTTTCTCTCTGGAGTATTGAGTACAGTTTACCTGTTTGGGACACAAACACACACACACACGCACATGTTACATAATCTATGCATAGATTATTGTCAACCCCCTGTATTTCTGAAGGGATGGTCCCTTTTCATATCACGGGCGGGACTTTCCATGGAATATTACAGAAAGCCCGCGAAATACGTGAAGTCACGTGGGACCTGGTTGGCTCTCAGTTTCAGCTTGGACGTCAGGCAGAGATGTACTGCCTTAGCTGAAGCTCACTGCACACGCGCGCGCTGTGATTAGTTTGGGAAAAATGTTTAGTTAAGTAAATAAAGGTTTAAATAAATAATATGGTTTTGTGGTTGATGAATGTCTTGGTAACAAGACTGATCTAGAAGAAGAAATGAATTAAGTGCGACCGATCACCAAGGCGAAGTCCAGACGCTAGAAGATGAACATATGATACCAAAGATGAGTAATAGAAGTAAACTAAAGAGTATACAACACACACACATACACAAACACACACACACACATATATATTATATATATATATATATATATATATATATATATATATATACGTTTTAAAAGCAAATGGTTTAAAATATTCCGAATGCAGTTTCACGCAGTAGCGAATCTTCAGGGAATGTTATTGCTTTTTCCAACCATCGACCTGTATTTATATCCGGGTTGTACCCATTCTTAAGTACGTGGGTGTGTCACCCACCCTACGTAATACCTGAACCCAACAGGCACAGTCTATGTTTGTTTAAGTGCCTACATTTATTTGTCAACTCCGAGCGCGAGTTCAGGATCATATCTGGGTCCCTGCATTCCGCTATTTTCCCTTTTTCTTGTAAGCACAGCATATAAGAGTTTTCATTTCCTTTATGTGAAGGTGCCCTCTTAATGATTTTCCACTCCACCCCTGGATATCTACCAGACTTTTCCTTTAAATCCCACACATATCTAGCAAGTGTAGTTGTTTCTCTATATTTTTCATCCCTAAAGTATAACCTGTGCTGAGATATCCGATGTTATATATATATATATATATATATATATATATATATATATATATATATATATTATGTTATTGTTGTAATAGTTAGAAATAGGTTATCTCCCTTCAGTAACGTTACATCTAGCTACATCTCTAAACCATTTTTCTGATATATCTGACAGTCACACGTGTATAATATTAGTCTCAATAAAGTCATGAATCGAACAATGTCTTCTTTACCTTGATTTTCTCTCAATATATTACAATTATGCTATTGCATGGTGTACACATTAAACACTCACATGTTCATTGCTCATGTTCCATGCAAGTGAAAAAGAAAATCACGAATCAAATCAGCTTTCCAACAGTTCCATCATCATCATCAGGTCGCGCTCTAAGCACGGATTCCCATAACTTTTCCTCGCCAAAAAATCCCTATCAGTCTTGTAACATAAAAAAAAGTAAAAGTCGTCGTCGAAGGGACGGATAAAATCGTTACCAGTCTGACAGCGAGTGAGTCTAACCCCTTTTCACTAGCGCTTGACCATGGAGATTGTTTGGGCGTCTGACAAAAAAAACAAGAATCCAATAAATTACGTGTTGTTAGTAGGGGACAATTTTTTTTAGATGAGTCAGCACAACGACAGCTGTTGATTTCTTACTTGTCGATAAATGTCACGTGGGGAAGTGTGAAAGAGAGGTAGTGAGAGGAGAGAATGAAAGGTCTGTTCATTCATGCTTAAAAAATATTTTTTATAATCCACACAATATGGATATGCTTGTTATATTTATAAGTAAAGAGTGCTCAAGAGCATTAATAGAGCATGCATATCTTAGAGTAGCGAAGACAAAGTGAACATTATTTGGCAACTGTCAGTTTCTCACCTAGACAATTTTCAAACCAAGTTTGGTTTGAAAATTGTAATTGAAATTGTAGACGAGAAACTGACAGTCACCAAGCGATTTTGGCCTTATGTCTTCATAATTCTAACTAATATATATATATATAATAGGAAACCATGAAACCAATATGGTCGTGAATGTTCCTTTGTCATCAAATAAATAGATATGTAAAACCTTTATATATTTATTTTATTATATAACAGCTATATTTTATATTGAGCACTCTACCAATAATACTGCCTATTCCAGCAAAAGCTGAAACAGTGACCATCCCACACACTATATATATATATATATATATATATATATATAATATTCCAAGTCGTAGCCGTATCAGTGCCACTGTACGGCAAAACAACATGCACTCTAACAAAGCGTTTGGAGAATAACCTAAATGTGAGCTGCATGAGTATGTTGCGTGTTGCATTAAACAAATCCTAGAATCAGCCACCCACAAGAACAACAGCTGTGTGGTCACCTGCCTTCTATTAAACGGACAAACCGGCTGAGGCGATCATAACTTGCCGGACACTGCTGGAGAAGCAAGGACGAATGTATAATTGGCGTCCTACAGTGGACACCTGCATATGGAAACTCCAGTGCAAGGTGATATGCAAAAAACACATTAATCATCTCTTTCGTGTCCCCCTAGCGTCAAATAAGAGAACTGTGGCAAGAAGGGAATATCATTCCTAAAATACATTTAGGATCAAAATGTTTTTTCGGAGTTTAATAATATTACTTCAAAATTCCGGAAGTTTTTCCTTCTTGGTAAAAAAAAACAAAAAGCACTGACAATTTTTACTTATACTTATATGATTGAAAATAGAAAAAAAACCAAATGATAATCGTATTAAGCTGGCAGATATCTGTTTCGACCTTTTATAAAAACGGTCTTCTTCAAAAGCAACTATATTAATCAAAGGAAAAGAAGTAGTTAACCGTTTGACACGAGAGGCTAAAACAACACTCACATTCTAGACCGGAATGTTTTTTAAAATGTGTATAAAAATGCGTATTTGGGATTAAAAATAAAATAAATTTTATTTTTAAAACTAAAAGTCTAAACATCAATGAGAAAAACTCAATAAAGTTTGAAGTAAAAATGTAATTGAAGATAAAAGTTGTATCAAAAGTGTTTAGAATGCAATCCAGCCACAAAAACGAGATTACATGGACGTCTGCAGCACAATTAAGAAAGATACGGAATGTTCCCGGGAATTCGTATGGTTAACAAATCCTTGGTTTTGCGGTCTTTATTGTTATCTGTACAACTAGAGAAGGTTCCCGAGTTTGAGAGGCTTCCCGAGTTCTACAAGTAATACCTGAAGGAGGCCGGAGTTCACATCAGCCTAAACATTGTACAGATCACAATAAAGGTGAGGAAAATAGTCCAAATAATACAAATAATACAAATTATCAAGCCTCATCTAACAAAATTAGAGAAATGTTCGAATAGAAATCAAATCTTCATAAGTATGGCCCAATAAGCAAGACATTGTGATATTTAATGAATATATATAGTTTACTTTGTCTTTGTTTCATTCGGACATACATACATACCAACTACCTTTTTATATATGTACAAGAATCAGCTATCAGCGTTGCCTGAATCGAGGCGTATGATAAAAAGTTAGTCTCGCAGATCCATTGATTGTTTTGGTCTTACATAATTGATTTATGTTTTAATCACAAACACAACCAATGTCTTTCCCTTCTCTTACTATTCAAACCCTAATTTTTAAATATATTTCCAGATATACATAAAATCTTCATTATTTTTGCACAAAAAGCAAGCTCTGGTAATAGTGAATGTGTATATATATATATTTAAGTTGTTAATTGTTTTACTTTTGTAGTTTCCTCCGGGCATACACACATACATACATACACACAATTACCATATATATATATATATATATATATATATATATATATATATAGATCAAGGAAGCACGTGGTGTAATGATTAAATCATGGGAAATGGACTCGTCGCCCCGAGTTCAAATCCTAGATGACGTAATTGCATTTCACTTAGCGCTAATACCCTTGGGAAAGGTATGAATCCTACTCTCTCTCCAGCTATGGGTAAATAGTAGGGCAGACTGGGCTCTTTAACCATGGTCAGGCAACCGGTCTAGGAGAAGGAACACTCTGAATTCAAAACCTGTTGAACTCAGCTTCAGAAATTGACCTTGTGTCGCATCCTGCTCGTGCGGAGGGGTTGGTAAATATATATATATATATATATATATATATATATATATATATATATATATAGATCAGGGGTCGGTAATCTTTGGAGAGAGAGGGCCAAACAGTTATGCAGAGTCACAGAGATGGTCATGACATGAGCTGATAAACTTTATACAATAATAATAGGACATATTCGGATAGAATGAGTCCGGTGGTAAATAAATAGTGAACTTTGAAATATTCCATTGTTGAGATTTTTTGGGTTATAAGGCGTGTGTCAAATGCCCACTTCTACTTATAGACTCGCCGAGAACCATATGATCAACCTCTTAGCCAATCACTGGCAGTACTCCGCTGCTGTTATAATATTTATACAGGCTGTTCTGATCTTAACTACTCACAACTGCTTTGAACCTTCGTGGACGACAGAAAATAGGATTAAATCACTGGACCTTTAACACTACGCAGGATAGGACTTATTCACGCACCAAAGGATTCCATAACTCAGGACTTACTTACTTTAAGTCCTTTTCAACTGGCCAAGGATGGCGTTCGAACACTTAACACCCATCATGCAGGTAAAAAATAACAAGAAAATTTGATACAGCCGTGGGGGGAAATTTGGTAGGCAAAGAGTTGAATAAACTTTAAGCATATTTTATTCACGGAAACAATTGTTCCCAAACATATTTACTTCCACATAATGCATTCAATACTTATTGGATAATTAGAGTCCAGGTGTTAAGTTGGTGGGCCGGACGAAAATAATTCGAGGGCCGACCCCTGGTATAGATAGTTGATTGCAATCCTGACATGAAAAAAATATTGCCGGAGTTTAATAGATTGGGCAATCTATTAAAATAAATAAATAGATAAAAGAAATTAATTTTTCTTTCTTTGTTTTATACAGCTGATTCTAAATAATAGTCTCAAATTACAAGAGAAATTATTTCATTTGAGTGAATGCGAAAAAGAAATGGAAAGAAAAAAACTACTTAAAAAATTAAATTGATTTTATTAAATTACATTCTAATGAATTTCTTTCTCTGCATGGAATTCTTCTGGTCGTTTCACTCGTTCAATTATTTTTGTCATAACAATTAATCATTAAAAACTATTTATTATCATTATTCTATTCATTTTACACACCGGTGTGTGCTGGTGGTCTCTCATTAGACTATAAGTGACAGCATTTGAACTGGTCCCGAAGTAAGAACTTTCGCTATTGGTCTTTTCCATCTGAGTGCAAGACTGGCTTTATGTTTAATATTGCAACTATTATTAGAGTTATTAGCAAAATAAAAAAACGCCCTCTGGGCGACGTAAAATAAATATTGCCTGAGGGGGTGGGAGTTGAAAATTTAATATCAGAGAGTTTGTATCTTAAGTAAAGTAAAATCATCAAATTTATTAAAGGAATAAAAAATAAAATACATTTATTAAAGGAGTAAAAAAAATAAAAAAAGTGAAATGGAAACTTAGTTCTGATAACTTTAAATATATATTACAATAAAACAAACTATATATAGATAGATAATACCAGGTATGTATCTATTAAAACTTGTTTAAAAAACCAATGAGGACTGTCTAACATTGCATGCTCAGATTTTGTGTGTATTTATTCTATATTATGACGATTTTAGGTAGTGTGACGTAAGCAGTGACGTAGTTTTTGTTACAGACATAAACCGGAAGCGAATCTCCAGTATTAATAGATGTCAGTAATAGTTGGAAAACTTGGGACTTTCTCCCAAACCTTATAATCCACATTGGAGGAATGAAAAATTTGAGGAAGTGCTAATATCGTTCAAACTCCATGGCGTTTTTTGAAGTCTGTGAGGATATCTAGAAAACTGTGAGATATCTGGGAAGATTTGATATTATTCAGTTTCCAGAAATTTGGCGGGAACATACAAATAGATGTAATAATAATAATAATAATAATAATAATAATCTCTGAGTATTGTAGTCAACCTTAACAATTCTATTGTCTGGATGGTCTCGATTCTTCCTCTGAATGACAATTCCTAGGGTCTTTTTTCCAAACGTTTATTGACCATTCCAAGGGCACTAACTACAATTGATATCATCTTTACCCTCAAGTTTCACATCACAGTTTTTTCACATACACTAGCTAGGGTTAGCTCAGTCGGTAGAGCACTCGGCTAGGAATCGCAAGGTTCATACAATACAATAGCTCTTAAGTAGACATATGAAACGTTGTTATTGTTAGATTATCATAGTTAGAATATCAACGGGTCCTGCTAGTGTTCCAATAATTCTTATCTTTGGTAATATGAATTTTATAGACATTGAAAGGGGCCAGGTTAGCTCAGTCGGTAGAGCGTTCGGCTAGAAACCACTGGGTTCCTAGTTTGAAACCGGCCCTCGCCAACTCAGCATATGAGTAGCACAGGGATATGTGCGGTAAAGTAGGGAGCTGATGGTAGGTGTGGTGCTCCATCCCAGACGCATAAATAATCCCCTTGGTCTAGCGCTGCTGAAAAGGGATAGACACCCTCGCTGTTTGGCTGATACCGACATTAGGCCACCCGTCGATTGCGTATGATAAATTTTAGCTTTGATAAAATGTGTCCTTATGGCATTATTTTGTACAGCAATTAAAAGCATGATTTTTTTCTCATGAGATTTTCCTCTCTTAGCCATGTCCAGATCTTCTCGTGTGTAATCTCGCCAGGTTGTCGCTAGAAGCATCCATACTGTTATTTTTCTTTCTATTTCTGTTTTCTTTTTAATGGGGTTGGTTTAATAATGACTGGCCCAGTGCATGGTTCACTAAACATTTTATATTCAAATGTGACCCGAGGTCAAATAAACTCCGGTAATGAACTATGCAAGACAATGAAATTGACAACGCATTCAATTTCCTCTTGTTTAATTTTAAATCAAGACACAAAATATCAAAAACTAGAAAATAAAGGGAAGAACAAAATTGTGAGCAATTGCGAGTAAAGATCATTTAAAAGTCATATTCATTCACTCTCGAGGTCCAGTTTAAAGTAATGAGCCTCACGCATACGTTTTAGTACAGATATCAATTAATAGTGGAGATTCGGTCTCTATTTGCCTGTAACCGAAACTACATCACTGCTTCAGTCACAATACCCAA
This sequence comes from Doryteuthis pealeii, assembly GCA_023376005.1. NCBI lineage: Eukaryota > Metazoa > Mollusca > Cephalopoda > Myopsida > Loliginidae > Doryteuthis > Doryteuthis pealeii. Next base: position 72,917,318 of record CM042161.1, on the reverse strand, counting down.
AATCGTCAATAGATAGAATAAAAAATAACATTGTATTATATACACTCAAAAACTGAGTAAAAAAAATCAATTATTTTTTACTCTCGCCACTCGTACGTTTTTGTGTAAAATCTGTGTAAAATATTCAAAATAATTAATGATTAATTAATAGTGCGGGAAAGAACCGCCAAAATAATTGGGCAAATCGCCACTTGGGGAGTGACCGAACCACGAAAAGTGCTACTACTGTTGTATTGTCCTCGGCCGGAAAACGAAGCTCCCGGCAAAAAAGACAAAGAAAAATATAAAAAATATATATTTAAAAAAAGGGGAAAACGAAAGCGAGGCTTTCCGGTCAAGGAAGCAGGGAGAAGATAAAACAAACATTCGTTATCAGATCAAAAGATAAAGATGCGTAGGCGTGTCGTCAATACAAAGGCCAGAGGGTCGAGCCGACAGCAGACAGTCAGACAGGAGACGGCGAACAGAGCACAATGAGCGACTGTCGACACGGGTAGTGAGGTTCATCCAACCCTTCCACCTCACCAACACTAGTCATCCCAGCAGTAGTAGTAGTCATCGTCAACCCTCGGTCAAGTGATTGTCACCGCCGCCCACCACGTACAGCCGATGAGAGAAATAAAGTCAAAACTCCTACTATACGTATGTGTTGTAGATTTCATTAAACGACTACATATATCGTCTAGGGTTAGTGACGATACCCGCTACGTATGCAGATACAAAAAGTAGGGCCGTGAGTTTGAAGAAGCCGCTATATAACATATAGAATTTGATGCCAGTATACAACACTACCTGTGATAGCGGGAAAAATAAGGACAAAAGCGACTTGATTCAGAAGATAGTAAAAGGTTGCAATAATGCCTCTTTGCCACCTACAAATTCCGTAAGTCTGGTAAAGTTAGTTGTGTCTGCCTACTGACAGCAAGATTAGTTGAAAAAATAACTGCCAATACCAACAAAGAGAAGGGTTAATATAAAGGTGTCAACCGAACAAATTGAAGAGTAAATTTATATAAGTATGACTAACAAACATATAAAATAATATCCGACAAGTGGACTAATTTCCCAGCCCCAGAATCGCAGGCAAGCACCTGTCATAATATTTTCTTTTCTTTTTTATCAACAATAGAAACATTCAGTATAATCTCAAAGGATCAGTTTTTATATATATATATATATATATATATATATAGAAGTAACAGTTTAGGAAAAATTTTGAGGAACACAGTGGATAAAAACACAAAATAATTTCAATCAATTAATATTTCGCCTCTGTGAATTTACAAGGCTTCTTCGGAAATGCTGTTGTTTTGAAACAGATATATATATGTATATATATATATATATATATATATATATACAGTGAAAAGGTGGACAGGGCAGGGCGGAGTAGAATGCCCCCAGAAGGTGTGAAGAAGAAGATGGGGAAAGAGAAGTGATGAGGTTTCACTAACGATATGGTAGATAGCAAGTTCATATATATATATGTTTTATTTTTTTTACTCCTTTAATAAATTTGGTGATCTTATGATACAAACACACTGGCATTGAATTCTTCGACCATATTACCTTTAGGCACCCCTTTTTGATCTCGATTAATAAAGGACATGTTTTTCATTTACACAGTCAATATCCAGTTGTTTGTTAGGGTTTAGGGTTAGGGTTTAGGATTAGGGTTAGGGATTAGGGGTTAGTTTTATAATTTAAAAAAATATAAAAATCGTCTTTTAAAACAACCGGATATTGACAGTGTAAATGAAAAACATGTCTTTTCTTAATCGAGATAAAAAAGGGGTGCCTAAATGTCATATGGTCCGAATTCTTTACACCAACTTCCCTCAGGCAATATCTTTAAAAAAATAATTTTACATCGCCCGGAGGTCGTTTCTTATCCTAGTAAATAAAAAAAACACTATATTCATTAATCTTCCGAGGCTTTCGAAAATTGAGCCACACGAGTATGTGTTAGTAGATATATAAATTTGTCCGTACCTTGGCACTTTGTCTTGTAGAATTGTTCCGTTTCTCACATTTTGAAACTGACCCTACGTCTCTATGTATAAAGAAGAGGACAAGACTAAACGAATGGTCCCCTAGAATTGGAGATGTGAATTTTTTTTCACTTCCAACCGAAAGGGTAGAAAGTGAAATATAAGATGCTTGCTTGACGAAATCCTTCATCGGCAAGATAACTACGAATCAGAAACATTACAGTCAATTTGCATCGAAGCGACACCAGTTCATCAGATACATTGTCTCAGCTAGACTTCCGCTTCCTTCGTTCACCTTTGCCCGTTTTTTATTTATTTCTGATTTATTCAACTATTTCTCTCTCTCTCTCTTTTTTTCTTTCTTTCTTTCTTTCTTTCTTCTTTCTTTCCTAACTTTTACAGTCCAATTCTTACATTTTTCTGTTTTTATCCAATTCTTTCTTTCTTTCTTTTTCTCGTTTGAACTGTCTTTCCATTTTATCTATTTTTTTCTTTTTCTTTTTAAGTATTTCTTTTCATCAATTCTTTCTTTCTTTCCAAAATTTTACTTTCTTCATAATTTATATAACAATTTTTCTTCTTTTTCTTTCTTTTATAAAGTTAACATTCTTTATAGTTTATATAACACTTTCGTTCTTTCTCTCTTTCTTTTATCATTTTCACAGTCTTTCCATATTATCCAATTCATTTTTCTTCCCTTTTTTCTTTCTTTTTATCAATTCATTCATTCTTTAAAAAATTTGTTTTCTTTATAATTTATATACCTCTTTCTTTCTTTCTTTCCTTCGCTTTCTTTCTTTCTTTCCTTCACTTTCTATCTTTCTTTTCTAAATATTATATTCATTATAATGTATACAACACTTTCTTTCTTTTTTTTTTCTTTTGTTCTTTCTTTCTTTTTTTCTTTTGTTCTTTTTCTTTTTTTTTCTTTTGTTTTTCTTTCTTTTTCTTTTTTTTTCTTTCTTTTTTTCTTTTTGTTTTTTTTGTTTTTTCTTTCTTTTTTTTTTTCTTTTGTTCTTTCTTTTTTTTTTTTTTCTTTCTTTTTTTTTCTTCTTTTGTTCTTTCTTTCTTTCTTTTGTTCTTTCTTTCTTTTTCTTTTGTTCTTTCTTTCTTTCTTTTTTCTTTTGTTCTTTCTTTCTTCTTCTTTCTTTCTTTCGTTCTTTCTTTCTTTCTTTCTTTCTTTCTCTTTCTTTTCTTTCATTCTTTCTTTTGTTCTTTCTTTCTTTCTTTTGTTCTTTCTTTCTTTCTTTTTCTTTCTTTCTTTCTTTCTTTCGTTCTTTCTTTCTTTTTGTTCTTTCATTCTTCTTTTTTTTTCTTTCTTTCTTTCTTTCTTTCTTCTTTCTTTCTTTCTTTCTTTCTTTCTTTTCTTTTGTTCTTTTTTCTTTTCTTTTTTTTTCTTTCTTTTCTTTCTTTCTTTCTTTCTTTCTTTCTTTGTTCTTTCATTCTTTCTTTTGTTTCTTTCTTTTTCTTTTTCTTTTGTTCTTTTTCTTTTCTTTTTTTTCTTTTTTTTGTTCTTTCTTTTTCTTTCTTCTTTCTTTCTTTCGTTCTTTCTTTAACTTTCTTTCTTTCTTTATTCTGCAGAAGATTCCTTACACTTTTCTATTTCCACTTCACCAACCGTATTTCCAATATATTTCCTTTTATTCAATTTCCTTACCTTCCCTATTCTTGCTTCGTTGGCTTACTATTCATATTATATGCATTCAACATTGTATATATAAAATTCATTTGATTAACCGATTATTTTGCTGTAGAAAAGAATAATTCAGGCAGCATGAGATGTCGTAAAAATGCTCTCTTTCCTTAAGCAACTCTTTCACAACGTCAAATTATTTAGAAGCCATTTAAACATACGTAAGATTTGCAGTAACTATGTCTCTTGAAACATCATATAACGTATTGTATAAGTCGATATTGTATATAAGTTGATTCATGAAATATATATTTGATAAGTTACATATCTCATGAATACGGCAATCTTTTTTTTTTTTTTTTTTTTAAAGATTTTCGGAATAAAACTTGACAAGAATATCATATTCCTGGCGTCTAAATTTATTTCCGAAAAATCCTCAAAACTTCCTGTGTGTAATATAAACTTAAAATCTGTTCGCGTGAGATATGAAACGTTAATACAAAATATCAATTATTATTATGTCGCTTAGAATTTAAAGGCGGGCGTCTTTAGCCAAATTTACATAATCGGCAAGATAACCGCGAAAAAGAAACCTTGTTGACAATTGCATAGAAGCGACACCTGTTCATCACACACACATTCTCAGGTTGACTTCCGCTTCCTTCGTTTTTCTTTTGCTATTTTCATTTTTTTTCTTGTTGAATAGTGGAAACTATATTTACTTTCTTTCATTCTTTCTTTCTTTCTTTCTTTCTTTCTTTACCTTTTGGAATTCGTTTTTTTTCTTTCTTTTTTCATTTTTACTGTTTAATTCTTTCATTTGTCTGTTTTTCTCCAATCCATTGTTTCTTTCTGGGAACCATTGCTTCTTTTCTTTCTTTCTTTCTTTCTTCCTTTCTTTACCTCGTTCTTACTGTCTTTATCTAATTCTTTCATTGTTCATTTGAAATCTTTATCTTATTCAATTATTTATCTCTTTCATTTTTCTTTCTTTTTCTTTTTCTTTTTTTTTTTCTTTCTTTCGTTCTTTCTTTCCTCAGTTTTAATGACAAATTCTTTCATTTTTCTGTTTTACTCTATTTCATCTATTATTTCTTTCCTTCACTTTCTCTCTTTCTTTCCTAAATATTATATTCTTTATAATTCATACAACACTTTCTTTCTTAATATTTCCATAATATCTATTTATTTTATTGTTCATTTTAAATCTTTCTATCTTTTACAATTCTTTCTTTCTTTGAGTTTTATTTATTCAAGTGTTTCTCCGTCACTTTGCGAGAGAGAGAGAGAGAGAGAGAGAGCTTCTTCGTCTTCTCAACTTTTCTTCGACACCATTTTCCACGAGGTCCTTCCTCACTACAACTCAATAATATATTATCCAATTATCTAAACTGTTCTTTATGTTCACAACAAAATCTCCGGAAAAAATTGACAGATATTAACACCCCCCACAAAAACAACAACAATAACAAAAACATAACTAATTAATTTCCAATTGACGGTTTGTGTGCTTATTGGGTTTTACGGCTGGTCAACTGCTAATGGTTATTTTATGCCAAAATTGTATGTTTTGTTATTTGTGTAATTAAAGAATGGTTGTTAACGGTGTTTTTAAACTTTTTAAATAGAGAATTGATTGATTGACGGCTTGAGTCTTTCGTGGTATTGTTATTTCTTTTTAATTTCAATTTTTTTTTATTTTTGTAAATATTTTCCTTGTAGTTGTTGGTTGAGGATATTTTATGATTTGTGTTCTATAATTTATTGTATATGTTGGCTTTCATTAGCAATTTTATGATGTTGCTGGTATTTCTTGTTTTGAAGAGTTCTTTCAGGTTACGTGAATTAAGTTAATTTTCTTAGCGGTTTTAGCTTTTTGAATTCTTTGAGGATGTGCTTGATTGGAAGTAGGTCTCCATTGGACGTTTCATCAATGTCTATAAAGTAAAAGTAAAGTCGTCGGGGCGGCCTAAAGTCGGTTTTTGGCGTCTGAGGTGGAGCGCCTCACCTATCATCAGCTCCTTACTTTACCGCACAGATCCTGTTTTACTAATACTCTGAGTTGGTGAGGGCCGGTTTCAAACTAGGAACCTAGTGGTTTCTAGCCGAACACTCTACCGACTGAGCTAACCTGGCCCCTTTCAGTGTCTATAAAATTCATATTACCAAAGATAAGAATTATTGGAACACTAGCAGGACCTGTTGATATTCTAACTATGATAATCTAACAATAACAACGTTTCATATGTCTACTTAAGAGCTATTGCCAAATAGTTCAATATGTAAAATGTATACATCTTGATTTAATTCTTTCTTATTCTTTTTTTCTTTATTTCCTTCTTTTCAGTATGTACGATTAATGTTTGATATGATTGTTGCTTTGCATTACCAAAGAAAGAGACAAAATAAAATGTATTTTTCTCCACGGGTGCCTATTACACCTGAGGAAGGTGTGAAAACATACTAGCATAGATGCCACGGGAACAACAGAGACAAGAAGGAGTTCAGTTTTCTGAATAACTTATAAACTTATTATATCATACATGTTTATTAAGATGCTATATTTAAAAAAATTTAAAAATGAAATCCCAAGTGTCAATCCATTTTTTAATACATTCCATGTTATTTCATCCATGGGTGTTTCATAATTATTGGCCGATTAATTATATACGGTAAATATAGAATTCAAAATATAACAGGTGATTCATTAGAGTTATGGATAATACCAGTAAAATGATAGACAAGACCCGACCCTTTAACTGAACTTTTAGCTATTCTCTGATTTGTCGGTCCGATCAAGGGAACGGGTTCGTCAGATAATTTGAGTAGTCTAGGGCGCCCTGGCGACGGACACAAAATGGCTCTCTCCACGTGTGTTGGTTACCTCTGGGAACTTGGAAAATAACGACGACTAAAATGTTCCAAGTCTTGTGTTCAATAATAGACACAGAAACGGAGATACACCCAAGCCAACCCAAGAAGTCCCAAGTAGATCAGAAGACCAAAGAGAATGCAGCTCGGTATAGTATAATAGAAGGATAGCAGTCATTCCAAGTTGGATTTAGAATAATGAATCTACTAAAATTAAATCCAGATACGGTATGGTGCAAGCTAGATGGGAATCTGTGAGTAAAGGTTCATATGCTTACCGGAAAAAATCAGGACATTTTCACTTACCTGTAAAAAAATAGAGAAAATATATATTAGACAAAAAATCAAAAACTAAATAATATGGATGAAGAGTTCGAATAAGACGTACGGAGAGTTTTTACTGGTTGACGAGCCGAGACAGATTACAATGGCGGTCTGTCCGTTCGAGGCCAAAATCTCCGCACGTTTGTCTTGGATTAATAAAGTAAAATAAAAGAGCTCTGAAAAAACAAACAAACAAACAAACAACTAAACAAAACCCAACACGATCAAATCTTGTGTTCGTTAATTAAAAACTAACAAGAAACGCAAGGACACAAAGAAACCAAGAAGATCCCAAGTGGTTATAGACTCGGAGAAAAAAGAGAATACCAGCACAACAACAACTCAAATATTCAGACAACCAGTAGTAGCAGAGATAAGAAGATCATAAAAGAAGATATATATGCCTTAAGAATAAATAATAAATAAAAATAAAATAAAACAAAACAGCAAAGTACTACAGAGAAGACCTAATATAAGTATATGATATAAATTATTAGATACATATCATATACATTTACCAGCTCCACGCACTAGTAGGCAGAAGATCAGTTTCTTAAGCGGGGTTTAGCAGATTTGAATTCAGTCTTTCTTCTCCTCGTTACGTAAACATGGTTAAAGAGCCCAGTCTGCCCTGCTATTTACTCATAACTAGAGGGGAAATAGTTAGGATGCATACTTTTCCCAAGGATATGACCGCTATGACCGGGATTTGAATTCGGGTCGAATTCATTTTTCTAAAATTCTAACCATTACATCACGCACCTCTACAACTTCAACATGTAAGTAAAAAAAAGTAGAGTCGTCGGTGCCACCTAAAGTCGGTATCAGCCAGTCAGCGAGGGTGTCTATCCCCTTTTGAATAGTGCTAGACCAAGGAGATTGTTTTTCGCGTCTGAAGTGGAGCGCCACACCTAACATCAGCCCTTACTTTACAGCACAGATCCCTGTGCTACTCATATGCTGAGTTGGCGAGGACCAGTATCAAACTAGGACCTAGTGGTTTCTAGCCGAACGCTCTACCGACTGAGCTAACCCGGCCCCTAGCGTGTACAAATTCTGAACCTATTCTAAAAAAATATGAATAAAACAATAACATTCCGAATTTGGAATTGAATTATATCTAAATTATACGCAATGTACGAAAACCGACAATCTAAAGTGTTAGCACGACCCCAGCTGACCTCTCGTCGTTAATTTCCCGGTGCCTGAGGCGCTCCTGAAGAGCAATTACAATGGAATATCAGCAATTCTTGTTTCCTGTGGGTAGGTCTTTATTCAATCCGTTAACCACGGGTAGTATGTGATATCACGTCGATAGTATGGGACATTCAGCGAGCATCAAACTCGCTATTTATTAGTTAATGATTTGAGAGACTAGCTTGCTAACATTATACCATGGCGAGATGTGGGATCTCCATGTTGGAATAATTTTTGTATATAAGGTGTGCTGAAGATCACAACTTGCATTTATAAACTCTTCCAAAACAGCGTTGACTGAATCGGCCAATCAAAACGCTGAAACATGTATTTGATTTACTATTCAAAGGCGTTGATAAATTGTCGCTTAATTGCTCGTTGGATGTACAGACAAAGGGATTATACAATTCTTTAACACGGATCAGCTTACAGTGATTATAAAATTCTTTAACACGGACCAACTGAAAAGGATTATACAATTCTTTAACACGGATCAGCCAACAAGGATTATACAATTCTTTAAGACGGATCAACTGACAAGGATTAAAACTGATACTACATATTTCGACTTCTAGAAAGGATTAAACATTGTGCCACAAGGAATCTCAACTGTAAAACTGCATTCACCAACAGTCGTAAAAACTCAAATCGTAACACTCCCACATTAATATTACATGACCTTGTGTCATATCCCAATGTGTGTAGCTCGGTTAGATTTCTGGCTAGCACGTGTAAAGGTTTACGCAATTACGAAAGCAATGGACCACACTCGTGTAGATCTTAGAGTGATAATTGATCCTCATAATTACGGAATGGGATATGGAAAAGTCTTCAACGAACTGGATATTCCCATCGGTACGATTAAAGCCATCGTTTGGAAATGGAAGCAACACGGCCTGACTACGGATCAGCCTCAAAGAGGGCGTCCTTGTAAATTTTATGAACGAGCAGCTACATCCATTTGTCAGGAAGTAATTCGAAACCCATTCAATATCCAGGGAGAAGAATCCGAAGGCAGCTGGAATGAAAGTGGGCAAATGTACAATTAGTTGGTCAGTCCATCTTGTAGGACAACCTTGCCAGACTCTTAGGGAAATGCCTCATCTTAAGCCCAGTCATGTGAAGTTTCGTTTACTCTTAATAATATAAAGAAGCCTTCTTGGTTCTGAGACAAAATAGTATGGTCTGAGAAAAGAAAAATTGAACTCTTCGAAGGAAACAGTTTGAGACCTAACAGGATATATATATATATATATATATATATATATATATATATATATATATATATATATATGTGTGTGTGTGTGTGTGTGTGTGTGTGTGTGTGTGTGAAGAGATGGAAGTGAATCCGACGGTATGTAGTATATTAAGAAAATTTAAACCTGTGTTTTTTCAATTCTTAATATACTACACACATACACACACACACACACACACATATATATATATGAATCCTTATATTCTCCCTCCAGCTATGGGTTAAATAGTAGGGCAGACTGGGCTCATTAACGTTGGGTAGGTAACCAGTCTAGGAGAGGGATAACTCTGAATTCAAAATTCCTGAGGTTAGTCGTTGACTGGTTTCGTGGCATTCCTTGATGCACCAATTCTTTCCTATCGACTGTGCAAAAAAGTGTGGAATGCCCCTACACAAGCCCTCACCACTATAAGCAGATCACTGTGTTGTTTGTTCACTGGGTGAACACTCATGCGTCGAAAATCGACGAGAGAGTCCATTTTATATATATATATATATATATATATATATATATATATATAAATAAAAAATATATAAAAAAGTAAATTATAACAAAAGACTTAGAGATTTTTCAATATAGTCTATTTCAGGAAGCTTAGACAAAGTGTCTAACTCTCCCAAATCATCAGAGTTAGACACTTTGTCTAAGCTTCCTGAAATAGACTATAAAGCAAAATCTCTAAGTCTTTTGCTATATTTTTACTGATAAATTGGCTCGATGACTAACAATAAGAGCACACATTTAGCTCTGCAAACTGCGAAAGGACTTACAAAAAAACTCCTATGTCTTAAGGAAGATTTCTTCTCTGGACTTTTAGATTATATATATATATATATATATATATATATATATATATATATATATATGAGACAAAATAGTATGTTCTAAGGAAAGAAAAATTGAACTCTTTGCAAGAGTACTTTTTTCTGTCCCCTTAAAAGGCCAGATCAACACAAAGTCTTTTTTACTTTAGGATTTTCACAGGGCATCCAACTCGTGATTCAGAAAAGGTATCTGCGGATACTTTTTACCACTCCACAATCCAGGTGACTCCGGGTAGCCGCTTCTAGTATTATACATTTGTAAATCTTTATGAATATTAGTAGTGTAATGGCTAGAGTCATAGGAAATGGACGTGTCGACCCGAATTCAAATCCTGGACGAGGCTGTCTACATTTCACATGGCACTAATACCCTTGGGATAAATCCAAGCATTACCCCTCCAGCTACGGATAAATAGTAGGGCAGACTGGGGTCTTTAACCTTGGTTAGAAAACTAGTCCAAGAAGAGGAAGAGTGAATTCAAACCTGTTAAACTCCGCTTAAGAAATTGACCCTGTGTCACAACCTGCTTTTGCGGAGGGTTGGTATATATATATATATATATATATATCGTAGTTAACATTAAATCCACCAAGCAAACAAATATAAAATACTATTTGCTTCTGAATTAAAAAAAAAACAATTTAAAATCGCTCAATATAAAGAGCTGAATATACGTTTAAAATCGAATGGTTTAAAATTACCGACTATAGTTTCTCGCAGTTGCGAGAATCTTCAGGTTCTGAAGATTCGCGATACTGCGAGAAACTAAAGTCGGTAATTTTAAACCATTCGATTTCAAACGAATACACACACACACACACACATATATATATATATATATGTGTGTGTGTGTGTGTGTGTGTGTGAGTGTGTGCAAGTCTTTTATTTAGATTTTACTTCTACTGTGTTCATCAGACTACCTAATATTTATAATCTGTATTCAATTCAGATCTTTGGTAATATCTATACTTTTGTCTTTTTCAACAAAAAGTTCTTACAAAGGGGCACACTATTCGTCTGGCTTTGAATCAATTCGACATCAGAATTGTTTAAAATCTATCAATGATTATCTTCATTATTTGCCTAAAATGGAAATAAAGATATTTTCATATCGACAATCACATTTAATAATTCAATATGATAGCAGAAATCTGCATTTTATGTACATCACGTCTCACTGATGTTGAGATCTCGACAAAACAAAATAAGATAAAAATTTCATTGAGGAAACAAAATTAAAAAAGAGAACCTGAACAAGAGACAAAAAGCAAACAGAATGAAATGTTATAATATTGAATAAAAGCACGAAGGAATTTATGAGAAAGCCTAGAATGATTGTGTAGTGTTTTGTGTTGCGTTTATGCGAGTACTTGATAGATAAGGGAGGTAACTAGTCTTCAAAGCTGACAAAATCAGGTGCAGAATGGTATCTGGATTTGAACCAATACTTAAAAAAAAGGCAGTTTTTACCGCCAGATTTTTATCTTTGAATGAATGAATCAATGAATGAATATATATATATATATATATATATATATATATATATATATATATATTCGAAGTGCATATCGGCCTCAATTTGAACTCCGAGAAAACAGAGTTCATGTGCTTCAAAGAGAAAGGAGGCATTTCCACACTTGACGGTAAGTCTCTTAAGCCAGTAGAACAGTTCACTTACCTAGGGAGTAATATCTCATCCACAGAAAGCGATGTTAATACACGAATAGGAAAGGCATGGGCGGCCACAAACAGACTATCCGTAATATGGAGATCCGATCTCACTGACAAACTAAAGCACCAATTCTTCCAGGCTGTGGTTATATCAGTGCTGCTGTATGGCTGCACCACCTGGACCCTGACAAATCGCCTCGAGAATAAGCTAGATGGTATCTGCACAAGAATACTGCGAGCAGTCCTGAACAAGTCATGGAAGCAGCACCCCACAGAGAAGCAACTATATGGTCACCTGCCCCCCCCCCAATCTCACAAACCATCCGGGTGAGACGGACTAGGTATGCAGGACACTGCTGGAGAAGCGGGGATGAGTTCATAAGCGACGTTCTCCTGTGGAAGCCAACACATGGACATGCTAACGTAGGACGCCCGCTAAGGACCTACATTGACCAACTATGCGAAGACTCTAGATGCTGCACAGAGGACCTCCCAGGGGTCATGAGTAATAGGGAAGGTTGGCGAAAGATTGTCATGGAGATCCGTGCTACGCGCGCGACATGATGATGATATATATATATATATTTGTATGTGTATGTGTGTTATGTTCTTGTGAACGTTGTTTGTTTGGTCTTTTTAAAGCATTGGAAATAAGAACAAAAACAAGAAAAACAGAACAAAAATCAGATTTCTTATATATTCAACAGTTGCTCTGTTTCTGGTTTAATCTATTCAGATATTTCGGGTGAACCTTCACCCTTTCTCAAGGTATGTCCGACAGTCTGGAGAGAAAAAAATCAATGTTGTATATGAGGGAAAAAATAATTTCATGAAGTGGACGGATTTGGCGTTTTTTAGCCGTTAATTTTCTTTCGAAATTGTGTGACGTAATTCATCCGATATATATATATATATATATATATATATATATATATATATATATATATAGGGGGTGTAAAAAGGGAGTTGAACAGACTAATTTGAATTTAGATTTTATTCAAATAGTTTAAAAGATAGAAGTATAGAGTTGGGAAGAGAAGAAAAACAACGACCACCCCCAAATTAAAGTCGTTGGGGTGGCCTAAAGTCGGTATCAGCCAGACTGCGAGTGAGTCTATCCCCTTTGCCCTAGTGCTAGACCAAGGAGATTTTTTGGCGTCTGAGCCAGCCACCAGCTCCTAACTTTACTGCATAAATCCCTGTGCTACGCTGAATTGGCGAGGGCTGGTATCGAAAACGGAACCTGTATATATATATATATATATATATATATATATATATCGTAAATGACCAGTTATACCGAGTGGTCGATCACTGGAGTAATACGAGGAGAGTCCTTCACATAAGTCCCTCACATAAGACCTTTACATAAGTCCCATACAGTGATCTGTGCGTAGTTAAATAGTTGCTAGCATCACCACCACTGCTGAGGTATGGGGAAGATGGGTCATTCCATTATATCAATATATCAGACGAACGTAAAACGTATTCTTATCTGGGAACGATTTGAAATGAGACAGGTGGTTCAGGAAATTTCGCGCAGATTACAAGAACCTAGATCACATAAAATCAGCTGGGTCTAGAAACGGGGGATTCCGAGGCCGTGCTCCATACCAAGAGGCAAGTCCAGCGAGGTGCATTCGGAGAGTAATTAGGGGAGCTCTGCATCTCACAGTTCAGTTTGGGTTTTCACTTACACGACCTCCGTTAGAGCCTCAGGAAATCCCGAATAATGCCACGTGTTACTAACATCTCGTTGTCGTCGGGGTGGCCTAAAGTCAGTATTAGCCAGACATTGACAGAGTCGATCCCCTTTTCACTAGCCCTAGACCAAGGAGATTGTTTCTGGCATTTGTTTGGAGCGCCACACCTACCATCAGCTCCTTCCTTTACCGCACAGAGGCCTGTGCTACTCATAAGCTGAGTGGGCGAGGGCCGGTATCGAACCTGAAAACTTGTTGCTCCTAGCCCGACACTCTACCGACTGAGCCAATATTGGAACAATTTTGACTCGCCCAAGCATACATACATATTCACCAACCCCTCCACACGAATAGGATGTGACACAAGGTCAATTTATTTAGCGGAGTTTAACAGGTCTGAATTCAAAATTTTCCCTCGCCAAAACTAGTTGTCTAACTAAGACCTTACTATTTACCCAGATCTGGAAGAAAAAAGGTTGGTTCATACCTTTCCCATGGGTATTAATGCTATGTGAAATGAAAAAAAAAAAAACCTCGTCCAGGATTTGAACTCGTCTCGTCGTGTCCATTTCTTACGATTATACCCATTATAACACGCGACTCCACCCTAGTATATTTATAGTGTTTACATTCTTAATTTCTCTGGCGAAATTTATTTTCGTACCATTTTTAATTAATGCTATTTTTCATGAAAGACTTTTATCTCAAAGAACATGATTTTCGAAGACCCAGAATACTCGCTTTTGACAGACTCTTCCATGACCAATTCCTCGTTTCAAAGAAAACGACTTCCAGCTATTTCTAGATCATTGCCCCCCATCTCTCTCACTTTCTCTCTCTCTCTCTCTCTCTCTCTCTCTTACATACACAAACACAATTACGCACACTCTCTTGCTGTTCTTCCTATATATTACTCATTGCTCTTCCCCTCTATCTTACTCTCTCTTTCTCACATACACACACACATAACACATATAAACAACCCCCTCACACACTCTCTCCCTTTCTCTTTTTTCTATAGATTACTTAGTGCTCGCCACCCCTTTCTCTCTCTTTCTCTCTCTCACATACACACATACATACACAACCCTCACACACTCTTTCTTTCTTTTTTCTATAGATTACTTATTGCTCACCACCCTCGCTCTCTCTTTCTCTCTCTGTCACACATACGCACACACATACACAACCCCCCGCACACCCTCTCTCTTTTTTCTATAGATTACTTATTGCTCGCCACCTCTCTCTCTCTCTCTCTCTCTCTCTCTCTCTCTCTCTCTCACACACACATACACAAACACACACTCTGTTCTTTCTATAGATTACTTATTGGTCTCCTACTCCTCCCCCTCACTCTCACACACAAACACATACACACACTCTCTTTCTGTTCTTCCAATAGATCACTGATTGCACTCCAACAACCCCCTCTCTCTTTCTCACACACACAAACACATCCACACACACAAATACACACACAAATACACACACACATATTCTCTTTCAGTTCTTCATATAGATTACTCTCTTTCTCTCTCTATCTGTCTCTCTCTCTCACACACACTCGCGGACACTCACACAAACACAATCATACCTACGCACTCTCTCTCTTTCTGTTCTTCCAATAGATTAATTATTGATCTCTCTCTCTTTCAAACACACACATACACAAACTCATATACACACACACACACTTTCTTTCTGTTCTTCCTAAAGATTACTTATTGCACTCCCACCCCCCTCTCTCTGTGTCACACAAACACAAACACACACACATTCTCTCTTTCAGTTCTTCACATAGATTATTCTCTCTCTCTCTCTCTCTCTCTCTCACACACACACAAACACACACAAACACACACAAACACTCTCTCTCTCTCTCTATGTTCTTCCAATAGATTTCTTATCGATTACAAAAGACCTTGATCTGATTTTATCGATTTGGGTATTTTAGAAACGAAAATTGAAGTTGGTAAGCAATTGATCGGGGAAGAATGTTCTGATCTTTGTAAATTCCAAGTCAGCTGATTTAAGAAGATTACACAGCGATAAATAGTGTAGATTCTAGAATTCTTAGAATGGTATTTTCCTTTTGAATAGATGAGGAGATCTTTTAAAAAGAAACGCGGAAACACACGCACTCACGCGCGTGCGCGAACATAATCACACGCGCAAAAACATACCACTCCTACCCAATTCTGGACTTAGGGGAAAATGGAGTATCCCCATCATTCCTATTATTCCCCAACCCTTCTTATCATATATATATTTACCAACCCCTCCGCACAAGCAGGATGCGACACAAGGTCAATTTCTTAAGCAGAGTTCAACAGGTTTGAATTCAGAGTTTTCCTTCTCTTAGACCGGTTGCTAACCAAGGTCAAAGAGCCCAGTCTGCCCTACTATGTACCCATAGCTGGAGGGAGAGTAGGATTCATACCTTTCCCAAGGGTATTAGCGCTAAGTGAAATGCAATTAGCACGTCCAGGATTTGAACTGGGCTACGTGTCCATTTCCCATGACTTTAACCATTACACCACGCGCTTCCTAATCATATATGTGCTAGAAGGTACTGGCTGTGAGTCTTATGTGTCCTTGGTATGACGTTAAACTCTGATGGTGAATTTCCAATTCTAGAGCTCTGGGGAATGTGGAGTAGCCCCATCATCACCATTATTCCCCCTTTTCATCATATAAATATTTACCAACCTCTCCGCACAAGCAGGATGCGACACAAGGTCAATTTCTTAAGCGGAGTTTATTAGGTTTGAATTCAGAGTTTTCCTTCTCCTAGACTGATTACCTAGCCATGGTTAAAAAGTCGTCTGTCCTGCTATTTACCCATAGCTGGAGGGAGAATTGGATTCATGACTTTTCCGAGGGTATTAGCGCCATGTGAAATGCCGACAGCTTCGTCCAGGAATTGAACTCGCTTTGACGAGTCCATTTCCTACGACTCTAACCACGTGCCTTTTCATCATATATGTGCTAGAAGGTGGTGGCTGAGGGTCTTGATGTATTGGGTATGACGTTATACTCTGATGGTGAAGTTCCAATTCTGGAGCTCTGGGGAATGTGGAGTACTCCAAACATCACGATTATTTCGCAACCCTTTTACCATATATGTGCCAGAAGGCAGTGGCCGAGGTCTTAATATCCTGGGTGTTATACTCTCCAATTCTGGGCTCATGTGAAGTACTCGAAACATCACCATTATTTCCCAACCCTTTTTACCATATATGGCTAGAAGGCAGTGGCTGAGGTCTTAATATCCTGGGTATGACGTTAAACTGATTGTGAAGTTTCAATATTAGAGCTTTGGGGAATTACCTTTTAAAAATGAACGTGGAAACACACAAAATACACACAAAACACATTTACTACCTGCGGCAAAAATTATGAATTTAGCCCACTTACAGGATAACACACGATTTAACAATCTATTTCATCATATGGGTAATTCCATGTCAAATCATCCAGGCCATGTCACCCATCCCCTTCAATTTTTGTGAAATTTTGTCCTGGCCTGTTTGAGGGTCTCAGTGTCCTGGGTATGACGTAAAAATGCATTTAATGGTCAAATTTCAATATCAGAGCTCTGGGGAGTGTGGAGTACCCCTTTCATTGCCATTATCACCAGGTACATTCTGACCCGGAGAGGTAGTACTGGTTCCAGTCCTATTTACGGGTTAAATAGAATAAAATGAGTTTAAGCATTAATACCCATGGGAAAGGTATGAACCAACCTTTTTTTCTTCCAGATCTGGATAAATAGTAAGGTCTTAGTTAGACAACTAGTTTTAGCGAGGGAAAATTTTGAATTCAGACATGTTAAACTCCGCTAAATAAATTGACCTTGTGTCACATCCTATTCGTGCCGAGGGGTTGGTGAATATGTATGTATAGTTGGGCGAGTCAAAATTGTTCCAATATTCGGCTCAGTCGGTAGAGTGTCGGGCAAGGGACAACAAGTTTCCAAGTTTGATACCGACCCTCGCCACTCAGCTTATAAGTAGCACAGGGCTCTGTCCGGTAAAGGAAGGAGCTGATGGTAGGTGTGGCGCTCCAAACAAATGCCAAAAACAATCTCCTTGGTCTAGGGCTAGTGAAAAGGTGATCGACTCTGTCAATGTTTGGCTAATACCGACTTTAGGCCACCCCGACGACAACAAGATGTTAGTAACGCGTGGCATTATTCGGGATCTCCTGAGACTCTAACGGAGGTCGTGTAAGTGAAAACCAAACTCATATGAATCTCCATAGAACTAACAATAGAAAATGTAGGAATGAGCCATAAAAATAAGTTTATTGTAATAACTTACAACATCATTTATAAGAAGAATCAATCGGAATGTTTTTATTTCATATAAGTATTATGTCCTTTTAATTCTTTCCAATATTTAAAATTGGAAATTTTGATAACTTGACCTTTGATGACCTCCAATGAGCTCTAATGTCAATTTCATTTAACCTTAGTTATAAATAGCATTCTTCTTAATCTTATAGCGAAATGAGTCCAGAAATGAGGTCATTAGGCCTTGAGGTTTTAGCGTGAAAGTTACACGGAAAAGTACACAAATATGAAGATTCCTTTAATAATATAATTTGTGTTTAATCTATAAATCAAACTTTATCATAGTCATTTACATTTCTATGTCGAAAATAGAAAAACGATATATTCCACCGCCCTGTCGGCTGGGTCGTTAGAATGCACCGACTGTACCTCTGGGGTAAGACTCGCCCAATGGGCCACCTGTTGGCCGTGGGAGGCGACCCGTGATGCTTAAGGATAGAGCCCAGGTGGATGAGCAGTTCATGACATGCAAGACTCCACTTTGGCCCTATCTTGGGCTAGACGGGCGGTCGGAGAGGCCCCCTCCGATCAATCGGCTGGTCACGTCAAGCCCTAGCACCTATATGATTTTCCCAACCCTATTGCCCTTATGGCAAGCCCCAAACCCTTTTTATCATATGGGTGCTAGAAGGCGGTGGCTGAGGGTCTACTTGTTCTGGGAATGACGTTAAACTCTATCTGATGGTGATGTTCCAGTTTTGGAGGTTTGGGGAATGTGGAGCACCCCTTCATCACCATTGATCCCTGGTCCTATCTGACCCGGAGTGGTAGTACCTGTTAGGATCCCATCTATGGGTTAAATAGAAAAATGTATTTATAAAAAAATTGTACTATCCATTAAGAATTGATTTATTTCAAAACTTTATCGGCATTAAATGACCCACTGAGGTTGATATGCCGTAAAAGAAAACTAACAAAAAATATATTCCAAAAGATAAATTTATTCTAAATGGTGAATTTAACGTTAAAACGTTTCGGTTTTTACCAAACATTCATTAGAACATTAAGCATGAAAAAGTGCTGTCTGAACAGTGAATCTATCTATTTATCTATCTATCTATGAGATTGTTCGCATATATCTGCCTATTTTCCTGCTTTCTGGTTAACGCCGGGGGTCCAGCGACCATCGACCGCTGGACTTGTTGAGAGTTTAATTATAGCGTCGATCGCAGGGGGCTATCCCCCCCAGGCAATACCTGCCCCCTTGACTTAAAGGGACAGGGCTGGGTCTATTGCCCAGCGCCTGAGGCGCCCCCTTGAGGGGAATGCCGAAGGGATCGACGCAATTTTTGTTCTTTCCCACCCATGAGCTTCGGCTTGTGGGTGGGTCCACGTTAAAACGAGGCCTTGTGCCCAGCCCATACAAGTGGGGTATGAGGCAAATACATATCTGCCTATTTTATTTTTCTACAAGGATGGCTTTGTCATTAGATAAACTACGAAGATAGATATGCAATGAAATAAGGTAACAATTCCTAACTAAATAGACATCTTGTTTATCTTAAATTCAAATAAGGCCAGAAATGACGTCATTAGGCCTTGTGATTTTAGTGGGAAAGTAACACGGAAATGTACACCAGCGAGGGGGGGACTCAAATAATGGCATAAATTGTGTTTAATTTAACTTTATATAAATATCTAAGAAGAAAATACAAAATATTTCAAAAAGATTTATTTTATTTATTTATGAAGTCAACAGTAAAACGTTTCGGTTTTTACCAAACCTTCATCAGAACATTAAGATGAAAAAAAGTGCTGTCTGAACAGTGAATCTATCTATCTATCTATGAGACTCTTCGTATGTATCTACCTATCTATATATTTTATTCTTCTACAAAATTGACTTTGTCATAAACCACGAAGGTAGATTTGTAATGAAATAAGGAAACAGTCCCTAACTAAATAGAATTCATCTTAATCTGAAGACCGAATAAGTCTAAAAATGAGCTCTTTAGATTTTTGTAGTTTTGTGTGAAAGGAACACGGTTTCCGGTACACTAACAGGGGCCTCGTTTAATGCTATGAATTGTGTTTAACTTACAAGACAAAATTTACCATAATCATTTACATATCTATCTATTTTTGGGAGATTATGTGCTTAATTGTCATACCTAATTTTGTAAATTAATTAGTTATAGTTAAATGAATTAATTTACAAAGTAGATATGACTTCAATTAAGCACATTAGTAGTAAGTCGTCGGGGCGGCCTAAAGTCGGTATCAGCCAGTCAGTGAGGGAGTCTATCTCCTTTTCAATAGCGCTAGACCAAGGAGATTGTTTTGGCGTCTGAGGTGGAGCGCCACACCTACCATCAGCTGCTTACTTTACCGCACATATCCCTGTGCTACTCATACGCTGAGTTGGCGAGGATCGGTTTCGAACCAGGAACCTTGGGGTTCCTAGTCGAACACCCTACCGACTGAGCTAAACCAGCCCTAAGTACCAGATACTAATTACAATGTCACAACCTTTCCTTAAGGCTTTTCCTCTCTTGCTACATAATCCCTGTGCTACTCATACGCTGAGTTGGCGAGGACCGTTATCGAACTAGGAACCTTATGGTTTCTAGCCCAACGCTCTATCGACTGAGCTAAACCGGCCCCTTGTTTGTCTACTTCATATCTATCTATGGAGAAAATACAAAATAAATTTATTCTAGATGGTGTGTGTGGTGTGTGTGAATGCACCAGTCGTGTGTGTGGTGTGTGTGTGTGTGAATGCACGAGTAGTGTGCGCGTGTGTGCGTGTGTGTGTGTGTGCGTGCGTGTGTAAGATGCCCGAAGAATCCAAAATAATTTTTATAGTCTTCAGATAAAATCCCTCCATTCAACATAATGGCGGTTTTACGGGTTCTCGGGGCGTTTTCCAATTAAGTCAAAAGATAATGGAAATTCTGGTTGTTATATGAAACATTCAACTTATTATTGATTTGCATTGGTAACGAGTTGGATAAAATGTTGACACAGTTTCAATTGTGTTTTTTTAAATAAATATTGCGGCTTTTATAAATATAAAAAAGGGGGGAAATTATCTATACTAAAAAACTGAATTATTAATCTAACGGATATCTATCTATGAAAATGTTCTAATAAATCTATCTATCTATGATCTATCTATCGTATCTATCTATGAGTTCATATCTATCTATCTATCTATCTATCTATTATGAGATATCTATCTATCTATCTATCTATCTATGAATATCTATCTATCTATCTATCTATGAGTATCTATATCTATCTATCTATCTATCTATCTATGAGTTCATCTATCTATCTATCTATCTATCTATCTATCTATGAGTTTATATCTATCTATCTATCTATCTATCTATGAATATCTATCTATCTATCTATCTTCTATCTATGAGTATCTATCTATCTATATCTATCTATCTATCTATGAGTCTATCTATCTATCTATCTATCTATCTATCTATCTCATGAGATATCTATCTATCTATCTATCTATCTATCTATGAGTATCTATCTATCTATCTATCTATGATCTATCTATCTATCTATATCTATGAGTTCATATCTATCTATCTATCTATCTATCTATGAGTATCTATCTATCTATCTATTATCTATCTATCTATCTATCTATCTATATCTATCTATCTATCTATCTATGAGTTCATATCTATCTATCTATCTATCTATCTATGAGTATCTATCTATCTATCGATCTATCTATCTATCTATCTATCTATGAGTATCTATCTATGTATCTATCTATCTATCTCTATCTATCTATCTATCTATCTATGAGCTATCTATCTATGAGATATCTATCTATCTATCTCTATCTATCTATCTATCTATCTATCTATCTATATCTATCTATCTATCTATCTATCTATCTATTATGAGTCTATTCTATCTAATCTATCTATCCGTCTATCTATGTCTATCTATGAGTATCTATATATATATGAGATTATTCCTATCTATCTATGAGATCGTTAATTTCTTTATATCTCTCTCTCTCTCTCTGTTTCTCTCTTGATATATCTGTGCGACAGTTTATATCCATCTATCTATCTATCTGTATATATATATATATATATATATATATATATATATATATATATATATATATGTAGGAGACTGTTCATAGCTTTCTAAGAAAATGTTCATATCTAATCTATCTATCCATCTGTCTTTGAGACGGTTCAGATCAATCCATTTATCTATCTATCTATCCTCCTCTCTCTCTCAATACATACATACATACATACATACATATATATATAAAGAGAAAGAAATGAATCCGACGGTATGCGTATAGATAAAAGGATATGAAAACAACACAATATGCTGTTAAAGTGAAAATATTTTATATCATATTCATAGCTGATATTGAACAATATTTCGATTTATAAAAATCATCTTCACAGCTTGTTTATACTCCACTTATCAATAGCGGAGACGAAAATCATATGAATTTAAAACGAAAACATTGATGTTGCAAAAAAGTTATGCGGAAGTTTCAAATATAAGCAACCGCCAACACTTTTCTCGGTCAGCTATTTTTGTCTCCACTATTGATAAGTCTGGAGTATAAGCAAGCTCTGAAGATGATTTTTATAAATCGAAATATTGTTCAATATTAGCTATGAATATGGTATAAAATATTTTCACTTTAACAGCATATTGTGTTGTTTTCATAGCCTTTTATCTATACTCATATATATATATATATATATATTAATAAGTAAAAAGTGCTCAATACATAAGTGGAGCAATTAATAAAGATAAATCTAATGATTTATCTTTATTAATTAATAAAACTAATAACCTACTAAAAGTTTTGCTTAATGCTCTTCAGGGCTGAGATCTGAGTCAGATCTCAGCCTTGAAGAGCATTAAGCGAAACTTTTAGTAGGTTCGTCTGACTCATTAGATTTATCTTTATTAATTGCTCCACTTATGTATTGAGCACTTTTTACTTATTAGCTTTAGTTTTCCTGGCGGTTTTGTATGAATATATATATATATATATATATATATATATATATATATATATATATATATATATATATATATATATATATTATATATATATATATATATATATATATATATATATATATATATATGCATATATATATATATGCATATAATTGATTTTCTTTTGGCCAATCTATTGTACAATAGATTATTTTTTTTGGTGGTACGATTATCTTGGTCTTTTCTTTTTTCCAAACATGTTTTTTCTCCCCGGTTGATGTTTGGTAGTATATTTTTACAATCAAACTATTTGCTGGGTTTTTTCCTCACCGCGAGGATTTACCAATAAGTTTGGTATATTAAATTCGCTTCCACACACACACACACATATATATATATATATATATATATATATATATGTGTGTGTGTGTGTGTGGAAGCGGATATGTGTGGTAACGTGGGGAGCTGATTTTTAAGTGTGGTGCACCAACTCAAACCCAAAAAACAATCTCTCTGGTCTTGCGCTAGTGAAAAGGGAGTAGATTCCCTCGCTGTCAGATTGATACCGACAATAGTACACTCCGCCTACTTAACTACTTATATGTATCTATCTATAAGTGTATTCATTTTCTTTCTATCTATCTATCTATAAGGATGTTCATATCTATCTGTCTATCAATCCATCTACCTACCTTTCTATCTATCAATGAGGACGTTCATCTCTCTCTCCTCTCTCTCTCTCTCTTTTGCATTTGTAACATCTTCACCTGACGATTGCCTCGCATGAAACCAATATGGTCGTGAATGTTCCTTTATCACCAAATAAATAGATATGTAAAACCTTTATATATTTATCTTATTATATTATATATATATATATATATATATATATATATATATATAAATGGATGTTCATATCTATCTATCAATCTATCTATCAATAAGAACGTACATATATATCTGTCTATTAATCTATCTATCAGAATGTTCATATCTATCTATCCCAGCTTCTGTCTGTCTGTCTGTCTGTCTATTATTGGATCTATATATCTATTTATATATCTATGTATCTATATAAGTCTGTTCATATCTATCTATTTATCTATCTATCTATCCATCTATCTATATTTAAGGATGTTCATATCTATCTATCCATCTATCTATATTTAAGGATGTTCATATCTATCTATCCATCTATCTATATTTAAGGATGTTATATCTATCTATCTATCTATATTTAAGGATGTTCATATCTATCTATCCATCTATATTTAAGGATGTTCATATCTTTATCATCTATCTATCTATATTTAAGGATGTTCATATCTATCTATCCATCTATCTATATTTAAGGATGTTCATATCTATCTATCTATCCATATTTAAGGATGTTCATATCTATCTATCTATCTATATTTAAGGATCATATCTATCTATCTATATTTAGGATGTTCATATCTATCTATCTATCCATCTATCTATATTTAAGGATGTTCATATCTATCTAAAAGAAGACCTGTATTGAGTAGGTCTATTGATTTTGTCTTTGACAGATGAAAGGTCTTTCTGTGAAACATTGATCTTTTCATCGTGATGATCTTTGATTCGTATAAAAGCAAACCCTCATAATAGAAGAATTCTATTTCTGCAACACCCACACAATCAACTATTCACCCAAGCGGATAAATTACGATGAAATCCAATTGAAAGTACCAAAAGATGGGGGGATCGAACTGGAGCAAAAGGTATTGTATCCAATTTTGCTGACCTTGTGGCATATTAAGCAAAGAATGGTAAATCTCTCTCCTTCTGATTCACCCTGTCTCTTTCTCTATTACTCTCTCTCCCCCTCTCTCTCTCCATATATATATATATATATATATATATATATATGAGGTTAAGTAAACAAACAAATGTATTTATTTTTATATGGCTTTAAGCCGACAATTTTTGGAGGATATGTGCTTAATTGAAGTCATACCTAATTTTGAATATTAATTAGTTAATAATTAGTGAATTTAAGCGGGCATATATGTTCAAATGTAAGGGATTGACATTTTCTCGATTTGTTTAGCCTTACATTTGAACATATATGCCCGCCTAAATTCATTAATTATTAACTAATTAATTTTCAAAATTAGGTATGACTTAAATTAAGCACATATCCTCCAATATATATATATATATATATATATATATATATATATATATATATAACTGACTTTGTGTGTGCGTGTGCGTGTGTGTGTATGTGTGTGTTTGTACGCATGTGTGTGTCTGCTTTGGTTGCATGTTTTGTTACACATGACATATTTTGTGTCTGATGAGTTTCTTCTTCTTGCTTAAGAAATTAACATTGTGTCACATCCTGCTCAAGTGAAGTATTGGTAAATACATAGTACATAATTTAACTGTGTTGTCATATTTAAAGTTATTTTTCTCCAGGCAATGCCAGGTATCCCTTATTGGTTATAATCTGATAGTTCAAAATTTGTGAATCAGACTCGTCTTCAAAGGAATACTTTTGGTTTAGTGTTAGTGGTATTCATTAAGATTGTTGCTGTTTTATTTGAAATTAAAATTACTTTCAAATTTTACTTTTTAAAGTTTTAAAATGTAACTTTTACAGTTGGGGGATGATCCTAGATCAAATTGAAAATAAACGATATTTTTTTATGAATACAATTGACAAAACACTGGATCATCTTTTGGTCAAAGTATAATAGGTCAATTTAAGAAATGGTTTAACATTGTATATTTATATAATTCATATTTACAGTAGTATGCATTTTAATATGAATTAAATAGTAAATACTAATTGTAAAATGCTGTTGTAATATTTTGGGCTGCCTTGAATCATGGAATTCTTATAATCAATTAGTGCAACTAATGAAGGGGATTTTTGTCAATTAAAATTCTATGTTGTATGATTTCTGTGTTATGTAACTTGTTTGAAACTCTTGAGTGATGACTAGTTTGAATTGCGTGATAAGTTTTTAAGCTGAGTATCCATCTTGTTTACTATTTGGGATGAAGAAATAGGGAAATCTTTGATAATCAGTGTTCATACATACATTTACCTTCGGGCAAGGGGTAACATATATCTGAGAAATACATACATTGCTGTATATACGTTACAGCTGCTAGAGATCTCAC
The DNA here is from genome assembly GCA_023376005.1 of Doryteuthis pealeii. Lineage (NCBI taxonomy): Eukaryota > Metazoa > Mollusca > Cephalopoda > Myopsida > Loliginidae > Doryteuthis > Doryteuthis pealeii. Next base: position 72,891,378 of record CM042161.1, on the reverse strand, counting down.
ATCCGTGCTATAGGTGAGCCTTACCATTTAAGCTTAATTCTCGACCGAAAGTCAATTTTCATCCCAGAGAGTTCAATTTTCATCTCAGATAGCACATTATATATACTAGTAAATATATGCACCCTCTGGGTGCAAGTATTTAAGTTTTAATGTAATAAAATATTGTATTAAATTAGAAAGGCTAATGAAACTAAATAAGAATGCAGATAAAATGATTTGAAACAGAGGGGTGTATACTCGAAAAATAGAACAACTGAAACTTACTCTTCTATCACTCTCGTCTTTCATTGCTAAATTTCCCTAATTTAATAACTTAGTTAAAATAGGAAGTAAAGAATAAAATCAGAATTATTTCTTCTCGTGAATCGATTTCTTTTAAGATTTATTGAAGAGATTTTTGATCATATTCATTAAGATAAAACCATACAATTAAAAATCAATAATACTAAGCACATATTTATTAAAATCAAATTTTTAATATCAATATGCAAATTAGCCTTCCTTTTCACACTGTAAACTGCTATTTTAGTATATATATAAATACAATTGCATGTTATTCAGTTGTAGATATGATTAACAGTATTAATAATGTAAAACAATTTTATTAGAAATTGAGGTTTAAATGAAAATAAAATCATGGAGAATGTTACGTAAATGACTAAGGGAATTGTGACTTGAGTAGTAATATAGTTTCGGTTACAGATAGAAAAACACACAATCTCCATTATAATAATAATATATATATATATATATATATATATAAAATGCAAGCAATAACTTGTTAAATAAGAGAAGTGAACTCGTTTCGAAATGTAGGCATTTGAACAAATCTTTACTGTGTCACT
>CM042161.1:72853033-72885533 GCA_023376005.1 Doryteuthis pealeii | reverse complement strand
TTAATCGATATCACTTTAATCGATATCACTTACACATGTGTTTCGGTCAGTTTATCAAAATGTATACAGATTACGCTATTATTATTATTAAAATAATCTAATGAAGGTCGCAAAAAATCTCTCTGCGTACGGAATGTTTTTACATGTTTCCTATTATTATTATTATTATTATTATTATTTCAATTTCATCTGATTATTTTAGTAATAATAATAGCGTAATCTGTATACATTTTGATAAACTGACCGAAACACATGTGTAAGTGATATCGATTAAATTCATTTTATCCATCTACAGTTCTTTTCTTTACTCATTTTTCCTCATATATATATATATATATATGTGTGTGTGTGTGTGTGTGTGTGTGCCTGTGTGTGTGTGTCTGTCTGTCTGTTTCGTTAGGAAGATTTCCCTCTGGTATAATCCAAGGATATAACATATTTTCTTGCCTGAGAAATCAGAATTCTTATTCATCTAGTGTCTATTCTAGCAACGATGAATGCAAAGTATCCAAATTCAAAATACATTATAGTCTAACGCTTCAGCTGCGCCTGCAAGTGATGTCCGCCCTCGTGGGGGATGGAAATGTCTGACATGGTCGAGGCTAAGGTTGGTGTTATCGGTCGCCGGAGACTTCCAATAGACGATCGTCTAATGTCGACAATTGCGCCAAAGTCGAGCCCGGCCTGATGTCATAAGTAGCGATATAGATAAATGGCGAAATGTATTTGGAGCTCTGTATTCAAAATGGCGCTGGCGGTTAGCGCGGGAAAATGCTCATTGAACCGAAACTCACTTCTCTCTCACCCTCGCTGACCTTCTCTCAGCACCTCTCGAGAATTAGAGAGGTTCTTTGATGTTGCTTCGCTTGCAAACACTCTATGCGTCTGTATGATAACTACATTACACAGACACCTACCCCTCCCTCACACACACATATGTGAGCATGTAAGTGGATGTATCTACAGGGGGTGTGTCTATATTACTTATATGTATATTATCAGATGTATATTAATGTTCAGTAGTAGACTTATGGATTTTTTTGCAGCCCCCGCATATATATATATATATATTTTAAATTTTGTGTATTTTGGCAGCAAATTATTCGTAAGACATGTGTTATTGAATACCACGGAGTATTCTTTTTTCATTTTTTGTATGGATATTTTTTCCAGTCTTCTGGCTATCCTTCTTGAATCTGGATCGAGTTGATTCATCATATTTTCATACTTATTTCCCGAGCGCTTTCGACTGTTGCTCCAGTCGTATTCATGGGGTTATAAAGAACTCCTTAATATTAAACAAACCCTCGTAAATAATAACTTCCCTAACAAAACCGTAGATCAACAAATAAAACTATACCTGCATACCATACACAAAAATAACAATACCCCAACAATAATAATAACAAAATCAATCTATATTACCGAAATCAAATACACATAAACTACAAATCTGACGAACATGTAATAACCAACATCATACATAGACCCGTCGATCAACAACAGAAAATAAAACTAATTATTACTACACCAAATCAAAACCTCAAACCTCCTCATTAAAAAACACACACTCTCCTAAAATCCCCTAGCCAAACGAACGTAGTATATAGATACATTTGCCCATCCGAGAGTGTCTCTCAGAAAATAAACTATACACTAATAGCTACATTGGCCATACAACAACAACACTATCCGCCGTCTTACATACCATCTCTCCGACACAAGCTCCATAAAACACATTTTATTAAAAAACCCAGAAAAATCCACTCCCTCGAAATTAGAAAAATCTTAAACGAAATACTAAAATTATCTACAAAAATAACAATAAGAAACGCCTACAGATCTAGAAGCCATATGCATTAAAAATAAAAAACCTAACATTAATAAAATGCCTTTAAAGTCGGAGACAACGTATTAAATATCTTCAATAACTAACACTCACCTAACCCCCTTTAAAAATAAGACTCTCTGAATTAGATAAAAGCATAGATAATAAACTAAAATCAACTAAAACCAAATTACATAACCCCATGAATACGACTGGAGCAACAGTCGAAAGCGCTCGGAAATAAGTATGAAAATATGATGAATCAACTCGATCAGATTCAAGAAGGATAGCCAGAAGACTGGAAAAAATATCCATACAAAAAATGAAAAAAGAATACTCCGTGTATTCAATAACACATGTCTTAATATATATATATATATATATTATATATATATATGAAGAAAACGTGGAAGTAAATCCGACAATATGAAACTTGTGTTTTTTCGATTTTTACAATATTACATATTTATGCATATATTCATATCCTTATGCATAAATATATTTAAACATATGTCAATAAAAATACATATATTCTATATATTAATCTACATACATGCACACACACACACATATATATAATATATATATATATATGTGTGTATATATATATTTATATTATTGTCAAAGGGTCTCTGTATGCTTCTCGTAAGTGTATATATTTATGTATATTTAGGTATATATATATCCGTTTGTTGAAAGTATATATATATATATCTAGTTTGGGCATTAGTGTGAAGCATTAAAGAAACTAAAAATATACGAAACTCGGTTCTTTGGGAGAAGAGTTTCGTTTATTTAGTAAATTTTCAAGATTGTAATCCTCTCTTCATCGGACTGGGGAAAGAATTACGTGGGTCGTGGCAGTTCCTTATAGTAGTTCTGGAGTATGGTTTTGTGTGTTGTGGTAGCTTGAGTTACGAGCTCCTCAATATATATATATATATATATATATATATATATATATATACCAACACCCTCCGCACGAGCAGGATGTGACACAAGGTCAATTTCTTAAGCGGAGTTCAACAGGTTTGAATTCAGAGTTTCCTTCTCCTAGACCGGTTGCCCCACCAAGGTTAAAGAGCCCAGTCTACCCTACTATTTTACCCATAGCTTGAGGGAGAGTAGGATTCATACCTTTCCCAATGATATTAGCGCTAAGGGAAATGCAATTACCACGTCCAGGATTTGAACTCGGTGCAATGAGTCCATTTCCCATGACTTTAACCATTACACCACGAGCTTCCTATATATATATATATATATATATATATATATATATATATATATATATATATATATTGCTAACATATTTCATTGATAACAATGTCATTACTCCTAGAAAATTAGTATTTGTTAGGGTCCCATCTATGGGGTAAATAGATAACAATTATTTTAAAAATGTGTTTGAAATGAATTTGAAAAAATTGATTACTCATTGACATGCCGTAAAATACAACCAACCAACCAAGTGAACATTAAGATTTTCATAAGTTATTTGAATGTTGTTTATTCATCTCAATATACTGAAACGAAAAAGGGAAACATTAATGCACATTGATTTTAATTAATGGTAACTCTAATTACGATAGGAATATTCCTGGGAATTCGTATTGAACTCAAGACACATCAATTTTCATTATTTCTTAAACTAAATGGAATATGAGGGGTATTTTCTGCATGGCAAGTACAAGGGTGTACCAAAAGTTTTGAAATTGTTCGGTATACACTACTCTCTCTCTCTCCATATATATATATATATATATATATATATATATATATATCTACCAACCCTCCGCACGAGCAGTCTGTAACACAAGGTTAATTTCTTAAGCGGTATTCAACAAGTTTGAATTCAGAGTTTTCCTTCTCCTAGACCGGTTGCCTAACCAAGGTTAAAGAGCCCAGTCTGCCCTACTATTTATCCATAGCTCGAGGGAGAGTAGGATTCATACCTTTCCCAAGGGTATTAGCGCTAAGTGAAATGCAATTACCATATCCAGGATTTGAACTCGGGGCGACGAATTCATTTCCCATGACTTTAACCATTGCATCACGCGCTTCTCTATATATCACGACATCGAAGCAGTTCACTTCGTCGCCCTGTCGGTTGGGACACTAGAATACAGAAGAAGGGTAAAATCTCCCCAATAGAGTAACCTGTTGACACATCTCTGGCCTCTTCTCGCGCACTGAACGAAGCAAACGCCGTATATCTTTGTAGACAGGCTGGTTGATCGTCTGGCTCTATGACAAGAACTCGCAGTGAATGATGCCATTCACATCGAAGAATGCGATAATTCTGGAACTTTTCTGACTTACCTCTCATATACATCTTGGTAATAAATGTTATGCTTAAGTAATCGTCGTCGGGTTGGCCTAAAGTCGGTATCAACCAGACAGCGAGGGAGTCTATCCTCTTTTCACTAGCTCTAGACCAAGGAGATCGTTTTTGCATCTGAAGTGGAGTGCCACACCTATCATCAGCTCCTTTACCGCATAGATCCCTGTGCTACTCATACGCTGAGTTGGCGAGGATCGGTTTCGAACCAGGAACCTTGGGTGTTCCTAGTCGAACACCCTACCGACTGAGCTAAACCAGCCCTAAGTACCAGATACTAATTACAATGTCACAACCTTTCCTTAAGGCTTTCCCTCTCTTGCTGCATAATCTATGCGGTTGCATAAGATTATTGTCAATCCCCTGTATTTCTGAAGGGATGGCCTTTTTCATATCACGGGCCGTACTTTCCATGGAATATTACAGAAATCCCGCGAAATACGTGAAGTCACGTGGGACCTGGTTGGGGACAGTTCGAGCTTGCCTTAGCTGGGGCTCAATTGCACACGCGCGGTGTTTAGTTAAGTAAATAAAAGTTTAAATAAATAATATGGTTTTGTGGTTGATGAATGTCTTGGCAACAAGACTGACCTAGAAGAAGAAGAAATGAATCAAGGACGACCAACCAGCAAGAACAGAGAAATAGAAGTCATAGAGAAAGAATAGAAACGACTAGAGATCACCATTGACCAAAGAAGTAAGTTATGCATCTCTATATCTACCTGTGTCTATCTCTCCCTCACTCTCCAGTAAAAGAACACTGTTTGGTAGGTAAACTTTGACACCCCTCCCTGCTAAAATTGCCAAGAAGAGGCAATAGAGAACAGTATGGTGTTATCAATAAATGAGGAAAGTTTCTATTGTGTGTCTCGATTGTCAAAAATGGAAGAAAGAGGCGGGAAATATACTTAACTGATACTGAGAACGAGGCTAAAAATGTTACTCTATTGTTCTGGTGAATTTGGGTCAAATATACATTGCTGTATTTGGTATTTTATTGGTAGTTTCATGATTGGTGACTTAGTGGGTAGAGACATCCGACACTAGTAATCCATGGTAAAATCCTGGATCAATGAAAGACAGTGACTCTAGTTGGCACTATACCATATTCTTAACCTAAAAGTGCACTTAAATTCAACATTCCTTGTATTATTATTATTATTATTATTATTATTATTATTATATATGCCTCGAAAATCATATATATCTATCAATCTATCTATCAACCAATCAATCAATCTATATATCTATTCATTTGATTCTGTTTATATTTAGCAATCTAGATATCTAGCTATCTATTTCACTATGTTCATATCTCTGTCTTTTTTATATCTATCTATCTCTGTCTGTTAATATCTATCTATCTATCTATCTCAGTCTGTTAATATCTATCTCAGTGTGCTAATATCTATCTATCTATCTATCTTTCTCAGTCTGTTAATATCTATCTATCTATCTATCTATCTTTCTCAGTCTGTTAATATCTATCTATCTATCTATCTTTCTCAGTCTGTTAATATCTATCTATCTATCTTTCTCAGTCTGTTAATATCTATCTATCTATCTTTCTCAGTCTGTTAATATCTATCTATCTATCTATCTATCTTTCTCAGTCTGTTAATATCTATCTATCTCATCTATCTATCTATCTATCTTTCTCAGTCTTAATATCTATCTATCTATCTATCTTTCTCAGTCTATTAATATCTATCTATCTATCTATCTTTCTCAGTCTATTAATATCTATCTATCTATCTATCTTTCTCAGTCTATTAATATCTATCTATCTATCTTTCTCAGTCTGTTAATATCTATCTATCTATCTTTCTCAGTCTGTTAATATCTATCTATCTTTCTTTCTCAGTCTGTTAATATCTATCTCTTTCTTTCTCAGTCTGTTTAATATCTATTTATCTTTCTTTCTTTCTTTCTATTCAGTTGATTATGCTGATATCTACCTATCTATTTCACTATTTTTCATATCTGTCTTTTTTATATCTATCTATCAATTTAAATCCGTTCATATTTATGTATCTTAAAATCTATTTCCCTCTGTACATCTCTCTCTCCTTCTCTTTCTTTCTCTCTCTCCTCTCACTTTCTATTCAGTTGATTCTGCTGACATCTAGGTATCTGTTTCACTCTCTTCGTATCTCAGTCTTTCATCTATCTATCCATCTATCTATCGCAGTCATCTATCTATCCATCTATCTATCGCAGTCTGTTAATATCTATCTATCCATCTATCTATCGCAGTCTATGTCTGTAATATCTATCTATCCATCTATCTATCGCAGTCTGTTAATATCTATCTATCTATCCATCTCAGTCTGTTAATATCTATCTATCTATCTTTCTGAATGAATGAATATTTACAGTAGTTTAAGGACAACCTCATCAATCGAAAGGTAAAACTCCCCCCGTTGACTCTAGACTAGTGGTTCTCCAACAGGATCCATGTGGACCCCGCGGACCATATAACATTTTTGGCACCTAGGCAAGCAACATGTATTTAACTATAAAAATACAATGGGATTTTTTAACATCGAATGGCTATGGGGGTGTCCACCACAGTAAAATAGGATTAAAAGGGGTCCATAGATTAAAAAAAAAAAAGGTTGAGAACCATTGCTCTAGATAGTCAACCCGTATTTTTTTAGTATTCCAAAAAACTGATACTGATGGGGTTTTCTATCTAAATTTTTCCACATATACGTATCTATGCGGGTCTGTTCAAATATATCTATATATGTTGCTAGTTGTCTGTAAGAATATTTACAGAAATTTGAGAACAATTTGAGAAACATAATTAAATAATTTAATTAATGAATTTAAAATGTGCAGAGGCGATAACATCCGGGGGAAAGAAAAGGGAAAGCCTTTTTTTTTAAAACTTCCCTGAGGAATCTACTGCAAGCATATTTACATAAATAATTAATTTTATAATGATTAATTTTGCTGATTGTTTAAAATGACACTTTTATAAAATTAATCCCCCACTCTCTCAATTAGAGCGAAAACTGTTTTAATAATAAACTTATTGCCTCAGCCCATTTTAAATAAGTTTTAATTAAAATTATACTTCCTCTCACACCTAAGTGTCTTAATAGGCAACAACATCGGTAAGGATCGGAGTATAGTACCTGTAACGTGGTCACATCGCCATATAAGGCTTAAGTGCCCGAAGTGCGTGGTGTAATGGTTAAAGTCAAGGAAATGGACTCGTCGCTCCGAGTTCGATTGCTGGATGTGGTAATTGCATTTTACTTAGCGCTAATACCCTTGGGAAAGGTATGAATTCTACTCTCCCTCCAGCTATGGATAAATAGTAGGACAGACAGGGCTCTTTAACTTGGTTAGGCAACCGGTCTAGGAGAAGAAAACTCTGAATTCAAACCTGTTAAACTCCGCTTAAGAAATTGACCTTGTGTCCCATCCTGCTCGTGCGGAGGGGTTGGTAAATATATATAAGGCTTAAGTGGTCTAGTAGTAGGAATGGTCCCCTAATTGGTCGTACACAAGCTGCAGCGTTCAACATAGGTAGTGCCCCCCCCAAAAAAAAAAAACAACATAGGAAATTTTAGCGGGTTACAGAGTCAAAAGGGTTGTTTATTTCTCACACGCTCCGTGTTTTATTTTTTTTAGAGAGAAACAAAAGAGAAAGGTCAAACTTTTCTATCATGAATTACATGCATTACCAGAATTCTTGCTGCTCACGGCCAGCCTCCCCTCGCAACGGACCTTAAAAAACGACGACGGTCCCTTGGGAGACACACAGCGAAAAAAGGAAGGAGTTTTCTTTACTTCCGTTTGTAGTCCCGGGGTGGGGGAAGGGACATATCCGTTTCCGCTCTTCTATAGAAAATTTTGGACTTCCGTTTTTTTTTCTAGTTTAGGAATCATTGACCTGTCATTGGCTGACATACACTACGTGCTTAGAATCCTAAAAAAATTTCTTTACTTTATTTCTTATTTCTTTTTTCTCTCTCTTATGCACAAATTTGATTATCATTTTCTTTTCAATTTAAATTTCATATAAACCATTTTGATAACTCTACAGTACCTGTAAAAATAAAGTAAAGTCAGTGCAGGTGCCTTTTTAATTGTTAAGCCGAGTTTAACAGACTGCCTAACTAAGATTAAAGAGCCAGTCCGTAGATTAGTAAATATAAATAAAGTAAAGTCGACGGGGTGGCTAATGTCAGTATCAACCAGACAGCGAGGAGTAATCCTTAGAAACAATTATAGATTCAAGTAATATTCTTAATACAAATAATTTTAACATTTTCTTTTTTATAGATGAATAGATCTAGTTTTTTTTAGTAGTGCCAGCAATCTATATATCAATACTCGTGTTCCTTAATTGTACGACAGTTATAATCTTGCATGACATCTGGATAAAAATGAGACCGTCCAAATCATCCAAGATTAAATTAAAAAATGTGGTTCGTGATTATCAGGCGTTGCTTATCCACCGAATTCTTATTTCTTATGAGTATCATCACCTCAGCTAATGGACCACGCCGTTTTTATTATAAATAAAGAAATGAAGAAAAAGACATGCTACACATAAAAAATATAGTAAGAAAAAAAGAAAGAAAGAGTGTAAGGGAAAGATATTGAGTGGGGGTAAGCGCGGGAAGCGTTAACACTAATCTGTTTCAATAGAACATAATGAAAAGATAAAAAGGAAGAACAAGTGTGTGAGAGTGTGTTTGTGTGTGGGTGTGTGTGTGAGAGAGAGAGAGAGAGAGAGAGAGAGAGAGAGAGAGTTAAATCAAGATTATTACACCTTTTAAGTATTGAACTAATTACAATAACTCTTAAGAAAGCATATATAAACGTAATAATTAAATCATCGTACTGTGGTATATCCACAGGTCCGGCTAGTATGAATTATGCTTCCTTAGATGACAAAATAATGAGGATTTATTAGCAGAGACGATGATTTTTGCGGAACTATATAATTTCACGATAAAAGAATACCGATTTGAAACGCGTAAGGTCACGTGTTCTCATTCAAGATGGCTGCAGGAAATGTCAAGTGTTCTCAAGTGCGCTTTCTCACTTTCTATCAAGTCTTCGTTAAAGGTTGATTAGACTATTCTTAATTTTATATATATATATATATATATATATATATATATATATATATATATATATATATATGGAGAAATGTGAGGAGGTTAATCCGACAGTATGTGGAGAAAGGTAGACAAACACGAGATGTTATGGAAACTGGATGTTTAGTGTCGACGATGCAACGTTTCAGTCTATTAGACCATCTTCAGGACTTGGATATAGTTCTTGCTTCAATGATGTACATTCCCAAAATGCTGAAACAGGAGATCGTCAGTAGGGGGAGGGGTGGTTGGGGTGGGTAGTGGATTTTCTTCTCTCTAGATGGGGGGTGTCAGAATGGTGGATGGTGGTGGTACCACAGGTGTCAGTCTAGAAAATTGGAGTGTGAGGATTGGTTAAGATAACTGTATATGTGTATATGTGTGTGTGTCTGTTTTATTGTTATTATTGTTATTATTATTATTATTATTAATAGTGGCGATATTACTATTATTGTTATTATTAATAGTGGCGATATTACTATTATTGTTATTATTATTATTATTATTAATAATAGTGGCGATATTACTATTATTGTTATTATTGTTATTATTAATAATAGTGGCGATATTACTATTATTATTATTATTAATAGTGGCGATATTACTATTATTGTTATTATTATTAATAGTGGCGATATTACTATTATTGTTATTATTATTATATTATTTATTATTATTATTATTATAGTGGCGATATTACTATTATTATTATTATTAATAGTGGCGATATTACTATTATTGTTATTATTATTATTATTAATAGTGGCGATATTACTTATTATTGTTATTATTATTATTATTAATTAATAGTGGCGATATTACTATTATTGTTATTATTATTATTAATAGTGGCGATATTACTATTATTGTTATTATTATTATTAATAGTGGCGAATTACTATTATTTATTATTATAGAGAGGAAGAAAATCCACTACCAACCTATCACTGAGAGAGAGAGAGAGAGAGAGAGAAAGAGAGAAGAGAGAGAGAGAGAGAGAAGAGAGAGAGAGAGAGAGAGAAGGGGGTTGTTTGATAGACTGAAATAATGAAATCCTTGGTATAAATACATTAGTGCGTGTTAATGTTTCCCATTGCTTTTTTTCTTCTCTCTTTCTCTGTTTATCTCTCTCACACCCATCTCGCTCTCTTCATATATATATATATAATATATATATATATATATATATATATGTATGTATGTGTGTGTGCGCGCGTTCGTGTATGTGCGTGTGTAATCTTCCATATTGTTAAATTGAAAACTATATATATCCATAAAATGAAACATCTGACTCTAGCTGAAAACCTTCAACTGCCGATAAACCTCTGCTTCAACATGTACATTTCACATCAGCGCAACAATCAGCTGAAAAAACTGACGTATTCACACCGAGATATTTCCTTGAACAAATAATATAGCTCTGAGCCAATTGAAATCATGCTGTCACGGAGACAATGTCGTCTTAACTAGCGCCGAAACTCTTCTCTATTTGTAAATTCTCACATATTTAGCTGAAATGAGTACAGACTATAGAAGATGAAACATATATTTCAATGTTAAAACATTATTATTATTTAATGATATTTTCGATTAGGCATCCATATCCTGGTTGTTATTATAATAAATATTTGGCGATTCTAATAACTTACTTTCTCGTTTCTAATAACTTACGAGAAAAATTAAACGGAGAAAATTATTTTCTTCGGTAGTTATTTCTGTAGGGACAGAGTTTATTGTGAAATACGGTGGTTTCTGCACGTTCGAGAGTCCAGTTCCCAGAATAGGCATTGTTTGAGTATAGAGACCCGATGTCTAAAAAGAGCAATATATATATATATATAATATATATATATATATATATATATATATAAAGCAAACTTGTTGGTAAATCCTCGCGGTGAGAAAAAACCCAGCAAAAAGTTTGATTGTAAAAATATACTACCAAATCACCCGGGAGAAAAAATTTTGGGGAAGAAAAGAAAAGACCAAGATAATCGTACCAACCAAAAATAATCTATTGGTACAATATTTGGCCAAAAGAAAACACAATTTATATATATTATATATATATATATATATATATATATATATATATTCATGCAAAACCGCCAGGAAACTAAAGCTAATAAGTAAAAAGTGCTCAATACCTAAGTAGAGCAAATAATAAAGATAAATCTAATGAGTCGGGTAAACCTACGAAAAGTTTCGCTTAATGCTCTTCAAGGCTAAGTTCCGACAGTCGGATCTTAGCCCTGAAGAGCATTAAGCGAAACTTTTAGTAGGTTTATCTGACTCATTAGATTTATCTTTATATATATATATATATATATATATATATATATATATATATATATGATTTTATATCAAAATGGTGACTTACCAGTGAAATTGGTCACAATGGTTAGTTGGTACAAGTTTCACAATGACAAGACAGCGATATGAGAAATATAAAGTGCTCAATACGTTAGTAGAGCAAATTTATTATTCTGTATATAATAATAATTATAATAATAAATATATATATATATATATATATATATATATGACAAATACGTCCCTCGCTGTTTGGTTGACTTTAGGCCACCCCGACGACTTAACTTATAAGATTTTCTAGAAATAGTCATAACGTTTTCTTCTTGCTCAAATATATTTTCTACAGTGTAATGTTTATAAAGGCGATATATATATATATATATATATATATATATATAAAGTACCGTTGTCGGAGGGACCCCTATCGGTTGTATTAGCTGGGCAGCGAGGGAGTCTATCCCTTTTCGCAAGCGCTAGACCAGGGAGATTGTTTTATTGCTGAGGTCGAGCGCCACATCTATCGTCAGCTTTCCCAATTTACCCCACAGATCTGGTTACCCAATTTGTGCTACTCATGCACTAAGTTTGCGAGCACCGGTATCGAGACCTGAACACAAAATGGCTGATTTTTAAACCTTTTTCCTTACGAATTATATTGTACTTTTCGTTAATATTGAACATCAAGTACTCACATTAGACCTTGCACAACTATAACAACCGTTGTTGGACGAAAGGTCAGTCTTAGAATCCACTACCAACTTAACTGATAAACCACCTAATATATATATATATATATATATATTATATATATATATATATTATGTATATGTATAAGTATAAGTATAAGTATTAACTTACCGTGGGTATAAGAACGATCGTTGGAAGCGCACAATATCCAGAGGTTAAGGTTGAGAAAAAACAAATACAAAGTGCTCAATACAATGTAGAGCATAAATTTATTTAAGAATGGAAATGAGTAACCTACTAGAGTTTCATCGATAGATTCTTCAGGTTACTTTTAAATTAATCGAGTTTACGATTAATCTTTGGTGTTATAAACATGCCCGTTGGAATGGGACTTCCCATTCCAAGTCCCATTCCAACGGGCATGTTTATAACACCAAAGATTAATCGTAAACTCGATTAATTTAAAAGTAACCCTGAAGAATCTATCGATGAAACTCGAGTAAGTTACTCATTTCCATTCTTAAATATATATATATATATATATATATATATATATATATATATAATATATATATTATTATTATTATCATTATCATACTAAAACTGAGCGAATCAATGTTTGTCTCCTAAAGGTTTTTTTTTACTGTTTAGTTCAATGACACGAGATTTATACTAAATTATTCCTTACTTTTAGGATTGAGTTATGTTTGAAAAAATTCCATTTTACATGGTTCTAATTAGTCGTAATTTCTAATTAAGTCAAAAACTCAACAACACGGGCTGTTGGTCTCAACAACACGGGTTCAAATCCCAGAGGGGCTGTTTGCATTTCACGTTTCACATCTCTTGACGTTGACGTTAAAATGATAAGCCAAGTTCATGTATATGTATTTACCCAACCCCTCTGCGCAAGCAGGATGCTTCACAAGGTTAATGTTTGTCAATGTAACACACACACACACACACACACTATATATATATATATATAATGAAATAAATATTTTTAGAAAAAACAAACACATGATGTTATTTTTTATTTATTCATTTTTTCTAAAAATATTTATTTCATGCTGTCGGATTCACTTCCATTCACTTTTCACACACCACACACACACACATATATATATATATATATATATATATATATTTACCAACCCTCCACACGAGCAGGATGCGACACAAGGTCAATTTCTTAAGCGTAGTTTAACAGGTTTGAATTCAGAGTTTTTCCTTCTAGACTGATTACCTCGGCATTGTTAAAGATCCCAGTCTGCCCTGCTATTTACCCATAGCTGGAGGGAGAATTGAATTCATACCTTTCCTAAGGGGACTAACCAATGTAACATCAATATATATGTGCAGAATAGTCTGATAAAGTGTCGTTTTGGAAAAACTGCAGGAAAAATATGTTAATTTGACATTCAACAAGTTAAAGACCTTTCTGCTGGCAGTCTTTTACTCTAAAGAATCTCGCCAAGTTATCTCTACTTTGGACAAATTTGAGCGGTAAAAACCCCAGCAAAGTTGTAAGACATCAATATATCGAACGAGAAAAAAACAAACTCTGCTGTTGTGCTTCACCTTAAGGTACGTAACTCAGACGCCGGGTGGTCGGGGGTATCGCTAAAGTTTGGGGGTGGTTCTTGCATCAACTCCCCGCGACCAGCAGACAGTCTCTCGTCTCTCGGAAAGAAAAATCAATTGATTGGCGAGACTGTCTGAAATTTGATAGACGACTCACTGTTTTCGGACTATGACTTAAAAAAACAAAAAAACAAAAACAGAAAAACAAAATCGGCATTCATTTCGACATTCAGTCGGGAAAATAAATGGTCGGCGAAAATGGCGTATGGAAGGTTAAAGGGGAAAATATTTTCAGAAATAGTGATTTTTGGCTATTATTATTATGAAGGTTGGTGGACTTTTCTTGAGCTTTAAGAGATTTATTTAGAAGTTTTTGTATGCTGTACTCGTGAATGAACATCATCGATATAGCCTTTCGCAAATATTTGCGAAATGTTTCCTATTGAGTGTAATACTTAATATTCTCTAATGTATGTGGAGGAGAAGTATCGAGTAACTTTTCCATGTTTATTTTTAATGTGTGCATAATATGTCCATCTCTTTCTCTATCGATATATCTGTCTATCTATTTATATATCTGTCTATTTATCTATCTATCTACCTACCTACCTACTTACCTATCTATATCGGTCTGTGCATATCTATCTATCTATTTATGTATCGCTTTATCTATCTATTCTCTCTCACTCTCTCCCTTCTTTCTATCTTTCTCTCTCTCTCTCTCTATATATATATATATATATATAATTTCGCTCTGTTCATAACTATCAATCTATCTATTTATCTATCTATCTATATATATATATATCTACCTACCTACTTACCTATCTATCTATCTATCTATCTAGGTCTGTGCATATCTATCCATCTATCTATTTATCGCTTTATCTATCATTCTTCTCTCCTCTCCACCCTTCTCTCTCTCTCTCTCTCTCCACCTTTCTCTCTCTCTCTCTCTCTCCCACCCTTCTCTCTCTCTCTCTCTCCTCCACCCTTCTCTCTCTCTCTCTCCTCCACTCCCTTCTCTCTCTCTCTCTTCCACCCTTCTCTCTCTCCTCTCTCCACCCTTCTCTCTCTCTCTCTCTCCTCTTCTCTCTCTCTCCTCTCCACACTCTCTCTCTCTCTCTCTCATCTCTCTCTTCTCTCTCTCTCGCACATATATATATATATATATATATATATATATGTAACTATATATATTCGCTATGTTCATAACTATCTATCTATTTATATCTCGGTTTATCATATCTACCAAAACTATATACCTATCTATCTCATTTTGTTCATATCTATCTATCTACCAAACTATATACCTATCTATCTTGGTTTGTTCATATCTATATTATCTATCTATCTCGGTCTATTCTTATCTATCTATCTATCTCGGTCTATTCTTATCTATCTATCTATCTGTCTATCTATCTATCTCGGTCTATTCTTATCTATCTATCTATCTCGGTCTATTCTTATCTATCTATCTATCTCGGTCTATTCTTATCTATCTATCTATCTATCTCATTTTGTCCATATATATATATATAACTACCAATCTATATAACTATGTATCTTGGTCTGTTCATATCTATCTATCTCAGACCAATATGTATCTCTCTCTCTCTCTCTCTCTCTATATATATATGTACATCTTGGCCTGTTCATATCTATCTATCTATCTCATTCTGTTCATATCTATTTATCTATCTATCATTCTATCTGTCTGTCAGTCTGTCTTGTCAATCTCCGCAATACAATTATCACCCTCATTTTCACCTTCACATTTCAATTTCAAAAGCCATATTTTATACATTCATATTGCATCGCATATAGCTCATAAAATTTCACCAAATATCAACACAGTGAAAAATGGAGACACCAAACCTGCTCATCTTTCCCAACTTGTGTACAGTTCCATTAACGCAAATGAGGAGACACATCCATCTCTTAGTTTGGCTTTGCCCGCAGACAAATTGTTGCTTACGAGAGATGTGCAAATTTTGCTGAATTGAGACATTAGCGTAATGTTCGTAATTAGAAAATTGGCCCCCAAATTGCATCGAAAACTGTTTGGAAATATGTATTCCAATGCCGAGGGGTGTTGAAATATTTCTTTCGCGCCGTTTTTCTATGTTTTAAGGAGTTATTTGTGATTTGACTACTAAAACTATTCTTTTTTTTTATTATTTTGTTGAGTCTTTTTTTTTTCTATTTTCAAACTTGAGAGGAAGTTATTTATTTCATTGGGGAAAATTTGCATGAGTGAATAAAAAAATTACAAAAAATGAAAAAAATTGAGATGGAGTTAAAAAAGAAAAAGAAATATGATTTGGGAGTTATCGATTAAGAAAACAACAAAAAACAAAAAAACAAAAACAAAAAAACAAAAACAAAAAAACAAAAAACAAAAACAAACAAACAAACAAACAAAGAATCTGAAAGGAGATTGGACGGTAAAGAAATAATTAGTTTTCATGCAGAGAAAAATATTTGGAGGCAGAAGAAACGTGATGAAAAGAGGAGAAGATAAAAAGATCGAAGAAGAATTGATGGGGCAGAAACAAGGAGAAATACTCACAGTTGCGTACATATAAACAAATACAATTCTTGTCATTATTACTCACATTCATGAAATTTAAGTATATTATTCAGACTATCTAATAAAAACAAAAGAATTCGGAAAATATTCAGAATATATATTTTATATATACTCATCATATATATATAATGGACTATCGACGATTATCGACGTATGAGGGTTCATGCACACAATGAACTCCCACACAGGGATTTGTTTATAGTGGTGAAGGGTTGTGTTGGACCATCCACACTTTTTGGCACAGTCGATAGGAAAGAATTGGTGCATCAAGGGTTTCACAAACCCAATCAACGACCGACCTCAGGAATTTTGAATTCAGAGTTATCCCTCTCCTAGACTGGTTACCTACCCAAGGCTGAAGAGCCCAGTCTGCCCTACTATTTAACCCATAGCTGGAGGGAGAATATATAGATTCATATATATATATATATATATATATATATATATATATATATATATATATAACACTACTAATATTATTATCAGAGTAGAAATAAAGGGTCTACCATGGTTTCAATCAAATTGAAATGATTTCTTCAGGACCCTACCCAAAGTTAAGTCGATGTAATTCCTTATTTAAATTAAAGATATTTTTCGGATAATAACGGTTGAACGCTACGTTATTTTTCTCCCAATCTTTGTGAGCGGCCTGCCCGCGAAAATTGAGAAAAAACAATGTATCGTTCCACACGTGTATTCATTCCTTAATTTTCATTTCTATATTGTTATCAATTTAATTCTAATTATAAATAATAGCCAGTAAAAGCAGTTGAAATTTAATTCTAATTATATTTTAGGGAGAATGTGCTTAATTGAAGTCGTACCTAATTTTGAAAATTAATTAATTGATAATTAATGAATTAGGCGGGCATACATATTCAAATGTAAGGCTAAACAAATCGAGAAAAATCACTCTCTGTATGTATATTTCAGCCTATTAGGCCTCATCTGCCGATGTCGTCGATTGCTGGACCGCTGGGTCTCCTGCCGACGTTATCGATTTTCTCCTCGCCCGAACGCCGTCATCGCCGCCGATATTACTCGTGAAGACGACAGCGACAGGCTGAAGAGAAGACTGAAAACTCAAAAAACGAAACCATGTTCGAAAAGTCGGCCCGGAGACTCGCTTCGCACGAACACGCTCCGCGTGTCCATGTCTCCGGTATACCGTCGCGACGGTTAGGTAGCGGTTGCCGCCCGACTCTGCGCAGCGACCCTGCCGTCGTTGTCGAAGTTAGTCGTTCGATGTGACAGTCGGCGACTATCGTCATCGTACCACCGCGGCTTGTGTCACATGTATTAGCTCTAGAATTGCCACAGTTATCCATCGCCTCCAGGAGGAGGATTACGGTCCCGAGGATTAGGTCCGGTACCTGAACCATTCGCGGTTTCGCCCATTCTAATGCGTGGCATGAACTTACACTTGCATGGCTTAAGCTTTGAGACAAGCATATGACTACTGGCAGGATCAACCAGGTATCATCGATGGTACGATGACGATATATATATAGTTTTTCTTTGCATTATAGCCTATTTCAGGAAGCCTAGACCAAGTGTCTAAAGTTTCCAATCATCAGATGCGAATGATGAATCCTTTATTATTTTTTTTTTTGAAAACAGATTTTTTAAATTGTCCTGTGTTCCTCTGTGTATTCTACACTGGAAGGTAATTAGCCACCGGTTATAAACTAACATTTTGCCCAGTTTGTATTTTCCTGTCGTGTCAGTGTTAAATCAATCTATTCCAGATTTCAACTAAAGGACCACCCCCATTTCCCTTCGATTTCATTTATTCATTTCTTTATCTTATCTTCCTATTTTCCTCTTTAGGCCATAATGCAAAAAATCTAAATCTTCTGTTATATTTTTTATTTATATTTTTTCTATGTGATTCTGACAATAAAAACACACATTGAGCTCTGCAAACTACGACACATTTTAAAAAAATTCTATATCTTAAGGAAGATTTATTCTCCGGATTTTGGGATTATATATACTCACACACACACACACACACACATATATATATATATATATATATATATATATATATATATGATCAAATTTGTAAATAACAGAAATCGTTAAACATACATTTACAAAAAGGTAAGAAGAAGGAAATATATAAATAATTATATGAAAAATCACCACCCTTTAAATCAGTTTAGTGAATAATTACATCCGACTCACTACTGATAAATTAGAAAGAAAATCCACCTGGGATAAATTGTCAGTGATCACATGACTCCAATTAGCCAATGAATGATGACACTAATGCTTAAAAAGCCATTTGTTCTTTTTCCTAATGGGAAAGTTCGGAGATCTCTCAGAGCACCAGACGTGCTATTAGAAGATTACAAGGCTATATCCAAGAACCTTGATAGTCCTGTTTCAACAATAAGAAACATTAGGGTAAATACAAGGGAGGGGGCCTCTAACAGTAGAGTAGGTTGATTTTTCACTTTTTAGTGTGTTGGTACAATAAATACTGATACCAAAAACTAGAACTATTTTTCCACCATTGTGTGAGGAAATAGCATCAAAGATTGTTAAAATGCACCAGAATCCTTGATTTTACAACATTTAGCTAAGAAATTGGTTTGAAAATTTAAATCGATGTCAATATTTAAAACAGAAACATTTTTTGTAATAATTAATTGAGAGTTATTTCTCCCTACTTTATGATAACTTCCCCTTTGGAGAACTCTCTAGGGAATACTAGATTATATAACTCTTAGTAAGTGTAACCAATTATTCTAAGTAGAAATATAAACTTTCCAAAGTCTATGGTGTTATCGTTTTTCATTACAGGTTGTCATTTTAAACGAAACGAATGAAATATTATGACTAGAATTCAAATTGTAAATAAGACCCCATCACAAACGACACCTCTAATATGCTACTTTTTACCTAATAGATAAGCTGTAACAGTGATAACACTTTAAAAGATTGAAATCTATTTCCTCAAACGAAAGCCAAGCTTTGAAGAATAATATTTTATGTGCTAATTCTTTATGTTAAATTTCAAGTTTCACCACATGGGAGATGTTACAGTTCCAAAATCGACCTGCTCTACACTAACAGCATCAGGCGAATTATTATCATCAATAAAGAAAATGCATCTAAACATTACAAAAAATCTTGAGAGTTCGGTTTCAACGGCGTTGGAACTCTATTGATATATATACACGTATATATATACATATACATATATATATATACATATATACATATATGTTTTGTTTTTATAGTATATTCGAAGCATTATTTGTAATTGAAATAAGTTGTTTTTTGAAGGCAGCGAAAAACATTTATTTATTTCTTTGTTGTTGTTTTTTTTTTTAAACATACTTAATATTTTTCGGACAAAGTCATCATCAGAGTTGTAAGAAGTTTTCATCCCATTTATGTTTGGTAAAAATGAACATTTGATATAATACGTTGATGAAACGCTATATATATATTATATATATATATATATATAAATATATATATTCGTCACAAAGTCACTACCACGTTTTCATTTTAGTAACATAAGTAGTTAATCCAAAAGAACTCAGAAATTCCAACCCAAGTTCTAACGATAAATAAGGTATAAACAAAATGAATGAAAGAAAAAAGGGATGGAAGTTGAGGACAGCTGACAAATAGAATTACACATTACTTTCGTCTGATAAGTGTATGGAAAACCAATCTTTTAATTTCAAACGGAAAACTTTAGACTTAAAGACGAAAGTTTATACTAATGAAAATGACAGAGAAATAAAAATAATTCTAGACGAAACAAGTAAAGTCGTCGGGGCGGCCTAATGTCGGTATCAGCCAGACAGCGAGGGAGTCTATCCCCTTTTCACTAGCGGTAGACCAAGGAGATTATTTGGGCATCTGAGGTGGAGCGCCACACCTACCATCAGCTCCTTACTTTACCGCACAGATCCTGTGCTACTCATACGCTGAGGTTGACGGAGGCCAGTATCTATATATATAATATATATATATATATATATTATATATATATATATATATAAATTTGCTTAACATGTATCTGTCAAGAGTCTCCTTACTTTACCGCACAGATCCTGTGCTACTCATACGCTGAGTTGACGGAGGCCAGTATCTATCTATCTATTAATATATATATAATATATATTATAAATTGCTTTAACATGTATCTGTCAAGAGTTCCAAAACGTGAAAAGAAGGAGAAAAATCGATTAGAAAATGTTTTGAAGGCTGGGGAAGGGGAACTATGCAAAAATCTACAGAGACCTAAATTCTGACCTAGAATATTTTGAAGTCATTGTTTAAACCCGTATAGGTTGCGGACCCAAATCACGAAGTGCTTTAATGAAGAAAACCCAAAGACGGGCATGCTACTAAAATGAGATATAAAAGGAATATATATAAAGATAAATATTCAACAGACTATATATATATATATATATATATATATATATATATATATATATATATATGAATGTGTGTATGAACCCTCATACGTACGTCGAAATCGACGGGAGAATCCATTATTATATATATATATATATATATATATATATATATATATATAATATTATCATAGTGTACAATCATTTAATGTGGCAATTTGCAACGTTGGTTTCGTTGGAAAGGATTGTTCTAATGTATCAACCGGCACAGGTGAACCATACTGTGAACCGACTGTCTATGGATAGAAGTTAGCAGTTGTAGATAAGTCTATATTCCTAGGTAGTACGCTGACTGGTATCCTTGGTGACGAGGTCCACTTTCGGATCAGCAAGGCAATTGATGCTTTTGGAACATTAGACAGAAGGTTGTGGAATTGTCGTGGAATCTCAGTTGCATCTATAGTAAGGTTCTACGTTGCATGTGTTCTATCTGTTCCCCTCTATGCTTGCGAGACTTAGACCACGAACAGGAAACATTTGAAACGTCTCGCGCGCTTTCTCCACCAGTGCCTACGACAACTGTTAGGGCTACGCTGGAAATTGTACGTCGGTGACATTGAGGTTCTTGAACGAGCCAAATGTCTAAGTATAGAAGCTCTTGTAACCAAGTATAGATTGAGGTGGAGCGGGCATTTGGTAAGGATGGAAGATGGGCGACTTCCTAAACAAGTTTTTTTTATGGGGAACTTGCAAACAGAAAGCGTTTGGCTCAAAAGCCTAAGAAGAGGTACAAGGGTTACTTAAAGTTGACCTTGAAAAAGTGTAGCATAGATATGAAAACCTGGGAGACTAAATCTTTGGATCGTAGGCAGTGGAGAAAAACTTTGCATGAAGGCACAAATAAATTTGAGACCAGTCGTATGCAACATGAACGGTTAAAACGAGATGTTCGCAAGGGGAACGTTCATAAAGCCGTAGACGAGCAAGGGCTTCAAATTGGTCTACTGTGTGATCAGTGCGGAAGGCCATGTCTGAGCAGAGCTGGCCTGATGAGTCACCAAACTCTGCATCGGGGAAATGGACCAATAAAATATCCTGTTCTCCCTGGAATAACTTGTGAATGTGGGAAGATGTGCAAGACTTTAGCTGGGCTAAAAAGTCACATTCTCGTAGCTCACCGTTGAATTTTTTGTTGTTGTTGCTTTATCAAGCAATAGTAATACTCGAACACGCATTTGCTGCCATCGTATGTGTGTGTATCTGTGTGTGTACGTATGTGTTTGTATGTCTGTATGAAGAAGAACAACAACAAAAATAGAGGAGAAGACAGAAGAATATGTTGAAGAAAGAAGAAGAAGAAGAAGAAGAAATTTCCAGGCATGAAAAAAGAGAAGAAACTGAACATTTCTGCATGTGCGAGTGTATTTCTCTGTGTGTAGATGTGTGTATGTGTGGTGTGTGTGTGTGTGTGTGTACGTATGCGTGTGTTCATGTCTGTATGAACAACAACAACATAGAGCAGAAGACAGAAGAAGTAGAAAGAGGTGAAAGTAGAAGAAGAACAAGAACAAGAAGAACAAGAACGTAGAATGAGGAGAAAGAACAATAAAATTTTGAAGAAAGTGAAAAATGAAGAAGAAGAACAACAACAATCCAAGAAAGACGATATATTGAGGTATGTAGAAAGAGAAGATTCTAAGCGTTTCTGCTTGTGCGGGTGTGAGTGTTTCTCTGTGTGTGCATGTGTGTATATGTGTGTATGCATGTGTCTCTTCGTATGTGCGTATGTGTGTGTGTGTGTCTGTGTGTCTGATTGTGTGTCTGTCTTCATAATTGGTTTCATTGATTGGGGTTAATTGCTTCAATGCCATCAGGTCAACTCAATCTGCTGACCACGAATAATTGAATGCATAAAATTTGCTTTGCGCTTTTCTGTGTTGTTTCTTTTTTTGTTTTTTTAATTTTTTTCTCTTTGTTTTTTGATGTTTCTAAGATAAAAAATGGACGGGTCACATTTTGTCTTTTTATTTTCACAATTGTTTTTTTGTGGAAAGATTAAAAAGAGTATCTTAAATCAAGAAATACGTTGTCTCTATTAAATCATCCTAGATATTGAATTGGTTATCAATAATAATAATAATAAGAAGAAGAAACTGTTGAGTCGGGTAGAAAGACGACGACGACGAAGAACAACAACATACATACATACATAGAGAGAGAAGAATGAAAAAAGAAAATTTTGAAGAAAGTTAAAAATGAAGAAGAAGTGGAACAAGAACTAGAACGTGTCAAATTATCCAGAGAAAAGTAAAATTGTCACCCTTCCCTGTACAGGTTTGGACTGCGTTAGAGTTAGAGCTAAAAATGGACATAATTTTTGGGGGGACCCCCTCCCCCAAAAAGTATGTCAATTTTAGCTCTCCAAATTTGGTGGGGCTCGCGAAAAATGAGGACATTTTGTAATCTATTTTTGTCTATAAAATGAATTATACTCCTAGAAACTGGTTTATAAAAGCATTGGTGCCTGAGAAATTCGAAAATGCTCTTGCAAACGTCTGAAAGTAAACCAATTTTAAGTTATTGATGATTTCTGATTTTTTCATAGCAAGATCAATATCCCAATATGACACTGCATCTATGACAAAGATTTTTCTATTATTATTTTATATTTATTGAACGTTATTTGTACCAAAACGATAGTTTTGATTTTACACAGAAGTGAAGCTACAATGTTTTGTTAAAATTTATTAAAATTTTTTCACTGTCCAGGTGTGAAACTTCTTAAAGTTTATTGAAGTAAGTCAATTAGACAGTCAACAAATGGTTTTAGCAATGTGACTGGACTGGCCAAGCCTAACCATGCAGTTACTAGTTCTCCAATGACCCACTATAACAGCTTAAATAATTACTGCCACTACTGCCAGGAAGAGTCCATTAAGCTGAGGAGGTGTTTGACTGTTCCACTGTCCAATAGTTAACAATCTGTAACAGTCATTTCCAGACTGCTGGTTCAATCCTGGCTAAGGGTGAAAGTAACACAGAATAACAATTAACAGTATTCTACAAAGTTGAGCTTTCAATTCAAAGAATTGGCGAAATTAGACTTTTAGAGTACCTGCCCTTGTTTAAGTGGTCACACATCTAAGCATAGAACAAGCTCATCGCTCGGTGATCGTGCGGGAATTTGTGTTTTCAACGTAACTATGCTTACCACAGATAAATAGATTCTCCTTATTTATTGAATGATCCGCGTATTTTGAAGTCAATGTTCTGTAGTTAAATAAATAGATTAAAAAAAACGTCGGCTTTCAAAAGGAATCGTTATTCATTTAAATCAGGACTGAAAATAACATCTTTTGTTTCTGTCACGTCGGAGTATTTTTTATACTAACTCATTGTTAGTTATCACTTTTTCTTTATATATATATATATATATATTTATATATATATATATATAAATATATATATAAGTGCTTAATTGGAGTCGTACCTAATTTTGAAAATTAATTAATTAATAATTAATAATAATTAAAAATAATTAATTAATTAAAAATAATTAATTAATTAAAAATAATTAATTAATTAATAATTCATTATTAATTAATTAATTTTCAAAATTAGGGACGACTCCAATTAAGCACTTATTCTCCCAAAAATTATCGGCAAAAAGCCATTCTAAACAAACCGTGTTTATATATATATATATATATATATATATTTCTCGAAGATTTTATTGTGTGTATATGTGTGTGTGTGTGTGTGTGTGAGTGAGTGAGTGTGTGAGTGAGTGTGTGTGTTTATCGGTGTTACAGTGGGTATATCGTCGATTCTTGTCTAAACTTATTGAATACTAATGTCTGATTGTAAAGCTTCTTACAGACACCAGTAATTTGAATGAAAATGATTTTTTTCTTTGGCAATCATTAAAACAATGACATAAACAATAAATACATAGTCGGTGATTTTGATTATTTTCTACATGGTAGTATTGCAAGCTAATGTTCACCGGGTCACAAATAGATGTTATAAAAATACAAGAAAAAGAAAAAAAAAAACTACTAGCCGAATAAGAAGAATTAACCGAATTCAACATCTTTTTCAGTTGGCTAGGGGTAGCAAGAATACTAGTCTCCCTAGCTAAGTTCAGCTTGTTGGATGTGAATTGGGGGGTCTTGGACCCCCAATATATAACTCATTATGGACTATCCCGTCGATTTCCGACGTATGAGGGTTCATACACACAATGAACACCCACACAGTGATTTGTTTATAGTGGTAAAGGCTTGTGTTGGACCATCCACACTTTTTGGCACAGTCGATAGGAAAGAATTGGTGCATCTAGGGTTGCCAACAAACCCAATCAACGACCGACCTCAGGAATTTTGAATTCAAGTTATCCCTCTCCTAGACTGGTTACCTACCCAAGGCTGAAGGGGCAAGTCTGCCCTACTATTAACCATAGCTGGAGGGAGAATATATGGATTCATACCTTTCCAAGAGTATTAGCGCTATGTGAAATGCCAACAGCTTCGTCTAGGAATTGAACGCGAATCGACGAGTCCATTTCCACGAATCTAACCACTAGCCCACGCGCCTCCTTATAACACATATATACATTTAAACACACATATATATATATATATATATATATATAATATATATATATATATATATATATATATATATATATATATATATATATATATATATATATCACATTTCTTTCTGCTTCCATGACTTCATAGGAATGGAGAGAATAAAGTAGCGATGGTCCTGACGCGTAAAATCTAACCAAATCAATACATTCCACTGGGGAACACGATTTTGCTGGAGTTGGATCTGACACTTGTTTTTGACTATTTCTTGACCTCTAAATAAAAAAAATGACCCCAGTTTTTCTATATCACATCAATTTTTTGAGCTATGGGATACTCTCGATTTTCTTTAAAAAAAACATAGAAATACAGTATCTAAAAAGTTTTGTGCTTATTTCATAGAATTTTAAAAAAATCTTCAATAGAATTTAATATAAAAATACTTAACTATTTTGATAATTTAATTCCTCTAACCTAAAGTAGTTGAAGCATAAGACATTGTTGGACTAATATTTTTAAGAAAAACGTATAAATTTAATCTACCATTGATGGAATTTTAAGAACAGGAAAAAACGAAAAAGAAGGTGAATTTTTTTATTTTGGTTATAATTTCAACGCTTGCAACATTTCAAAATAATTCTTTTTTTTTTTTTGCGCCATATGTATTGATAATCTGCGTAGACTACGTATTTCGAACATCATTAGACACCATAAAAGAAAAAGGCAAGAAGCAAAAGATACCCCGCACAAACGGATGTGGACTACGGAGATGATCTGGCACCTCCTACAAATACACGATACAATTGTGCTTACTTGGGGAGTAAGCTGTAGAGAAAAAAACTTGATGTGATAGAAGAAAACTGACATCAGTTTTAAAATCAGCATGCCAATTTGAGCCTAAATCAAATGAAAAATCAAACACAAAAGAAATTATGTTAAAATTGTTCCCCAGTGTTATAGAAAACACGTAATGAAAAAAAATGGACCATATTACGTTTAGGCACCCCTTTTTGATCTCGATTACGAAAGGACATGTTTTTCATTTACATCGTCAATATCCGCTTGTTTGTTAGGGGTTAGGATTATGGGTTAGGGTTAGGGGTAGGTTTAGGGGTTAGTTTTATAATTTTGAAACAATCTAAAAATCGTCAGTTAAAACAACCGGATATTGACGGTGTAAATGAAAAACATGTCCTTTCTTAATCGAGATCAAAAAGGGGTGCCTAAAGGTTATATGGTCCGAAGAAATTAATACAAGGAAGATAAACATTTGAATTGCAAAAAACATTTCAATAGACAAATTAGTAGATGAATAAGATGTTGAAAGAAAACAGCAAATATATGCCATGTTTGAGATATGCAAATTCATTTTCGAGATGTCAATAATATCTCGAGACGTGACCATCTAAAGAGTGAACAAATGTTTTCCATACATTCAGTTAGATTGGCGGCGTTCGGAAGTCATAGTAAGTATTTTTTTGTAGCAATATAGAAATTTTGTGTTTCTTTTTATGTAATTCAATTTTTATTAAGCCATTAAAGAAACTATATAATGCAACTTAGTGAACAGATTTACAAATTCTGGGAGTCTCATTGTTATACACTTAAGCGGAAATATGTTAAATTTCATCTAAGTTGATTTTTAATAAAGTAGAAGTTATTATTAAGCTGTCATGGCGGCTGTGTCTGTCGACTCTTTTCAGTAGTTTGACTTGATAACTGTTCACGTAGATTCACTCCAAATATGGAAGTGTTATTTCTTTTTTTTTTTTAATGTGTTTCTTTACCTACTTTATTCGTTCTATCTTTCTTTCTTGTTTACTTTCTCCGATGTCTTTCTTTCTTTCTTTAATGTTTCTTTCATTTCGTTATTGTTTCTAGTTTTCTTTCTTTGATGTGTTTCTTTCGTTCTTTAATACCTTTTTTTCTTTCTTTTTTCTTTCTGTAATGCATTCCTTTCATTTCTTTATTCTTTAACATTTCCTTTCTTTCTGTCTTTCTTCTATCTGTTTCTTTCTTTCTTTCAATTTTATTGGCTTCTTTGTTTCTCTCTTTATTTCCTGTCCCCCTTTCTTTCTTTTTTAAATGTGTTTGTTTGTTTCTTTATTTTCTTTCATTATTTATTTTATGTTTTTTTCTTCGTTTCAATTTTTAATATGTATCTTTCTTTCTTTCTTTCTTTAATGTGTTTCTTGCCTTTTTCTTTTCCCTTTTCTTTTTATCTATTTCTCATGAGTTCATTTGTTTGTTTGTTTCTTTCTTTCTTTAATGTGTTCTTTTTCCATTTTTTCTTTCTTTCGTTCCTTCTATCCATGTTTAATGTGTTCATTCCTTTGTTTGGTTATTTGTTTCTTCCTTCCTTTAATGTCTTCTTTCTTTCTTCCTTCCTGCCTTCCTTTCTTTCCTTCCTTCTATGATATGCTTCATTCTTTCTTTAATGTACTTTTTTTCTTTCGTTCGCTCTATCCATATCTAATGTGTTCCTTTGTTTCTATGTTTCTTTCTTTTTTTGGTTCCTTTATGTCTTCTTTCTTACTTTCTTTTTTTCTTCATTTCTTTCTTTTTCTCCTTCTCTGATATACTTATTTCTTTCATTATTTCTATCTCTCTTTTTTATGTAAGTCATCTTTCCGTAAATAACATTGAATAACATTATATCACGAATAATCACCATCCTTTTTTTTTTTCTATTTTTCAGTTTCTCTAAATTTCCTTTGTGTGAATAGTTTTGTCTTCCTTAGAATTATTTCAGACATCGTATTTATTTCGAGTTCTGCTCTGTTGTATGTGAATTCATATAAACAGCAAAACTACTGATTGACTTCAGGTCAAATGTAGACTTTCCAATCAAAGAATTCGGTAGTCATACATTGGAAAAACTTTAAATTGTTAAGAAAAACAGATATATATTAACCTACTAATAATGGAGATTCGTCTGAGTTTTTTCTTTTACCGAAACTACGTCACTGCTGAAGTAGCAATACCCCAAATCGTCAATACATAGAATAAAGAACTACTCTGTATTATATACACTCAAAAATTAGGTATACAACATTAGACAGTCTACATTGTTTAAAAAAAACAAAAAACAAAAAAACAAGTACATATCCATAATGGGTCAGGTTAGCTCAGTCCGTAGAGCGTTTGACTAGAAACCATGAGGTTCTTAGTTCGATACCGGTCCTCGCCAATTCAGCGTATGAGTAGCACAGGGATCTGTGCGGTAAAATGAAGTGCTGGTGGTAAGCGTGGCGCCCCACCTCAGATGCGAAAAACAATCTCTTTGGTCTAGCGCTAGTAAAAAGGGGATAGACTCCCTCGCTGATTGGCTGATACCGACTTTAGGCCACCCCGACGACTTTACTTACTTACTTATCCAGTATTATATATTTGTACTAGCAGGAGTACCCGGTCCATGATCGAAGTAAACTGATTTTAAGAATACCAGTGAGTGAGAGAGAAAAAAGGAAGAGAGGAGTAAGAGAGTAACATAATTTAGCAAATACTATTAAAATTTATTTAAAAAATCGATAAAAAACAAATGAGACGAGTAGGAAAAAAAACAACCAATTACATGGTGTCTTAATCGTTCTAAGTTAGCTTTAATCTTTTCGATATTTAGCTCTGTTGAGCGAGGAGCGAAACTAGTATTAATAATGGAGATTCGGTCTCTATTTTTCTGTAACCAAAACTACGTCACTGTATTGGAATATTTTGTATATAAGGTGCGCTACAATTCCCCACCTGGATTTATAGACTAGCCGTGGTCACGTGGTTTATTCCTTCTCCAATCACTAGCCATACTGCGTGACTGATACACTACTTAAACACTGATACTGGTTATAGTTCTACTAGCACTCATTGAGGAGGGACTTACAATACTCAGAACTCTTTACCAGAAGAACCAAAGGATTCATTATCAGAGGATTACCAAGGATCCAATTCCACTGGACAAGCGCTCTTGCTTAAAGACTACAGGATGACCCATAAGATTGTAACACACTGCTTCCGTCACATTATTCAAAGTCGTCAGTACATAGAATAAAGAACAATTAATATTGATAAGATAAATAAAAGATGTTATTTTTACTCTCGTCCATTTTCAGTAACAACTTAACTAAAAAGTTAAGTTTCCATTTCAAATTGTTTTTTTTCTACTCCTTTAATAATTTTGATTTTACTAACTTATGATACGTCACTGCTGAAATAACAATACTCAAAATCGTCAATACATAGAATAAAGAACAACCCTGTATTATATACTCAGAAATTGGGTATGCAACATTAGACAGTCTACATTGTTTGTTTTTTAAAAAACAAGAACATATCCATAATGGGTCAGGTTAGCTCAATCGGTAGAACGTTCGGCAAGAAACCACAAGGTTCCTAGTTTACAAATGAATAAATGCCTACGATTTTATGTAAAATTGATGTGTAAAATATTCAAAATAATTATTTAATTTATAATTAATAGATGCGCACAACATTTTATTTGAGTGGAATAGAACTATGTTTCAATTTCAAATTGATTTTTTTTGTTTTTTTACTCTCTTAATAAATTTGATGATTTTACATATTTATGATACAAACCCTCTGACATGGAATTTTAACCCCACCAACGGACAATATCTTTCAAAAATAAAGTATTATAACGTCCGTAGGTTGATTTTTTCTAGTATATATAATAGATATATATTCTTTGAATATGCGTCGGAAGAGTTATCACCACATGAAAGACCGAAGTCATTTTCAATTTTTTTCTTTTGTTTTTGGTTGAGAAGATGAAATCTCATATATTTGATCAGAAATGAGAATCCTATTGAAATATGATTTCGTGGTTTTTGCTAATCCTAAGAAATATACCGGGAAGGTGCACCTAACCACAGCGTCAGTGATGTTATCTCAGAATCATTGTGTGTTTCGGGTCTTGCAACATCCCCCACCTATACCTAGGTGGCCCAGCTAGTGTCGATCTTGTGGACAAGTAACGAAATCTCAACAGCAAACAAAGTATGATGGTGGACTTTGAGGCGTTTTATACCGTGTATAGTCAGCGAAACCGCCAATCAATTTCGCCCTTAAGAAAGGAGTAATCCAAGCAATGATATAGATTCGTCGAGTGAAGAAGAGAAGCACAGAAATATAGAAAAGATTAACTCACAGGTAAGTTCTGATGTGTTGTTTAAAAGAGAATAAAAAACCCCGACATATACGTCTATTTTGTTTAATTCATGTCGTTAAATTCAAATAAAATATTGGTATTTGATAAGGTTTGTTTAGTAGGGCCCATAGAGCAAAACAAAACGAATTATTATATATATATATATATATATATATATATATATATATATATATATGTGTGTGTGTGTGTGTGTGTGGTGTGTGTGTGTGTTAGACCCTGTGTCTTAGCTTCCTGAAATAGACTATGAAGCAAAAAATCTAAATCTTTTGTTATATTTTTACTTATAAATTTGCTCTGTGACTCTAACAATAAGAGCACATTTTGAGCTTTGAAAACTCCGACAGGTTAAAAAAAAACTCCTATGTCGTAAGGAAGATTTCATCTCTGGATTTTTTGGATTATATATATATATATATATATATATATATATATATATATATATAAAGTTTCATATGCTTACCGGAATAAATCTGGATATTTTTCACTTACCTGCAAAAAACAGAGAAAATATAAAATTAGACAAAAAAAGCAAAAACTAAAAACAAAATAAAAAAATAAAAATAACACAAAAAAAAACAGCAAAGATTTATATATATCGATGCCTGAAGAAGATATCAAAAGATCTGAAGCACATGTCGAAAATGTAAGATAAATAAAGATAAAAGAAATAAAAAATAAACGGACCTTCTTTTTTATAAAATATTTAATTTTCTCCCTTTGAACCCATAACAACAGTTTTTCTATATATATTTTTATATAGGCAAAGAAATCTCCCTTTCTGGACTGGCGCCAATGAAAAAATATGTATACATATATATATATGTGTGTGTGTGTGTGTGTGACTTTTCTGCCCGTAGATTCGTTTGTTGATATATTTTGATGTTTCACATATGCCTTATTCATTACAATTTAAATTACAAGTATTAAGTGGAACGTATTAATATATATATATATATATATATATATTATATATATATATATTCATTCTGCTCGTAACATAAATAAAAAATGTGTCGTATATATATATATATATATATATATATATATATATATGTATATGTATATGTGTGGGTGTGTATGTATGTGTAAAAAATCAACATAATGTATCTGGTAATATTCTAACACAGGTTTTGCGAAGTAAAGGGACAATTTAAAAAAACCGGCTCTCTGTTTAATGGTGTCATAGTTAGAAATAATGATAGATTCAACATTATTTTTCTTAATTTTTTGTTGTATATATTAATTAACATTTTTGAATCTTTGAAATTAACAAGGTTATTAGTTTCCAGAATGTGCTTCTTTAATGGATTATTTAACTGACACTTTTGTGCTCGTAGATTCGTTTGTTAAGGTGTTTTAAAAGATACGTTATATTGATTATTCTTTTAATACGTTTCTCTTAATACTTACAATTTAAATTGTAACATAAAACACACAAATGCGTCCCCAAGAAATATCAACAAACGAATCTACGAACAAATGAGAGACATGAAAAATGGTTTGTTGAGTAATGCATTAACGAAGAACATTCTGGAAATTGATCACCTTTTTAATTTCAGAGTTCAAAATTTTTGTTGATATACAAGAAAAAAGAAAAAAGAGAACACAGAAAAATTGTCGAATCTAGCATTATTTATAACTATTACATTGTTGCATAACTGATGGGTGTACTACCAATTGTGCACGGTTAGTGCAGAGAATTTATTCTAAAGGATGCTTCATGTTGTCTTTAATAAATACTGGAAACAGCAGCCAACAGAAAGCAGCTGTACGGCCGCTTAGCTCCTAACCACATTTTCAATTTGAAAGAATCCAAAATATTAGTTTATATATACTACAGAAAAGTTAGAAAAATTTGTGAATCAG
>CM042161.1:72820533-72850533 GCA_023376005.1 Doryteuthis pealeii | reverse complement strand
AATTCTTATTTCTAATGAGTGTCGTCACCTCAGCTAAATAATGGACCATTTCGTTCTTTTACTTATAGAAATTAAGGGAAGAAAAAGAACACGCTACACAGAAAAAAATATGATAAATAATAAATAGAGTAGAGAGAGAGAGAGAAGAGAGAGAGAGAGAGAGAGAGAAGAGAGAGAGAGAGAGAGAGAGAGAGAGAGAGAGAGAGAGCGTGGAAGCGATAACGATAGTATGTTTCAATCGGATATAAGGAAAAGAAGGAAAGAGTTAAATCAAAATCACTATACATTTTACATATTGAAGTGTGTCGCAATAGCTCTTAAGTAAACATATTAAATGTTTTGATAATTAAATTATCATACCGTAGAATATCCAGAGATCCTGCCTTTTATAATTATTATTATTATGTGAGTTTTTCACAACAGCGTTAACTGATGGTCTTTCCCTGGAGTCTGAGTGACATCAGGTCTCCAGGACTCTTCTGAGTATTCTAACCGATTGCAGCAATACAGTAGTCTGGATGGTCTCAGTTCTTTCTCTGATTCCCAGTTCCTCCAGTCTTTGTTCCAAGTTTAATTTTTTAGGGGGTGGGGTCGTTCCAAGTCCACCATCTACAATAGGTATCACTTTGACCCTCATATTCCACAACATTTTCAATTCTCTATCAAGATCCAAGTGTTTGTTTATCTTCTCGTTTTCATTCATCTTCCCCACAATGATTTGCTAAAACTGCAAAATCTACCAGTTGAGAAGTTCTCTTTTTTTTTTTTGTTAAGAAATACTAGATCTGGTCTCCTGGCTGGGATAAGGTGATCCGCCTTTACCGCAAAGTCTATCATTATTATTTTCACTCCTTTTGAGTTTTTCCCATCAGCGTGAGCTGATGGTAATTTACTGGAGCCTGAGTTACAATAAGTCTCCTCAGGTCTCCAGGACTCTCCTGGGTATTCTAGCCGATTTCAGCAGTACAATAGTCTGGATGGTCTCAATTCTTTCTCTGATTTTTAGATTTTCCAGTCTTTTTTCCAAGTTTATTGGGATCGTTCCAAGCGCACCAACTACAATTGGTATCACTTTGACCCCCATATTCCACAGCTTTTTCAATTCTCTATCAAGGTCCAGGTGTTTGTCAATATTTTCATTTTTGTTCATCTTCACCCAGTGATCTGCTGAAACTGCAAAGTCTACCAGTTGACAAGTTCTCTTTTTTTTTTGTTAATCAATAGTAGGTCTGGTCTTCTGGCTGGCATAAGGTGATCCGTCTTTATCGCAAAGTGTATTATTATTATTTACTCCTTTTGAGTTTTCACATCAGTGATAGCTGATGGTCTTTCACTGGAGTCTGAGTGACAGCAAGTCTCCTCAGGTCTCCAGGACTCTTCTGAGTATTCTGGCAGATTGCAGCAGTGCAGTGTTCTGAATGGTTTCAATCCTTCCTCTGATATCCAAACTTTCCAAACCCTTTTCCAATCCCTTTGGGACTGTTCCAAGTGCACCAAACACAATTGGTATCACTTTCACTTTCATATTCCATAACTTTTTCAGTTCTCTAGCAAGGTCCAGATATTTGTCTATTTTTTCATTTTCCTTTAACTTCACCCTGTGATCTGCTGGCACTGCAAAATCCACCAGTTGACAAGTTCTTTCTTTTTTGTTAATCAACACTAGGTCTGGCCTTCTTGCTGGGATAAGGTGATCCGTTTTTATTTCAAAGTCCCAGAGAATTATTATTATTATTATTATTCCTTGATAAGTCATACAGTCTCCATAGGTTCTGCTGGATTTTTTTTCTGAATGCTTTTTATTGAGATTTGTTCTTGTGTTTGGTGGATTTATTTTTCTTTGTCTGGATCAAAAAAACACAAAAAGAAAACCACATTATTTCTATCGAGACAAAACATCATTAAGTTAAAACAGCCGAGACAAAAGAAAAAAGAAAAATGTTTTTCTTGCTTTTAATTTTTGTCTTAGCACTGTACGATACAACCTCGTCGCAATAGGCGTGGATAATTTAGGCTTTGTCTTTTTCTTCTTCTTCTTCTTCCTCTCCAACACCAGACATTAAATATATATCGAAATGATAACATCATCCCCCGCTGGCATTTATTTATTTATTTATCGCCTCCTTATCCCAGTTCCATTCGTGTGCGGTCCCACCCACAAATTTAATGAAATATCTGTCACTGTTTGTCAGGGTTTCCGGGGGTTGGGGGTTGGTGTTGGGGGTGTGGTGGGCCACGTGAGCAAGAGGTAATCAGTCCCATATTGAAGAAACGACAGTTATTATGACCCGTTCGACTGTCTAATTTACTAAACAACGGAACACCAGATAGAAGGAACATGACAGAACAATACAAAACAGCGGGGGTACCGATAATTATCGAAGAACTGGGATTGTTTGAAATACCGCTGCTTTTTCTCAAGGTCAAAAAATTCATCGACCTAGAATTTCAAAAAATGAAGAAAAAAAAGAACAAACAGTAAATCTAGTAAAGTTGGTGGAGTGGCCTACTGTCGATATCAGCCGAGCAGCGAGGGAGCCTATCCTCTTTCCACTTACACTAGACCAGAGAAATTGTTTATGAGTCTGAGGTGGGGCGTCCCATCTACCATTATCTACCTCTTTAACGCACATATTTAAACTGTGATACTCATGAGTGGAGTTGGCGAACGCTGGAATCGAACCCGAAACTTTTTTTATCTATTTGTTTCCATGTTTTCGATTACTGATTTTATGTTGATGTTCTTTTCAATTCTTTCGGTAATGGTTCGATCTCTGTTGAAATCATGGATAATCATATAGGTGCCAAGGCTTGGCATGAACATCCAATTGATCGAAAGAGGACTTTCCGTTCGATGTGCTCTCCGGCCTTACTCAGGTGTTTCTTGTCGAATTCGGTAACCTTCTCATCAAACTTTGGAACCTTCTTATCGAACTCGGAAGCCTTCGGCAAGAAACACCTAAAGAAGATTGGGGGTACAGCGTTCGGAACGTTGGATATCTTATTATATTGGATCTTATTTAACGGAAAATACGTCACCAACAACGTCAACATTACCTTAGTTATTTACTTTATATTGTCAATTGTTTTTGAATAATCATTATTAGCACTAGCAAATATATGCACCCTCCGGGTGCAAGTATTTGAATTTTAATGTAATGAAATATGTTAAATTTGAAATACTTTTGAAACTAAATAAAAATCCAAATAAAATGATTTGAAACAGAGGGGGTATAATCGAAGAATAGAACAACTTTGAAACTAAGTCTTCCATCAATTTCCATCACTCCCTCCTTTTACTGCTGAATTTTCCTAATTTAACTATTTAGTTAAATTAGGAAGTAAAGAATAAAATTACTGTTATTTCTTTATATTAAAGGATATCTTTTAAAATTTATCCCCGAGTTTTTGGCTCATATTCATTAAGAAAAAAACAATTAGAAATCAATAATACCAAGCGCATATTTAATAAAATTAAACTTTTAATATCAATATGCAAATTAGCTTTCCTGTTAACACTGTAACCCGCTATTTTGTTGCATATATAAATACAATTGCATGTTATTAGAATGTAGATAAAGTCAAAAGTATTAATAAGGTATAACAATTTTATCAATAACTGAGGTTTAAATAAAAATAAATTCATGGTGAATGTGACGTCAATAACTAAGGGAATTGTGACTTGAGTACTGATTTAGTTTCGGCTTCAGACAGAAAAACACAATCTCCATTATAATAAGATATTATTTATAAACAATATCTCTAATAGGTATAGCTTTGCCTTAAAACAACCGATATTATTAATGTGTTTATAATCCTGCAACGTACGATATATATCATCTGATATCCCACAATGTCATTAAATCCGATTATTTGGGGGGACGCACAAATCGAAACTCAAGTTGTGGGCCAGTTTGAAAATTTTGAGGCATCTCAGGCACTGAACAATAAAACCAGTCCTGCTCCTTTAAATCGAGGGGGCAGGGGTTTCCTGGGGGTGGGAGGACGGCTCAAGTGAATAATTTCTCCAGTGGCCGATCCAGCTGGATTCTCCCCAATAGCAATAAACCTACTGTGCAATAACTTTATACACCTTGGGGTGCCCCACTATTTTAGCCCAGTATAATATTAAGCTGTGCTTAGCCGAAAACTCTTTTATCTGATGGTTTTCACCTTGTAAATTTTCTGATGATGTGCTTCTGTGGGCACATCACTATCAAGCCTTTTCAGCTTGAACGGTTATCCAAAGCTCAAATGTCAGCGAATGTAAACTATCCCCGAACGGATTGTCACGTGAGACTCCCCGAACACATTTCTTTTCTACTTGACTGCTTCTCTTTCTTTCTCTCTTTCTTTCTTTTCCTTTTTTTCTCTTTTTCTTCTCTTTCTTTCTTTTTCTTCTCTTTCTTTCTCTTTTTCTCTCGTCATTTCTCTCTTTCTCTTTATCTCTCTCTCTTCCTTTCTCTCTTTCATTCTCTTTTACTTCCTCTCTTCCTTTCTTTCTTTCTCTCGTTCTCTCTCTTTCTCTCTCTTGACCTCTCGCTTCCTTTCTCTTTTACTTCCTTTCTTTCTCCCTTTCTCTATCTCTCTCTTGACCTCTCTCTTCCTTTCTCTTTTACTTCCTTTCTTTCTCCCTTTCTCTATCTCTCTCTTGACCTCTCTCTTCCTTTCTCTTTTACTTCCTTTCTTTCTCCCTTTCTCTCTTTTTTTTCTCTCTCTCTTTCCTTCTCCCTGTCTTTCCATCCTTTCCTCTATTTCTTTCTCTCTTCCTTTCATTCTTACTCTCTCACCAATATACTACCACGCTCATTTGTTTCCTTTGTTCTTTCTTTGTTTCTTCCTTCCTTTCCCTCCTCCTTTCTTTTTTATTCCACCCTTCACTTCTTTCTTTTTTCTTTCTTTAATTCTTTCATTCTTTTTTTCTTCCACCCTTCTCTTCTTTCTCTTTCTTTCTTCCCTTCCTTCTTTCTTTCCTTCTTTCTTTCTTCCACCCTTCTTCTTTCTTTGTTTTTTTTGTTCCTTTCTTTATTCCACCCTTCTTTCTTTCTTTTTTTCTTTCTTCCCTTCTTTCTTTCTTTTCACAGTTTTATTGTCTTTCCATATTATCTAATTCTTGGATTGTTTAGTTTAGATTTTTATATTATATTTGATTATTTCTTACCTTCTTTCTTTTTCTTTCTTTCGTTATTTCGTTCTTTCTTTCTTTCTCAAAGTTCATTTTATCTTTCTTTCCTTTCCTTCCAATTTCACCTTCTCTCTGGCATCATTCCTTTTCTCACTCCTATATTTTCCATTGTTTCTATCGCGTTTAAAATTCCCCCTCTCTTTCTTTCGTTTTATCTTTCTTTTTTCTTTCCTCTCTTTCCCTCCTTTTTAATACTCCCTGTCTTTCTCACTTATCAGTGCCTATTCATCTTTTCTCTCCCGTCCCCTTTTCATAACTTTATTTCTTTCCTTCTTCTCCTCTTTTCTCTTTCTCATTCACTTCAATCTTCCAAATAATCTTTCCTTTCCATTTCCTACACCTCTCACTACTTCTTCCTTCTCTTTCCTCTTCATCGTATTCCCCTCCACTTAGATTTCTCAGTTCTCCCTTGCAACATTCCATAATTTTACTCACAAACTCAGACCATCATTCATTCATTTCTTCCTTCCTTCGTTTCGTACACTTCATTGACAAAACCTTCCCCATAAATTCAATTTAGAACAGAATGCAACACAAGGTTCCCTTTCGAAATCAAATAGATCTGGTTTAAAATTATTCGTATTCAATAATAATGTACAATAATAATAATAATAAAAAAAGAATCGCAAGAAACAACTACACAAAAAATGTAAAAATGAACGTACAATAAACGCAATTCCCTAACCTCTCTACATAAAATAAGTATTGACGGATCGACCAAAGTTTCACGGTACATTAAATTGACTGATTCACACTGCTTTACAAATAGTGCAGAAATGTTGATGAACAGCATTTGTTCTGGATGTGGTCGACACGATAGTCTCTAATGTTGGTTATTTTGTTGTTTTATGTATTTTGACAGCCTTCTTCTTCTTCACTTTCTTGCTTCTTCTTCTTCTTCTTCTTCGCCATCATCATCATCTTCTTCACTTGCTTGCTTCTTCTTCTTCTTCTTCTTCACCATCATCATCATCTTCTTCACTTGCTTGCTTCTTCTTCTACTTCACCATCATCTTCTTCACTTGCTTGCTTCTCCTTCTCCACCATCATCTTCTTCACCATCATCTTCTTCTTCAGTTTCTTGCTTCTTTTTCTTCATCATCATCATCATCTTCACTTTCTTGCTTCTTCTTTTTCTCCTTCACCATCATCATAATCATCATCTTCTTCACTTTCTTGCTTCTTCTACTTCACAATCATCTTCTTCACTTTCTTGTTTCTTCTTTTTCACCATCATCATCACCTTCCTCTTCTTCACAAAGGAGAAGCAAAACTCATTTCAAAACAGCTTTACGCCACATAAAAATTGACATTGTGTCACATCCTGGTCGTGTTGGGGTGGCTAGGCGCCTTCTAATATACTGGTACACACCAATATATGTAAACATTGGGGAAGATGGGTTCTTTAGCCTTAGTTAAGCAAACACTATAGGAGAAGGAAAACTCTGAATTCACACTTGTTTTACACCGCTTAAAATTGACCTTGTATCACCTCTTGCACATGGTGGAGGGGTTAGGTACCTCCTTCTAGTATAATAGTACACGCCAAAACGTGTAAATACTAGGGCAGATGGGTTGTTTAGCCTGGACTCTAACGAAAAGCAGAGAGAGAGAGAGAGAGAGAGAGAGAGAGAGAGAGAGAGAGAGAGAGAGAGAGAGAGA
Organism: Doryteuthis pealeii; assembly: GCA_023376005.1. Lineage (NCBI taxonomy): Eukaryota > Metazoa > Mollusca > Cephalopoda > Myopsida > Loliginidae > Doryteuthis > Doryteuthis pealeii. The sequence goes on along the minus strand of CM042161.1, from coordinate 72,843,686 downwards.
ATGCACTAGGATGCTGTGTGCTGTCTTAAACAAGTCTTGGAAGCAGTTGTAACGATCTCTTTCTCCCTATCACACAAACCATCTGAATGAAACGAAGAAGACATGCTGGACACTGTTGGAGAAGAAAGGACGAACTCATAAGTTACGTTCTCCAGTGGACACTTACGCATGGACAAACCACTGTAGGCCGGCCAGCAAAATCGTACATCAACCAGCTCTGTGTGGAATCTGGATACTGTGCAGAAGACCTCCCTTTGGGGAATGACCGAGATAGGGACGATTCGCACGCGACGCAAAAGAGAGAGAGAGAGAGAGAGAGAGAAGAGAGAGAGAGAGAGAGAGAGAGAGGAGAGAGAGAGAGATACGTGTTGCCAGCACAAACTGATGATGGTGATGATAATGATGATGTTGATGATTAAAGTACTGCTCTCGCAAGCTATTGAGCGTAAATTCTACCATCTTCAAGTGTCCCAAATATTTTTCTTCCAAGCCCAAGAACCTATATGATTTCCCAACCCCATTTTCCTAATATCAGACCCAAACCTTTTTATCATATATGTGTTAGAAGGCGGTGGCTGAGGTCATTGTCCTGGGTATGACGTTAAACTGCATCCAATGGTGAAGGTCCAGTTCTGGAGCTCTGGAGAGTGTGGAGTACCCCTTCATCACCATTATCACTAAGCCCACCCTGACTCGGAGTGGTAGTACCTGTTAGGGTCCCGTCGATAGGTTAAATAGAAAAATGTGTCTAAGTCTAATCAAATGTTTTGGCGATAGTGATTAAGTGTTTTAGAAGCTCTTAATCAAATAGCCGTGGTTTGGATTAAAATTTAGACTAACTCGACTTGTCCTCTCTTATTTCAATTCCTGCGAAAGTACCGTTGCAATAGCGCCTGCACTATAGTCCCGGCAAAGCCCCCCCCCCGCCAACACTGGGAAATTCTATAGCTAAGAAAAAGCAGCAGTTGTACTACTATGAACGAAGTTGCTACGTGTGGTTGATTTCATCAGCTTAGGGTTGGTGTAGCAAGAAGCAGCAGCCAGAGTTGAAGTAGTAGTTATATGAGTAATAGCAGTCCAGCACTTGTCTCTCCAAAATGAATTTGCGAGGCACTAGCTAAGAGGAGGTGTGCCTAGAATATGTTTTAACTGTACAGCAAATTTCCAATTTCAAGCTTTCCAGGCTGATTTACTTGCTTGCAAGAAATTTAAGGAAGATAAAATTGCTAATTGCTACATAAGAGTTTTTCATCATAAATGTAATTTTTGAGTGGAATTACCGACTTATTCCGAGTGTCTTTGGTAGTTAATGATGGAGAACCTTTACTGTATTTTAAATCGTTCTTAATTTTTGATAATATGTTTTTAAACTTTACAAGTAGCTTCTTTCAATTCTCCCCTCAGAAGTGAGAAAAAACTAGACTTTAGCAACAAATGAAACAGCTTATAAGGTGGAAAATGCTAAATGCTACCCTTCTTTTTTTTATTTCAAATATAGAGACAAATATTTCCAAAATCGTTTTTGATAATTTTAGAGTGCTTTTCCTGTTCTCATGTAAAGAGATAATTGTTTCAAATTAAAATATTGCAATTAAATTATCTAATAATGGAGATTCGCTTCCAGTATTGTCTGTAGTAAATATTACGTCACTGCTTAAGTCACATTACCCCAAATCGTCATAAACATAGAATAAATACACTCAAAATTGGAACAATGCAACATTAGACAGTCCTCATTGTTTTTAAAACAAGTTTTAATAGATACATCCCCAGTATCATATATATATAGTTGTTTTATTTTAATAGATATTCAAAGTTAATAGAACTTAATTTCGATTTCAATTGTTTTTATTTTTTTTTTTTAACTCCTTTAATAAATTTGATTTCATGTTTTATGGTTCAAACTCTCCGACATTTAAATTTTTACCTTCCAACTCCTCAAGCAATATCTTTCAACAATTTATATTTACATCGCCTGGGGGCGTTTTTTATTTTGCTAGTATGATTAAGTCATAGTAAAATTCTTTAGATGATGCTTATTAGTAGCTTTTCTTTTAGTATCATTCTTTTATTATAAATGAGGTAAAATTTGGACCAGGACTACCTGGAAAAAATTGACTTTTCTTCATTTTGATAGTTTAAACTTGAAGACTCATGCAGTCGAGAAACTTCAATGTATACATTGCAAAATTTCATTCATTATCCCACGCCCATCCACCACGATTTTTACTTAACCATTTGTTTACCTTATAAGCAGACTAGACCTTCTCTTAACATGTATTTTACAATCGAACATAAGTTCATATTATCTCTTATAAACTGCTCATAATTCATTTAAATAAAGATATATTGTAATAACTAATATTTATTATTGGTATTAAAAAACAAAATAAAAAGTTCTTGTATTGCTGTGTGAAGTTGACAAAAATAAAACATTTTTTTAAAACAATCATTAAAAAAAAAATTTTTAAAAAAAATCTAAATGATGCTAAAAATGAAGTTGAAATACTCTTTCTCTTGCAAGATAGAAGAAAGCAACCGTAGTAGTAGTAGTAGTAGTAGTAGTAGTAGTAATGACAAATGCCTTTTTTGTGAATGTCCCTCTTTATGAAAGATACCAATAGAACGTACATGGGTCTGTGATTTGGTAGATTTTATCGTGTGTTCGATCCTTATTTCTAGGATTTGTAAAAAGACAATAAAATGTGCATGGTTCTGTGTTTTGGAAGGTTATATCGTGAGTTCGATCCTTATTCTAGGATTTGAAAAACAAAAACAAATACAAAGTGCATGGTAGATTAGATCGTGATTTCGATCCTTATTCTAGAATTGCAAGTTGTAAAAGCAACCGTAGTAGTAGTAGTAGTAGTAGTAGTAGTAATGACAAATGCCTTTTTTTGCGAATATCCCTCTTTATGAAAAGAGACCAATAGAATGTAAATGAGACAATTACAAAGTACATGGGCGAGTTCAATCCTTATTCTAGGATTTGAAAAGAGACAAATACAAAATGCTTGGGTCTGTGTTCTGACAGATTATGTTTGTGAGTTTCGTTCCTTTTTCTATAGGATTTCAAAATAGGACAATATAAAGTGCATGAGTCGGTTTCCAGATACGCTATATTGTGAGTTCGAACCTTATTCTGGGATTTGAAAATAAAACAATTCTAAATGCATGGGTCTTTATTTTAGTAGGTATATCGTGAGTTCGATCCTTATTTTTAGGATTTGAAAATAAAACACTTCTAAATGCATGGGTCTTTATTTTAGTAGGTTATATCGTGAGTTCGATCCTTATTTTAGGATTTGAAAATAGAGCAATATTAAGAGCATGGGTGTGTGTTCTGGTACGGTACATCGTGAGTTCGATCCTTATTCTGGAATTTGAAAATAGAGCAATTCAATGGGTCTTTTTTTTTTGGTAGGTTATGTCGTGAGTTCGATTCTTATTCTGGATTTAGAAAGAGACTAATACAAAGTTCACGGGTCTGTTTTCTTGTAGCTTATATAATGAATTCGATCCTTATTCTATGATTTGTAAAATAGCGCAATAGAAAGTGCATGGGTCTGTGTTCTGGTACGGTTAAATCGTGAGTTCGATCCTTATTCTGGGGTTTGAAAATAGGGCAATTCAAAATGCATGGATCTGTGTTACGATTGGTTATATCGTGAGTTCGGTCCTTATTCTGGGATTTAGAAAGTGACTAATAAAAGTACACGGTCTGTGTTCTTGTAGCATATAGTGAGTTCGATCCATATTCTAAGATTTTAATACATGAGAAAATTAAATCCTGAACATGTTTAAATAGTATTATTTAATATTTAAAACCCTTTAACTTGACTAACAGTAGCAATGTTAATTATTCAGACTGAGCGGTAAACTTCGAAAAGAGTAAAGTAGTGGTAATGGTTATATGATTGTCCCAACCCCATTGCCCTTATATCAGGCTCCAAACTTTTTATCATATACGTTTTAGAAGGCTGTGACTGAGGGCCAGTGTCCTAGGTATGACGTTAAACTGCATCCAATGATGAAGTTCCAGTTCTGGAGCTCTGTGGAGTGTGGAGTACCCCTTTATCGCCATTATCACTAAGCCCACCCTGACCCGGAAGTGGTACCTATTAGGGTTCCGTCTATGGGTTAAATAGAAAAATGTGTCTAGGTCTAGTCAAATGATTTGGAGATAGTCACTAAGGGTTTTAGAGGCTCTTAATTAAATAGTGTTGAGATTTTTTTCATATAAGGCGTGTGTTAAATGCCCACTCTTATTTATAGACTCGGCGATAATCATGTGACCATATTCTTGGCCAATCACTGGCAGTATCTGCTGCTGATATTGTTATTTATACCGGCTGTTCTGGTAAATAGCTATGCATATTGCTTTGAACCTTCGTGAACGACGGAACATAGGATTATATCACTGGGCCTTTGACACTACGTAGGATTCCATAACGCAGGACTTATTCACTTACCAAAGGATTCTATAGCTCAGGACTTACTTAAAGTCCTTTTTAACTGGCCAAGGATGGCGGTCAGAAAACTTAACAGGTTATGGGCCCAGCATATCAACCTTAGCTAACAGTTGCAATGTTAATTATTCAGATTGAGCGGTAAACATCAAAAACTAGTAAAGGAGTGGTAAGTTATCTGATTGTTTTAGAAAACAAATAAATCAATAATCTTCGTTGATGAGAGAAAACACCAATCTAGAAATATGCATTTTATTTTTTTAATTATTGTAATTTAATCATATTAAACAAAGGAATGTTTAAATAGTAATTCATTGATTTATATATAAATTACATTGATTAATTTCACAGGCATATGAAGCTGTCTAGGGTTAATTTATACCGGGAGTTCAGGGAATTCCATTAAATGTATATTTTATTGTTCTATGGAGATAGGGACATGACATTTTCATCTCACTTCGGCTAGCTACAAAATGTCGGTACTTTCTCAACTTATTGCCAATATACACAGATACATAGCATTTTTACAAGTTTAAAAGTGGGAGGGGAATGGGAGTTAAAAAATACAGGTTTTTTGTTTTGTTTTACTAATACATTTCCTAGATATAAATTAAAACTAAACAAATTTCTTAAAGATACACTAATAATAACTCGAAAACAATTGGCAATTTAAATCCACAGATTTTGGGGAAAGTTTTTCATTTCATTCTTTTTTTTGAGACCCATAGAAAATGACATACAAAAAATAACGAATTTTAAGCAGGACATGTTCCTAGGATGTGTTTCTTAGTATGTAATTAAGTGATAAATAAAAGTGATAGGGCGCAAGTGACAGTACAGTTGCTTTCTTTGGTGGGTGCGGTTTTCACGATTTCTTTAAGACAACACACAACATTCCTTGATTAATATGATTAAATTACATTATTAAAAATATTGGATCAAGTCTCCAATAAGCACCCTAGCTTCCCAAGCTAATGAAAGGTTCTTATCTTAACTCATCACCGGTAAGTTCCGTATCAAACATTTGTAAACAAAACAACAGACGATTTTACGAATTTATATTGTATCTGACAAAAACAAATTTTACCAATTGTGGGATACTAATTCTGATGAACACCCTCCTATTCAAATAAACATAAACATATTTTGTAAATAAATACTGTATTTTTATTTAGATAAGCATATCTACATTTACACAAGGCTAGGTCAAACCATCATCTTCACGTCTTTGAGGCAGTCGCAATCTTTTTGCACTGTGCAGTCTTGTGTAGGCAACTAGGATTGAAACATTCCCTGGAATTATTCACTGGGGATATTGTTGCTGAGATTGGAGTAACTTGAAGGGATTCAAAAAATCCCCCCCTTCTTGTTGCTCCAACCTTGATATTAGTTTATCCCTTCTACCCAATATATACACTTTGACTTTTAAACGATCTACCGGTTGTAAAACTTTTGAAAATGCAGCGGTCGAAACAGCCCTTAAATTCTCCATTTTCTTTCACCTCTTTTTAAACATTTCGTTTAATTAGCTGATCAATATTTGATAAAAGTATGATATTGTTCAAGCTTTTGTATATCTACTTTTCTTTTCCGAATTTTGCGTATATGCATTAAAAATCAGAAACAAAGAGATTGTTAGTGGCAACCCTTACTCATGAAATAAGATTATATGCATTGTTAATGATTTTACAATAGAAATGCATTACAAACCAGAAAGAAAGGGATTGTCAGTGGTCAAGAATTGATTATTATTGACTAGAACTACTATACATTTACATTATACATACCGTATACCTTGTCCATTATGCTTGCATTAATTCATGACCACTGACTATCCCTTGGCTGATCTTCTGTAGAAAAATCATTAGCAATGCATGTCCATTATACATGTGATGATGATGATTATGTATAATGTAAATTTATTGCAAATAATTTTACTATAGAAATGCATTGAAAACCAGGAAGAAAGGGATAGTCAATGGTCAGGAATTAATGCAAGCATTACTGACAATGGTTGTTATATGTACTAGCAAGAATATTTTCTTTTCTGATTAGATGAAAACTTTGATTAGTGTGACACAATGGTTATGACATGGAACCATGTTGGTGGTTTGAGTGATTAATTATGGAAAAGTTTGAGTAGTGGCGTGATCAGTAACGGAAAATATTGAATGATATCAGCAAAGACGCGTGGCATTGCTTTTGATTGGACAACGCGGCGAAGGGGAGAAAGGACGAATGGGACGTGAGAGTTTGGAGATTCAGCCTGGCCGTCAAAGTGTTAAGACGGGCTGATGCCGGTCTCCCCGCGCGGTGATCATGGGCTAAATAAAATAAAAGCTTTAAATAAAAAATATCTTGTTAATTCAATTGCAATGAACAAATCAGTCCTTAGTCCAAAGAACAGACGTTAGATAGAAGTCAACCCAACTAGACAACAAGCAGCCGGAGTAGATCAGCAAGAAGCAAGTAAGATCTCCTCACCAAGTAAGTCTCTAATCTGTCTCTCTCTACCTGAATAACTTTCTTATCAAAGAACAATTAGCGATGTCAATGTGGGTATGTGACACGTATCACATTTGGTATGTGCGCCACATACGATCACGTTAGCTTGATGTGCTTAGGTGCCTATTGGAGACTTGATCCAAAAGATTGAATATTTCTACATTGTTGTTTTCTCTCATCAACAAAGCTTATTGATTATTTTTGTTTTCCAAAACGGTCCGAAGACCAACCACTCCTTAACTCTTTTTTAAGTTTGTCGCTCAGTCTAAATAATTAACATTGAAACTGTTTACCAAGAGGTTAAAAGGTTTAAATATTAATTTCTAATTACAGTATCTCATATTTAAACGAAAATGTTCTAACTAATAAAATTAAAAAGATAAAATCTGGGCATAGATAACCACAACGTACGTTATATGTGATTAACACGGGCTCTTCGGGACCTGTGTCTGGTAATGAAATTAACAGCGTGATCCCAGGGGGCTACACACCCCACTTGATTTAAAGAGACAGGGCTGGGTTTATTGCCCAGTGCCCAAGGTACCCCCCCCCCCGAGGGGGAATGCCGAGGGATCTACGCATTTTTTGCACTTGTCATCCCATGAGCTTCGGTTCGTGGGTGGGCCCACATATATTTTATTCACTACGCTTAACTGTTGCACAAAGCCAGAAGTATGGGGCGCCAAATAACTATCGAAGTCACAAAGAATTACATTACACCACGTGGAATAAGGAAAAGAAGAAAGAAGAAGAAGAGAAGAAAGAAGAAGAAGAAGAAGGAAGAAGAAGAAGAGAAGAGAAGAGAGAAGAAGAAGAAAAGAAGAAAAGAAGAAGAAAGAGAAGAAGAAAGTTAGAAGAAGAAAAGAAGAAGAAGAAGAAAAGAAGAAGAAGGAAGAAGTTAAAGAAGAAGAAGAAGAAGCAAGATAGTGAAGACGAAGGAAAAAGAAAGAAGAAAAAAGAAATAATAATAACAATAATAATAATAATAAAGAAACAAGAAGAAGAAGAAGAAGAAGAAGAAGAAAAAGAAGAAGAAAGAAGCAATAAGTAAGAATTTAGAAAGAAGAAGAAAGAAGCAAGAAAGAAAGAAGAAGGAAGAAGGTATAAAGAAGAAGAAAGTTAAGAAGAAGAAAAAGGAAAGAAAAAAGAAAGAAGAAGAAGGACGAAGGTATAAAGAAGAAAAAAAAATAATAATAATAATAATAATAATAATAAAGAAGCAAGAAGTTATAAAGAAGAAGAAGAAGAAGAAGTTATAAAGAAGAAGAAGAAGAAGAAGTTATAAAGAAGAAGAAGAAGTTATAAAGAAGAAGAAGAAGAAGTTATAAAGAAGAAGAAGAAAGAAGAAGAAGAAGAAGAAGAAGAAGAAGAAGAAGTTATAAAGAAGAAGAAGAAGTTATAAAGAAGAAGAAGAAGAGAAGAAAAGTTATAAAGAAGAAGAAGAACTTATAAAGAAGCAAGAAGTTATAAAGAAGAAGTAAGAAGCAAGAAGAAGAAGAAGATTATGTAAATATAACCTTGTGTTTTAAAAGTGGAATGCCCGATGGAAGGAAAGTAAATACTTCTTTATTCTTAATTGCTTCAAAGGAAATAAAACTGAGGAGATAACGTTGAGAAAGTCTTTAAGTAGATACAGACATTTTTCTGTTTGTTTTAGTTTACGTTTCTGACGAGGAGAAATATCCGGTCTAGGCGGCTTTTTGTAAATGTTCGGCTGGAAATGTTTGTATATTTGTAACAATCTTCCACTTCGACTTTTTGTGGGTGGCATGCAAAATAACATTGGAATTAAAATTAGAAAGTACAAAACTACCTTGTTTTACGAGTATCTCAACTCGAAATAGCATGTATAGTAGGTACCACCAATTTTCCCTGTGAAATTTACCCCCCCCCCACACTATATTTAACACATTGAAACTTGCATAAAGGTCAATATTATCTTGAAAATCTTTTGTCCATTCAAAAGAAGAAACATTAAAAAGACTCCTTTCTTAAATTCAGCTTACGTAAATAATGAAAATTATGAACGAAAAACAATGTTTATATTTTTGCACCGTTAAATCAATTGATATTTAACGTAGCCAAAAACAAGTTAGGACTAGAGGCTTTTTTAAAAATTCTATGAAAAATCAATTAATGGTCTGATTTTCATGAAAATTTCCATAATTACTTACCTTTTGATGAAAATAGTTTTTTCCTAAAATATATTAGGGGAAATATTTTTTACGAGGTCTACACACCCTATTTTATTTTATGTGAAAAAATGAACCGACAAAAAAACGATTTTTACTTTTTTCTATAAAGATAGGAATCTGAATAATTATATCAAAAGAGTTTTATAAGTTTCCATTTTCTACGTCATTCGGTCGATTTTTTGCTTTGTGTTTTGAGCTAACATTTGAGGTACAGGAGAGCTTCACATATATATTTACCAATACCTCCACAAAAGCAGGATGTGACACAAGGTCAGTTTCTTAAGCAGAGTTTAACAAGTTTCAATTCGGAGTTCTCCTTCTCCTAGACTGGTTACCGAGCCATGGTTAAAGAGCCCAATCTGCCTTGCTATTTGCCCATAGCTGGAGGGAGAATTGGATTCATACTTTTCCCAAGCGTATTAGCGCTATGTGAAGTGCAAACAGCTTCGTTCAGGAATTGATCCCGGGTCGATGATTCCAATTCCTACGACTCAAACCATTACACCAAGCCTGTCCATCGTATGTATATACTCACCAATACACACACATATATGTGTGTATTCACCAAACCCTCCACACGAGCAGGATGTGGCACAAGGTCAATCTCTTAAGCGGAGATTAATAGGCTTAAATTTAGTTTTTGATTGCCTAGACCAAGGCTTAAAGAGCCCAGTCTGCCCTACTATTTAAAACAGCTAGAGCAGAGAGTAATAGCTGCATCCGTACATTTCCCAAGGGTATTAACGCTATGGGAAATGAAAACAGCCTCGTCCATTTTCTGCGACGATATCCATTATACAACGAGCGCCTCTTTCCAAGTAGGTAGGATATGGCGCAACAGTAACCAATACAGCTTAGAGACTTGGCGAATTGTTTAAAATTTCACCGAGCCTACTCTGATTCATATTGCAGTAATACCCCTGACAAAGGCATTCATCTTCTTCTTCCTCTTCTATCATTGGCAGATATCTTAAAACAAATATATTGTAATTGGCGATGCTTACACAAATGACAGATCGTAATAAATAATCACTTGAGCCAACAAATAGACATACCTTAACTTCTCAAGCTAAAAACTCGGTAAAAATACCTTCCCACCCAACCAACCACCCTTGAACGGGGCTAATGCTATTTAGTTGTGATTTTCCCAACCCTATTGCCCTTATGGCAAGCCCCAATCCATTTTTATCATATGGATGCTAGAAGGCGGTGGCTGCGGGTCTACATGTCCTGGGAATGACGTTAAACTCTATCTGATGGTGAGGTTCCAGTTTTGGAGGTTTGGGGAATGTGGAGCACCCCTTCATCACCATTGCTCCCTGGTCCACTCTGACCCGGAGTGGTAGTACCTGTTAGGGTCCCATCTATGGGTTAAATAGAAAAATGTATTTATAAAAAAATGTATTATCCATTAAGAATTGATTTATTTCAAAACGTTATCGGCATTAAATGACCCACTGAGGTTGATATGCCGTAAAAAAACCCAAATCAAACCTATTTAGTTGGAGGTGCGTGGTGTGATGGTTAGAGTCGTTGGAAATGGACTCGTCGACCTGAGTTCAAATCCGGGACGAAGCTATAGTTCACATGGTAAGAAGTGCGTGGTGTAATGGTTAAAGTCATGGGAAATGGACTCGTCGACCCGAGTTCAAATTCTGGACGTGGCAATTATTTCACTTAGCGCTAATACTCTTGGGAAAGGTATCAATCCTACTCTCCCTCCAGCTATGGGTAAATAGTAGGGAAGACTAGGCTCTTTAACCTTGGTTAGGCAACCGGTCTAGGAGAAGGAAAACTCTGAATTCAAACCTGTTGAACTCCGCTTAAGAAATGGACCTTGTGTCGCATCCTGCTCGTGCGGAGGGATTGGTAAATATATATAGTTCACATTGCGCTAATACCCTTGGGAAAAGTATGAAGCCGACTACATCCCTCCAAATATGGGTAAATAGTAGTACAGACTGGGCTCTTTATCCTTGTTTAGGCAACCAGTCTAGGAGAAGGAAAACTCTTCAGCTCCTCACTTTACTACACAGACCCCCGTACTATTCATACGCTGAGTTGGCGTGGCCAGTATCGAATCCATTTCCGACGACTCTACCCATTACACCACGCACCTCCAAAGTCGGCGGGGCGGCCTAATGTCCGTATCAGCCATACAGCGAGGGAGTCTATCCCTTTTTCACTAGCGTTAGACAAAGAAGATTATGTTAGTGTCTGACCTCACCGCACAGATACCCGTGTTACTCAGACGCTGAGTTAACGAGGGCCGGTATCGAATTAGGAACCTTGTGATTCCTAGGTGGATGATCTACTGACTGAGCTGAACAAGTACACTAGCTCGATTACAGACCGACTTCAGGCGGCTTTTAAGCAAGAGAAGATTATTCTTGATTAGTATCTGTGTCTTTTTTCTGCTAGATTGCCCCTCCCCTATCACCGGTATCTCGTTTGAAAAAACTTTCTGACAAATTCGCCACATTTAATTCAGTTTAATTTCAAGGTCCAAAGAATGCATCAGCAATAAAGTTGCGTTGATGGAAGGCATAAAATTTGTTACCATTCGAAAAATTTCTTCAACTGTAAATTCTTCCATTCAATACATCATATCATTTAAAGAATTACTGGTGCTGATAAAATTCCAAGAACAGAAACTGGACCAAGTAGCAATGTGAGTTGGACAACAGAAAAGAGATTTCTGTGTAACGCTTGGAAAAGCTTTTAACCAAGACTATAAGGGCGTTTCTGTATGGCATCTGAACTCTTTACCTATTTTAAACCGCTCACATCGGCTCTCGCACAATTGCGATCTTACCCCCTCTCCACACTGCCACTGTGATCCAAAGGAAAGGTAAGGTACCAATGTGGTTTGGTAACGGTAGTGCCGTAGGAGTTAATGGGTAATACTGGATTCTAGCATCAAACCACCTTTTATTCCCTAGTCTTTCCTTGAAAGGCAGCAGAGGTTTTGTGTCGGACTTTCCTTGACTGGTGGGTTGCCGACCAAGGCTAAAGAGCCCCTTCAAACCCATTTGGGGATTTATACGGGTAGCAAGTGCCACAAACTTACTACTGTAGGGGATTATCTTCCATTTGCCGGAAGAGTTATCTTCTCGCTGCGTTGCTGTTTGTTCCCACTAGGGGACCTCTGGTATTTAAGCGCGTTCATTCAAACGCTGCTTCCTCCTTTTAGCTGGATCTTCTCAAGAACTGCTATGGGCTAGAATCTATCTACCCCCCTTCTCGGTGGGGCTTTTGTCCCCCCTTACATTACTGTAAGTCCTTTATACAGCATGGACTGTCCTTTAGTTCCATGTCTGTAACATTTATATGTTAGGTACATTTGGGTATCTTGTTTATACCTAAATATTGTATATGTATTTACATGTTCTATTCTCCTGTACATTATGTATCTTATCGTTTCCATGTGCTGTTATATATATTAAATGTTTTGTCTCACAACGTGTCGGAATTGTATGTTCATTAAATGACTTTGAACCTTACACTACTATTGGTGTTGCTGAGAAACGAAATGAGATTAGGGAAACAATATGTTTTGCGTTTGTGTGTCAGATAAGCAACAATACCTTCAGATAAAAAATGGTCTTTCTTAAATAGAAGCATCAATATAATCATAGACCACTGTTAACTATGAAGTGCTAATTAAAACCCTTCACTACTTTCTAAATAGAAACATCAATATCATGAACAGCTGTTAACAATATAATACTAATTGTTATCCTTCTCTCTTTCCTAAATAGAAGCATCAATATAATCACGGACCGCTGTTAACTATGAAATACTAACTAGAATCTTTTACTCATTGCTAAATAGAAGGTCAAATATTATCATGAACCGCAGTTACATTGGGAACTCAACTGGTAGATGGATAGTCTTGTCGCCGCAAAATTAATTATTACAATATATATATTTGCCAACCCCTCCGCACAAGCAGGATGCGACACAAGGTCAATTTCTTAAGCGGAGTTTATCAGGTTTGAATTCAGAGTTTTCCTTCTCCTAGACCGGTTGCCTAACCATGGTTAAAGAGCACAGTCTGCCCTACTATTTACACATAGCTGGAGGGAGAGTAGGATTGATACCTTTCCCAAGGGTATTAGCACTAAGTGAAATGCAATTACCACGTCCAGGATTTGAACTCGGGGCGACGAGTCCATTTTCCAAGACTTTAACCATTACACCACGCGCTTCCTTATAATTATTACAATATAGATCGTTCAAATATTTAACTTAAAACTAAGACCAATATCAATAGTGTTTGTGGTGAAGAGTCTCGCCATTATAGTCTAATGAATTGAATATATTGAAAAAATATATCGTCATTGCTTTTTCTTAAAAGTCCTTCCGTAAAAATATAACAAAATCTCGTACGATTTGCACAATAACAAGTAGAAATACTTTTCAGTGATGCTGGGTAGGTTCGAAAAGTTATCAATTCTTCGTGTTGATAATTAATTATTTTTTAAGAGCAAAGTCAATCACTAAATTTTCCAATAACATCACTTCTCGAAATATGTCTGCTGGTGGACGGACGCTGCATTAAGTCAAATAAATTGAATCCATTTTTATTAAATCTGTCGTGTTTTATGTTGTTGTTTCTTTTTATCGTCTGCTATCAAGCAATCTTCATTTTCTAATCGCCAACCTTCGACCACGTCACAAACTTTATATTTTTAGCATTTTAGGCGTTTCTATTCCTTTTTTCTTATCTATTTCTATTTTATTAATAATGGAATTCGCTTCCGGTTTTTGTCTGTAACAAAAACGACGTCACTGATTACGTCACATTACCTAAAACGTCATAACGTAGAATAAATACATTCGAAATTTGAGCATGCAATGTTAGACAGTCCTCATTGGGTTTTTTAAACAAGTTTTAATAGATACATACCTGGTATTATCTATCTATATATAATTTGTTTTATTTTAATATATATTTAAAGTTATGAGAACTAAGTTTCCATTTCAATTTTTTTATATTTTTACTCCTTTAATAAATTTGATGATTTTACTTTACTTATGATACAAACTCTCTGATATCAAATTTTCAACTCCCATCCCCCCAGGCAATATTTATTTTACGTCGCCCAGAGGGTGTTTTTTTTATTTTGCTAGTCTATTAATAATGGAGATTCGCTTCCGGTTTTTGTCTGTAACAAAAATTACGTCACTGCTTAAGTCACATTACTTAAATAGTCATAAAATAGAATAATACACTCAAAATTTGACATGCAACATTAGACAGTCCTCATTGTTTTTTTAAAACAAGTTTTAATAAATACATGACTGGTATTATATATCTATATATAGTTTGTTTTATTTTAATACATATTTAAAGTTTACATTTCAAATTGTTTTATTTTTTAATCCTTTAATGAATTTGATGATTTTACTTACTTAGGGTACAAACTCGCTGAGATTGAATTTTTTACTCCCACCCCTCAGGCAATATGTTTCAAAAATCTATTTTTATATCGCCCGGAGGGTGTTTTTTTAAATTTGTACTAGTTCATTTAATGTAATTGTGGTTTTCTTTTTTCTTTCTCATTCCTAAAGTCACATATTTTTCTCTTTCTTTCATTCTTTCTTTTCCTACAATCTTTCTTTCTTTCCTTCAATCTTTCTTTCTTTCTGAAAAATATTCCTTTTTCATTCATCCATTTTCTTTCTATCTTTCTTTCATTTCTTTCTTTTTTCTTTGTCATTCATTTATTCATTTTTTTTTTTCTGAACACGCCTTCCATTCTTTTTTCTGAAATTCATTTTTACTTTCTGTTTTAATTTTCTTTCTTTCTTTTTTAACACATCCTTCTTTATCATCATCATTTTCCTTCCTTCCTTCATTCTTTCTTTTTTCTTCATTCATTCGATCTTTTTTAACCACAAATTTCTTTCTTTTTAAAAATTCTTTCTTTCTTAACATATCTGCCTTTTTTATTCAATCATGCTCTTTCTTTCATCGTTTCTTTCTTATTTTCTTTCTTTTTTCTTTTTTTTAACACACCTTTTTCATTCATTCCTTCCTTCATTTTCTTTTTTCGTTCTCTCTTTCTATTTAATTAATACTTTCTTTCATAACACACCTTTCTTTCTTTTTTCTCTCATTCTATTTTAGCACTCGTTGCTTTTTCATTTAATCATGTTCTTTCTTTCTTTTTCATTCATTTTTTCTATCTTAACACACCTTTCTTTTTTCTTTCATTCTTTTTTTCTTCTTTTATTTCTCTTTTTCTTTCTTAATACATCTTCCTTTTCTGTCATTCCTTTTCTTTTTTTCTTCTATTTTTCTTCTTTATTTTCTTCTTTATTCATTCGTTTTTTTCTTTCGTAACACACCATCTTTACTTTCATTTTCTTTCTTTTTCTTTCTTTCTTTCTTTCGTAACAATTTGCTGCTTGGGTAGCAGCACATGCTACAAAACAACCCGCCCAGGGTACGTAGTTAAAAAAAAATAAGAAAAGAATGGACACTACTCCATCGTCTTTCGCAGACGGAAGAATACCACCACCAACAACATCATGTTACTTTTTATAATGTCTTGTGACATGAGCGTATCAGACAGTTATTTAGCATGATCGATGATTAAATGTAGAAAATTTGATAAATTACCATCGATAAAGTCTAAATCAGAATAAAATACGTTTATCTACCATAGATAATGATTAAATCTGAAATAACGTTATTATTTACCATTAAAATAGTAAAATATGTGAATAACATTAAACTGTGGAAAAATGTTATTCTTAACTACTTCCTGTTGCCGAATAGAGAAGATATTTTTTTTATTTCTAACCCTGGCATTTATTGGCATAAAAATATTGAGCAAAATATTGGACGTTAAACAAAACTAGCGGGGCCTGTGGATATACCACAGAATGATAATTTAATTAATAAAACGTTTGATATGTTTATTTAAGAGCTATTACAAATATTTCAATATGTAAAAGAGTATAATAATCTTATTTTTCCTCTCTCACACACTTTTTTCTTTCTTTCCTTATTTTCATTATGTTCGATTGAAACAGTTTAGCGTTATCGCTCCCGTGCACTCAACCCGTCTCTCTATGTTTCCCCTACTCGCTTTGTTTGTTTGTTTGTTTTATATCTTTCTGTGTAGCATGTTCTTTCTCTTCCCTTTCGTTCTTTATGATAAAAACGGAATAGTCCATTATTTAGCTGTGGTGACGACACTCATAAGAAATTAGAATTCGGCGGATAGGCAACATCATAAAATGCATTTAATCTCTGACAATTTGAACGTTCTCAATTTTAACCAGAGGGTGTTGCAAGATTATAATGGTAGTATTTTTTTAGCAACACCAATATTATTATATAGATAAAATGAATATGCTTTAAAATTCCATTTGAACTGCAGACATTAGGAAATAATGTGAATCTTTCCTTAAAAATGTCAGACTAAACCGATCTGGTCATTGAATTTTTGTTATTATTGTGGTATGAATAAATGATTTAGACGTAGATTTAGAAATATATATATATATATATATTCCCCTCTTTTGTTGTTTAGCACAGTCGGTAGAACGTCTGAAGAGGAACCACAAGGTTCCGGGTTCCATACCGGAATCAAACCCAATTCAATAGTAATGAATCTGCAAGACAAGCTTACTAACAATTACACCACGATGGGTAGGACGGAAGGAGTAAGATAACTTATCTCTCTCTCTATATATATATATATATTTACCAACCCTCCGCACGAGCAGGATGTGACACATGGTCAATTTCTTAAGCAGAGTTCAACAGAATTTCAGAGTTTTCCTTCTCTTAGACCGGTTACCTAACCAAGGTTAAAGAGTCCAGTTTGCCCTACTATTTATCCATAGCTGGAGGGAGAGTAGGATTCAAACGTTTCCCAAGGGTATTAGCGCTAAGTGAAATGAAATTACCACGTCTAGGATTTGAACTTGGGGCGAAGAGTCCATTTCCCATGAATTAATATATATGTAATATATAATATATATACACCACGCGCTTCTTATATTTACCAACCCCTCCGCATGAGCAGGGTGTGACACAAGGTCAATTTCTTAAGCGGAGTTCAACAGGTTTTAATTCAGAGTTTTCCTTCTCCTAGACCGGTTGCCTAACCAAGGTTAAAGAGCCCAGTCTACCCTACTATTTATCCATGGCTGGAGGGAAAGTAGGATTCATACCTTTCCCAAGGTTATTAGCGTTAAGTGAAATGCAAGTACCACATCTAGGATTTGAACTCGGGGCGACAAGTCCATTTCGCATGACATTAACGATTACACTCACCTGCTTCAGTATAGAGTTGTTCCAAGGGGAATTACAGAGATCTCGTAATTGAAAACATTTTAGTGACACTAGAAGATATTAGGAGAGACACATAATAAGACTAACCAAAATAGGGTCGTAAAAACCGGATTTCTGAGTGATCACTAATCCGGCAGAGAAAGATAAAAGGTAATGAATTTTACGACCAGTAGAATGGAGACACAAGGTCTGTCTTCCGTTTTTATGACACCATACGTGAGTCAGGTACACGTTTTGTTATTTTGTATTGATTTATTGGAACGGATTTGCTCATATTGATTTTCATAGTCAACTTTTTCTGTTGTTTGAACTTCCGACCATCTTCAGGTGACTGTTGTATTCAGGAGCATTCTGAGAAATTTCAAATTGAACTATTTATTCAATCCGCATGTGTAGACGATGCTTTTCTTTTGCTTGTCCACGCTAAAGGGTTCGAGCTCGGTTAAGTATTAAGATTGAAGTTGTATTTATCAAGACACAAGTGAACAATAAGTCAGCTCCATGAAACAACCAACAAAAACACCGGAAAACCAAAATTGATTACTGTGATCACACAATTAAATAGAAATTACACAAACTATTCCCTTACAATATGTATGTATATATATATATATATATATATATATATATATGAATGGTAAAATAGATATATGAATCCGACAATATGTGTAGAAAGTTTTGTAGAAAAAACAACAAGATGTTTAAAGTTTTGTTGACAGAAATCTGTTTCGACCATATGCGGTCTTTATCAAAGCAACATTGTAAACGGAAAGACGAAATAAATATATCATTAATCACGAGGCACAGAACGCTCTCGATCAGTACCGGAATTTTCAAATAATTTAAAAATTAAAAAAAAAATGCGTATTTTATGTTAAAAATAAAATAAATTTTATTCTTAAAAATTTTAAGCATTTTTATCATTAAAAAAAGCTCAAAAGATATATTTTTAAAACTTTCTTTTGTAGCCGGAACATTTTCCTGAACTTTTTGATATTTATATACACTTTTACTGCAAACTCTTTAAGCTTGAACAAATCGTGGAAACAGCACCCCACAAGGAAACAGCTATATGGCCACCTGTCCCCCATCTCACAAACCATTCGAGTGAGGAGTAAACGGCATGCTGGACACTGCTGGAGAAGCAAGGACGAGCTCATAAGCGACGTTCTTCTGTGGAAGCCAACACATGGACTTGCTAGTGTGGGCCGCCTACCAAGGACATATATTGACCAAATATGCGAGGATGCTGGATGCTGCGCAGAGGACTTCCCTGGGATGATGAATGATAGGGAAGGTTGGCGAGAGATTGCCATGGATATCCGTGCTAATTGCGCGACATGATGATGACGTTGATGATGATGAATCGTTAAATGCTGTGATTAATGTTGGAAAAAAAATCTACACAGCTTGAGTAAACATGAGATTATTACGTCAAAATAAAAAAAGGGGGAAAAAAAAAAGATGGTTACGTTTTATTGCTCATCTTTCTCTCATTAAAGCCAATACGATTACCTTCTTTGGAAGATTATCATTCATGATACAAACAGGTGACAGGTGGAAGGATTTAATGTGAAGGTCTCAATTGGCCTCGGGTTTAAGACTGCGTAAACATTTTCATTCTAAATTTAGGGAAAAAAACACTGAAAGAACCGAAACAAAACACAAAAAACAAACAAAAAATGAAAGAAAAATATCTCAAGTGACTCCTATTTCTTTGAATTTTAGAAAAAAAAAAAATGAAGAAAATAAAATAAAAAAATCGAAAAAAATACGAAAGCTAATCAAAGCATTTGAAAATATTAAGAAATTTTGTAATGAATTGAGAGAGAAAAAAATGAATAAATAATTTAAACATTAAAAAAAAGATGAAAAAAAAATTAAATTGAAAAATGTTTCCGAAATTCATGAGACCGTGTGCGAGCATGTGCTCTTGGGAGACACAGGATGTGTGTGTGTGTGTGTGTGTGAGTGAGAGAGAGAGCATTCGTTTGAAAGTAGGCACGAGTGTGAGTGTGTGTAAGAGAGTTTGTTAGGGAGTTTGTTCGACAGTGAGAAGAAACTAGTGCGTGTACGTGCGTGTGAGAGAGAGAGAGAGAGAGAGAGAGAGAGAGAGAGAGACCGCGTATGTTTGGTAGGGAGAATATAGGATTGTGTGTTAATGTGTGTGAGTGTGTGCGCGTATAAGTGTATGTACGCGTTTTTTTCTTAGAAAGCAAGAGTGTGTGTGTGTGAGAATGGCTGTGATCCTTTGCTTGAGAGGAGGAAGGCACGAGTGTTTGTGTATGTAGATGTGTATGTGAATACGCGTGAGTGAGCATTCCTTTGAGAGTAAGAAGGCTCGGGGTTTTGTATCTGTATGTGAGAGCATTTCTTTGGCAGTAGGAAGATACGTGTATGTGTCTGTGTGTCTAAGCGTTTGTTTGAGAGTGAGAAATCAAGAGTGATTATGAGCATTTGTTTGAGAGTTAGAAAGCACGGGTATGTGTTTTTATGTGTGTATATGCGTGAATGAGCATTCCTTTGACAATAAGAAGGAACTAAAGTGTGTGTGTTTATGTGTGCGTGTGTCTGTCTGTCGAGGAGAGAGAGAGAGAGAGAGAGAGAGAGAGAGAGAGAGAGAGAGAGAGAGAGAGAGAGAGAGAGAGAGACGAGTGCAAGGCAGATAAACAAAGAAAAGCAGATAGATAGATAGAGAGACAGACAGACAGAAATTTTTAAAAAGCGAGCGCAAGGCAGATAAAGAAAGAAAAAGCAGAGAGAGAGAGAGAGAGAGAGAGAGAGAGAGAGAGAGAGAGAGAGAGAGAGAGAGAGAGAGACTGTTCCTTTGAGAGTATGAAGGCACGAGCGTGTGTGAGAGTGATAGAATGTGTTTACCTCTAAGAACACACGAGTGTGTATGTATGTGTATATGTAGGTGTGTGTGTGTGAGCGTTTGTTTTAGAGTAAGAAGACACGAGTATGTGTATGAATGTTTGTGTGTATATGCGTGCGTGGGCGTTCGTTTGTGTGTAATGAGGTTCGTGTGTAGGAGGCAGGGTCTGTATAAGCGTTTGTTTCAGTGTGAGAAAACAAGTGTGTGTTTTTGTGTGTGATTGTGAGCCTTCGTTTGAGAGTCAGAAGCCACGAGTGTGCGTATGTGTGTATGTGCGTGCTCATGTGTGCGTATGTGTGTTTACTGCGTGCGTGAATGTTCGCAAATGCACGACGCTCGTTTGTGAAGTGAGTCGACACGCACGTGTGTATGCGTTTGAAAATTCGAATTCCCATCCAAGAGGAAAAAGAGGCCTGTGTGCCACCTTAACGTAATTGAGAAACAGAAAGCTATGTGCGTTTATGAAAAGGTCATGTGTACGTTTTTTTGTGGGCGTTGAAATTATTGAATTTGTATGTGTATGTATGAGAGTGAGAATGTGTATATGGGTGAAGAAGTATTAACTTTTTGTACTAATAAAAATAAATTCCCGCAAAACTTTTCGAATAGTATGACATGCGTGCTTTTAGAACAAGCACTCAAAATCATTCATTTTTACCTATTCGAAGGCATCGGAACATACACGCAATATCAAGCATTTCAAATTCTGTTAATTTCCCCCTCATATATATATATAATACATATATATATATATATAAATATATATACGCCGTAATTATTCGTATCTGACACGCACTTGTGTATAGTTCCTACTTCTGAAAGTGGGCTACGAAATCCGAAAATAGAGGAAAAGCATATTATATATATATATATATATATATATATATATATATTATATATATGTGTGTGTGTGTGTGTATAATTACGGCAGATATAATATATACCCCCCCACATATATGTATATTACGGCATATATATACCCCCCTATATATATATGTATAATTACGGGCATATATATACCCATATATATATATGTAAATTAGGCATATATATATATGTATAATTACGGCATATATATACCCCCATATATAATATATGTATAATTACGGCATATATATACCCCCCCATATATATATATATATATATATATATATATATATATATATATATGGCGTTATTATTCGCATATAACACGTCTCGCATATGATACCTACTCCTAAATGTGGACTACGAAGTTCTGAAAAACAGAAAATATATATGCACTGACTTTTAAAATATTGCACCAGATTAATTTTACATTTGTTCAACTTTTTATTGTCGTAGGAGCATGTTGTAATGTTTACCGTCCTAGGAAATGAAAACGGCGAGACGAGTTCAAATCCTAGACGTGGCTGTCTGCATTTCACATAGCGTTAATACCAAGGTACGAATCCAACCGTTGTCTCTTCAGCTATGGGTAAATAGTAAGACAGACTGGGATTTTTAACCATAGTATAGCAATCAGTCGAGGAGAAGTAAAACTCACATTCAAAATTCTTGTGGAGGGGTTGAATGAATGAATATGTATTCATTCATTCTACTAGAGGCGGTTCTATTTTTTTCCGAAAACCATGAGGTATATCATCATCAGCAGCAGCAGCAGCATCAGATTGCGCTGTGAGCACGGATTCACATAAGTGTCCCTCGCCAAGCGGTCCTATCGGTCATTGCTCCTGGTATGTCCTCTACGCGGCATCCGGAATCATCACAGAGCTGATTAATGTTTTAAAGTTTTTGCTGGTCGACCTACACTGGTATTCCATGTGTACGTGTCCACAGTAGAACGTCATTTATGAGTTCGTCCTTGCTTCTCCAGCAGTGCTTGGCATACCTCCCCCGGATCGTTTGTGTTATAAGGGACAGGTGATCGTACAGCCGGTGTTTTTTTATTGTTCGATGCTGTTTCCCGAATTTATTTAAGGCAGCACACAGCATCCTCATCCAGTTCCCATCTAATCTATTTTCCAAACGCCTATCTTATATAAATTTATGAAACTTATTTTAGAAAACAATCAAGTAAATGTGTATGTTTGTATCTGCTTTGCATGTCTCCTTGTATGTACCTTAATGATGGAAATAACTCCCAAAAGCAGTTCTACAAATAATCAATATGAAGTAGTTAATATTTCAATGTTTATTCACATTATCATCAGAATATTCTTTCCATATCTTAAAAATGATAATAATTGTCAAAAACACAACTACAGAGAGTGTATATTTCATCAACAAACTAGGAAAGGTGGTTGATCTTTTTGAAGTAATCAGATCTAATGTCCTATTTTAATAAGTAAGATGTGAATAAATATCAACATGATTTACAAGTAATTTTTAAGTCGAGGATGAGCAGAAAAATACTCACCAATTTCAGGTAGTCATAATATCCAAACTTATTGGAATATTACATACATCCTATAAATGAAGTCAAAATATATTATGTTTGACCACTAAGAGCAAGTATTTAACTTTTAATGTAATGAAATATACAAAATTAGAAAGACTAATGTAACTAAATGCATACCTTAACCGGGGTTATTAGTCCAAAATTGGACGTATATAGCAACTGGGGTTCGAACTCGTTTACTATGATTCCTCGGTGCAGCATGTTAGCAACTACACCACGGGGACTCCATGATAGTGTTAGAAAATATACATAAGAATAAATATATTGAAAAATCTCTATTCGATATACATAATTTCTCATGCCGATTTTGTTTATTCTTTGATATTAATTGAAAATACGGAGACGGTTTTAT
>CM042161.1:72750533-72815533 GCA_023376005.1 Doryteuthis pealeii | reverse complement strand
GCAAGTTTCCGGGTTCTATACCTGCCCTCGCCAACTCAGCATAAGAATAGCACAAGGATCTGTGCGGTAAAGTGAGGAGCTGATGGTAGGTGTGGCTCTTCATCTCAGACGCCAAAATAATGTCTTTGGTTTAGCGCTGTTGAAAAGGGGATAGACTCCTTTACTGTCTAGCTGATACCGACTCTAGGCCACTCAACGACTTTTACAGGTGTGTATATATATTTACCAACCCCTCCGCACGAGCAGGATGCGACACAAGGTCAATTTCTTAGCGGAGTTTAACAGGTTTGAATTCAGAGTTTTTCTTTTCCTAGACTGGTTACCTAGCCATGGTTAAAGAGTCCAGTCTGCCCTACTATTTACCCATAGCTGGAGGGAGAATTGGATTCATAGCTTTCCCAAGGGTATTAGCGCAATGTAAAATGCCAACAGCTTCGTCCAGGAATTGAACAGACTTTTACTTGTGTGTATATGGAGAAATACATTTATGGAGTTTATGTTCTATTTATTGGACGTCCTGTCGGCTGGGGCTGTAGAATATACATACTGTACCACTACATATGCGTACCCCCCCTACACCAATGGGGCCTTTTCGTCCCCGTGGCTGGCGACCAGGGATGCTTTAGAACGGAATTCCGGTGGTTGAGCAGTCCTTGATATGCCACACACCAGTTTGAGCCTTACTTAAGCGGCCTCCTCCGACCAATCGTCACGCCATACCACAGCACCTATATGCTTTCCCCAATCCCACTGCCCTTATGGCAAACACAAAATCTATTGCCCTTATGTCAAACTCCAAACCCTTCATATCACTGCAGCTGGCAGTGTCTTGGGTCAAACGTTAAACTGTATATAGTGGTGAGGTACCAGTTCTGGAGTTTTGGGGAGCGTCGAGTACCGTTTCATGGCCATTGCTCCCAGGACAACGCTGACCTAATACCTTTCCCAAGAGTATTTGCCCTATGTGAAATGCAAACAGCCACGACCAGGATTTGAACTCAGATCGACGGGTCAATTTCCTACAATTTTAATCAGCATTTGCCTCCATGCCCCGTTTCCTGCATATAAGCGGGTGGTGTAATGGTTAAAGTCATGGGGAATGGACTCGTCGCCCCGAGTTCAAATCCTAGACGTGCTAATTGCATTTCACTTAGCGCTAATACCCTTGAGAAAGGTATGAATCTTACTCTCCCTCCAGCTATGGTTAAATAGTAGGGCCGACTGGACTCTTTAACCTTGGTTAGGCAACCAGTCTAGGAGAAGGAAAACTCTGAAATTCAAACCTGTTGAACTATGCTTAAGACATTGACCTTGTATCACATCCTACTCGCTGGTAAATATATATATATATATATATATATATATATATATATATATATTTGGCAATCCCTCCATACGAGCAGGATGGCTTGCTAAATATATATATATGATATTATGACCTTGGACTTTCCCCACAGCGAGATTTATACGCTTATATATGAAATATATTAAAGTTAAGTACGTTAGAAATATTCAAATCACGAAAAGAGAAGTTAGTAGCAAAATGGTGTAGAAATTGGGCTCTGCACGAACAGAAAAACAAAGAAAATAAAATAAAAGCTTTTTTGTCTTAAATCCACTGGGAAATTCAATAAGGAATAAAAGAAAGAAAAAACACTTTTATAAGCCTATTAGGTCGGAAGGCAGGGCGGTTGAAGATACGCTGATTTCTATGTCGGTAGAGCACCCGTCTGTGAATAGCAAGATTTCTGGTTCAATACCGGTCCCCGCCTACTCATCCGAAGAGTAGCACAGATTTTTGGAATCTGTTCTTTGCGGTAAAGTTGGGGAGATGACGGTAGGTGTGGCGCCCCCCTCTCAGCAATAAAACAATCTTCTTTGTCAATCCCTAGCGAAAAGGGGAGATACTCTCTCCTCGCTGTTCGGATAACACCGGCCATTCCGCCAACTTATATATATATATATATATATATATATATACTGTGACTATACAACTAGCGTGTGTTATTTCTGAACTAACGACTATTACTACTACTAACGGCGACTACATCTACAAATTGAGTTGGTCTACGCGACACATATCATTCTGGAGCTATACTACAAATGCAAACAGCCCCGTCCAGGATTTGAACTCAAGTCACCGTGTTCATTTCCTTTTACGGTAACGATTACACTACGATCACCTGAAAATATACGCTATGTGGAAAAAGTTTTTAGACTGAACAAACTTAAACATTGGTATTATACTGTATATGTAGTCTCAAGTTTTTACTTACATAATAGTATATGACAACTACTATGCAGCTGATAACCCTGAGGTAATGTTTCTTTGTAGCACTGGAGCGTTAATATAAGTAAACCATTTGGGACTAGCGATTTGAAAAATCGTATCTTTTCATGAATCAATTCAGATCAATTCAGATGCACTATGTATCTTTCTATCTATCTATTTATTTATCTATCTATTGATCTAGAGGGACAGAAAGAGGTGTTGCAGTTCTTACCACCATTGTTATCGTTAATCTAAAATCTTATATATTTAGTTGCAATTCGCAGTAGTCTAGGAGTCGCAGTAATTCGCCTTAAGACAGACAATGAAATGATCTTAAATGTTTCGGAGATGATTTTATTATTTAACAGAAAGTCGTTGCTGCTGCTGCCTATGCAACAGTCAATGAATGGAAGCGGCGATTCGGTGTAGGTCTTATAAAAAACCCCAATAAAAACAAACTCCAACAGGGGATCTATTCTAATGACAAAGCCGAGGTAAATGCAACCATTCTTGGAGAAATTAACCCCAAAATCAAAATTGGAGGAGGAAGTTCCTGCATAAAACCTCTACCGACGTGTAGGTAATATTTGGGTTAAATCGAACTTAACGGACCTAAATTTTACCATCATATGTAACCCCGCCCAAAGGAAAATACCAAAAATCATGGAATTAACCGAATTTAATGAAATTTTCAGTGTTGATATATTAATGAATAAAAGATATAATGCACTAGTTATTTTATTTAAAAACTTTTACATTTTTTCAAGTCAGTTAACTTTGAACCACGTATTGTAACAGATTCTCAAAGATACGGGATTCAAAGTTAACTGACCTGAAAAAATGTAAAAGTTTTAAAATAAAATAATTAGAGCATTATATCTTTTATTAAGTAATATATCAACACTGAAGATTAAATTAAAGTCGGTTAATTCCCTGATTTTTTGTATTTTTTTTCTTTCGGCAGGGTGATATAAGATGGCGGAATTTAGGTCCGTTAAGAACGATTTAACCAATATTTAATGTAATAAGTCCAAGAGAGAGTACTCTGAAATAGAAGCTTGTTATGACTTTCACTGGGTTGTAGCGATGTAGACATAAAGATTGTCTAACTTAACTCCAACGTTGGGCAATGAAACGATAATATCCATGAAATGACAAGATGTATTTTTCTTGTCAATTAACACGAGACCTGGTCTCCTAGTGGAATTAAGTGATCCGTCTTCCAGAGAATTTTATGCTTACAATTCTCTTGGACATATTTTGGTTTGTGCATATAGCATTTAGTAGCATAGTGAAATCAAATTTCTTTTACAATTCCCAGTGGATCACATTATTATTATTATTATTATTATTATTATATTTACTCCTTTTGAGTTTTCACTTCTCCAGGACCCTTCTGAGAATTCTGGCAGATTGCAGCAGTGCAGTGTTCTGGATGGTATCAATCCTTCCTTTGATTTCCAGACTTTCCAAACCCTATTATTATTTGCCCCTTTTGAGTTTTCACATCAGTGTTAGCTGATGGTCTTTCACTGGAGTCTGAGTGACAGCAAGTCTCCTCAGGTCTCCAGGACTCTTCTGAGTATTCTGGCAGATTGCAGCAGTGCAGTGTTTTGAATGGTTTCAATCCTTCCTCTGATTTCCAAACTTTCCAAACCCTTTTCTAATCATTTTAGGACCTTTCCAAGTGCACCAACTACAATTGGTATCACTTTCACTTTCATATTCCATAACTTTTTCAGTTCTCTGGCAAGGTCCAGATATTTGTCCATTTTTTAATTTTCCTTTAGCTTCACCCTGTGATCTAATAGCACTGCAAAATCCACCAGTTGACAAGTTCTTTCTTTTTTGTTTATCAACACTAGGCCTGGTCTTCTTTTGAGTTTTTTTACACCAGCGTTAGCTGATGGTATTTCACTGGAGTCTGAGTGACAAGTCTCCAGGACTCTTCAGTTATTCCAGCCTATTGCAGCACTGCAGTAGTGTGGGTGGTCTCAGTTCTTCCTCTAATTTCCAGATTCTTCAGTCTTTTTTCCAAGCATTTTAGTACCGTTCCAAGTGCACCAACTATAATTGGTATCACTTTGACCTTCATATTCCATAGCCTTTTCAGTTTTCTGGTAAGGTTCAGTTATTTATCTAATTTTTCGTTTTCCTTCATTTTCACCCTGTGATCTGCTGGGACCGCAAAGTTCACCAGTTGACACGTTCTCTTATTATTGTTATTATTATTATTACCTTCATATTCTATTTTTGTTTATTTATATGTAACGTAGAGAACTGGGGATGAAGGTTAATTCGATTATATATATATATATATATATATATATATATATATAAATATATATAGAGAGAGAGAGAGAGAGAGAGAGAGAGAGAGAGAGAGAGAGAGAGAGAGAGAGAGAGAGAGAGAGAGATCTGCTAAGATACATAAAAAAGGTGATTATTTTTTCTTATGTTTTAATCTTATTGGCTTCGTTTGTCTGGTGTTGACTAAAAATGAAAACTATAGAAATATAGTTGCTATGGTGACTGATAAAAATTGACATAATCTAATTTAAATTCAGATTCATCGAATTACATTTTTTACATCAGATGCTTTGGTATTTTAAGAAAATATTCATAATAGTTGAATTCCGGGTTATGCATATAGATTTTCATCATTTGGTTATATATGTCTGTTATCAGTATAACTGCACACCACTCACTCATGCACTACATATTATATATATATATATGTTGAAAAGAAAAATAAAGGAAATAAAGTATTGAATGGATAAAACAGGATATTTTAATTATTTTTACTTACACGTGTTTTGTTCAGGAGTTTATCCATGGGTACATTATTCTATCTATTATTATTTTTAAATAACAAATGAAATGAAATAATAATAGAAAAAATGTAGAAATGTTCCGCACATAAAGAAATATCGACCTTCCTCAGAGTAAATCCTTATCTTAGGATAAACTCCGAACCGAAACACGTAAGTAAAAATTAATTAAAATATCCTATTTTATCCATTCTATACTTTTTTTCTTTATTTCTTTTTTAACATACCGTCGGATTCACTTCCATTTTCATTTTACACACACACTATATATATATATATATATATATATATATATATATATATATATATATATATATATATATAGAGAGAGAGAGAGAGAGAGAGAGAGATAAATAGGTAGATAGATATATAAATATATAATATATATGTATGTGTGTATAGTTTTTTCTAGCATTGGAGAATTGAAAATAAAGTGCTCGATTACGCCTGAAACAGCTCTTTATAATTATCTTTTTTTCATGTACGCGATGTCTTGACGATAAGCGGCTAACACGCTGCTTTGAAATCAATGGTAACAATCGCACATTAAATCTATTGTTCTATATATATATATATATATATATATATATAGAGAGAGAGAGAGAGAGAGAGAGAGCTGAATTATTGGGTAAAATAATGGTAAGGTGAGTATGATGTTGTAAGACCCGAAACTCCCCTATGAACCAATTAATGACATCACTGACGACGCCCTTTAGAATGTAGTAATGTGTGTTTATTCAAAGATTAAATTTTTGTCAAGTATTTCTTCAATCTGCTGGCTTATACCAGTACTCTGCAAGGGTATCCCGGGGCAAATATATAAGAATTTATGAATTATTCGTAGAATACACAGAGAGAATCGGGAAAGGATGTGGACCTAATAATATACCAGGTTTACCGCTGGAACACATATAATGTTGCAAAACCCGAAATCTGTAAGGATACTGGTGTAACATCACTAATGACCTCCTTTAGTGCATTTTGCGATATTTAATAAGACTGTATCTGTGTAATTGGTTATTATTGGAAAAATAAAATTTTAAGAAGGTATTTTCGGTTAAGGTATGTGAAAATTCTTTTTGGCGCGTTGTACGGAGTGTTCTAAATATTATAATTGTGTGAACTATCTTTCTCTGTAGTCAAATTCTTCATTTAAAAATTTCGTAGTGCAGATCCTAAGAGCTCTGAGATAAAGAAAAACTCTATGAATAACACACTATTTATTTTGGTATTATACTTTTTATTTTAATGTTATTCGACTACATAGAAATAGTATTATTAATACACACACACATATATATATATATATCATATATATTGAATGTTTTCAATGGTCATAATTACAACATGAACTCCCGCAGTTAGCTGTAATTAATCAACATCTTGATTAATTCAGTGGATTTAAACTTGAAGATCCTTTTGGTGAAACTCGAGTAGATTATTACTGTACACACTATTATGATAACTCCGCTCTACTTACGTATTGAGCACTTTATATTTGTAATAACTCTGACTTATTCAAGTAACACTTATACCAACCAAATATTGAGACTAACCCAATATTTTTACTGGTAAGTGATTCCTTCTACAACACACACAGAGATATATATATATATATATATATATATATATATATATATATGCTGGTAGAGCGTTCGGATAGAAACCACAAAGTTCCTAGTTCGATACCGGTTCTCGCCAACTCAGCGTATGAGTAGCACAGAGATCTGTGCGGTAAAGTAAGGAGCTGATGTCTGGCGCTCCACCCCACACGCAAAAAACAATCTCCTTGGTCTAGCGCTAGTGAAAAGGGGATAGACTCCCTTGCTGTCTGGCTGATAACGACATTAGGCCGCCTCGACGACTTTACTTTACTTATATGTACAGATAAAAGGGTATGAAAACCCGTCCCACCACATTTTCC
The DNA here is from genome assembly GCA_023376005.1 of Doryteuthis pealeii. NCBI lineage: Eukaryota > Metazoa > Mollusca > Cephalopoda > Myopsida > Loliginidae > Doryteuthis > Doryteuthis pealeii. The sequence continues at coordinate 72,808,506 of CM042161.1, read as the reverse complement.
GATATATATATATATATATATATATATAGCAGGTTAGACTTATATATGTATGGAGGATTCAAAGAAACTATTCCATATGTCCTCATTCAGCAAGTCGGCTTCCCATTCATTTGCAAATTTTTGGCGGAAAGAAAAACCAAGCAAAACAAAAGTAAACTTTTGAAACAAAATAATGAAGGAAATAAGATGAAATTTAGGACAGAAAAATCAATAAATCGAAGTCAGACAGGGTTTATTTTGGTGGATACGCTTTTCTAGGCATATCTGCTCACTCTCTCTCTGCCAGGAATACAAATTACTATCAGGTTTACTGCAGCGTTGAAGACCGTAGCAGTCACTCAATAAACTCAACAACAAAAAACTTATCTGCTCATAACATGTAGACGCGCACTGGACACTAGTCTCTCTCTCTCTCTCTTTTTTCATATACGTTCAATTCATTATTTTTTTCAGAATACACACTATGTCAAAAAAGCACAAAGTTTAAAGCTTTATTTACCAAAATAGAAATGAAGAATGAATGAAAGGCTGTTTTTTTCAGAATACAAAGTGTGTCAAAAAGTACAAAAAGTCTCGATACTTTTTTGATACACCTTATGTATGTATATATATATATATATATATATATATATATATATATATATATATATATAGAGAGAGAGAGAGAGAGAGAGAGCTACCATGACTTTAATTTATTAAGATTATATTTATATATATATATATATATATATATATATATATATTTATTTTGAAAGATATTTTTTTTTTACATAATGACGTGTACACATTCTTTTATTGTTTTGATTGTTTTAATTTAGAACAATACTTGATCAAATAAAGTACTTAGTTTAAGAGTTCATACAAGAGAATTCATTTCTAATTGCACCAAATTACACACAATGATCTTTTATGAATTAAAAAAAAACATTTTGCATTGGCTCATAAACTCCTTAAAAAACCCTTTCATCTCAAAATGTGAGGCAGGCAAGGACAAGCCTCACCGACATTCTCTTTAGACATCAAGAATAGAACTAACCGTATTCTTTTAGACCAGGATATCGTGTTTTTAATAATTGACATATTGACACCTATATATTGGCTACAGCATCGTACAGATGATAGAGAATATACATATATATATATATGAGATAATCCAAATAACTGGTAAGTAAGGAATGATTCTATTTGGGATCATCAAAATCTCACTGTAAAACTATATTATATGCTATTGTCTGTGCAAGCTTATATACTCATACAAGTTAATTTTAGAAATCCCTAAATAGAGTTCAATGTATAATAATCAACAAATGTAATTATATACAGAGCAATATTTAACTCTCAAAGATCGAAAAACCTAACAACCAGTCGTCCCGTTATATTTTTATTTCGAACAAAAACTAAAAAAATGAGCCTATCATGAAGCTAGGCTCATTTTTTGAGTTTTTGGTCGAAATAAAAATATATTTTTTACATAAGCATCAAAAAGCGTTGTGTTCAATTGTTTTGTTGGTCCGTTGACAGCTTTTAGTTATTTAATCTTATTTCAGCCGAGTTGGTAAAAGAAACGAAACAAGCTCTTTTTCAGCCTTCCTGTAAATCAACAGACAACATAAGAACGGGAGGTTGGAACGGGCGGTTTCGACGACTGTAATACTGAGCCGGAGTATCTTTCTCATACATAACATACATGAATTGAGAACGTGCCACAGCGACATATTATTATATTAAGATCCACCAAAATAGGAGACACTACACTACATTTAATGGTATTCTTACTATTCTGGATATTTTGGGAGTATGGAGGTCCTCCTAATTGTCATTAATCCCAAGTCCACTCTGACGCGGAGTGGTAATACCTGTTCTGGTATCCACGAGAATACAAAAAAAAAACGTGTTTATATTCAGAGTATATCGTGCTGAGAGACAGGGAATAAAATATAATTAAAGACATCATGCTTTTTTGTTTTTTTTCAAAACATTTTTAGATTCCCCAAGAGATTTGTTGTTTATAAAATTGAAACGTCAACAGTGTTTGATTTACAGCTTTTTGTCAGTTGATAAGTTGGATTAATAAATTTTGATGGACTCACCAAACGTTTTTTTTTTGTCTTGAAATATTTCACTTACCTGAAAAAGAGAAAAAGATAATTTAGACAAGAAGTAAGGAATGATATATAAAAATGAGTAATATAAAAACACAGAAAATAAAATATCTGAAAGTCTGTAACATACATACTATATGTATTTGTAACTTAACTATGCGAATTTCAGTTTGAAAATTGTAGGGCGCTGTTGAATTCACGTACACGCCACTCTAACTTGCAATTCAACAAACATTATATATATATATATATATATATATATATATATATATTATAAAATGTAAGGTATACAAAACTGTTAGTAAGGGATGAATCTATATGGGATTTTCAAAATCACACTGTATAATTATTGTTTTAGTAGGTGCAAATACAGAGATTTTTATAAATCCCTAAAGAGATCTCAATGTATAATCTTTTTAAGATTAAGGTATATATATATATATATATATATATATATATATATATATATATATATATCACAGTTAACTTTAAATCCACCAAGCAAACAAATATATTCCTTCTGGATTTTTATCAAAAAACGATTTAAAAGTGCTCAATATAAAGAGCTAAATATACGTTTAAAAACGAATGGTTTAAAATTTCCGACTGCAGTTTCTCTGAATTGTAAGCCATTTGTTTTTAAACGCATATATATATATATATATATATATATATACTAGCAAATATATGCACCCTCCGGGTGCAAGTATTTAAGTTTTAATATATCAAAATATCATGTTAAATTAGAAAAGCCAAAGAAACTGAATAAGAATTCAGATAAAAATATTTGAACAGAGGGGGTATGATTTAAAAATAGAACAACTTTGAAACTAACTCTTCCATCATTTTCCCTTACTCCCGTCTTTCATTGGTAAATTTTCCTAAATTAACTATTTAGTTAAAATAAGAAGTAAAGAATGAAATTACAGTTATTCTTCTTTTTAATGAATTCTTTTAAATTTTCCCCGAGATTTTTGCTCATATTTATTGATATAAAACCAAACAATTAGAAATCAATAATACTAAGCATATATTTATTAAAATCAAATTTTTAAGATCAATATGCAAATTAGCCTTCCAATTCACACTGTAAACCGCTATTTTCTTGTATATATGAATACAATTGCATGTTATTAGTATGTGGATATGGTCAACAGTCTTAATGATGTCAAAGAATTTTGTTAATAATTGAGGTTTAAATAAAAATAAAATCATGGAGAATGTGATGTAAATAACTAAGGAAATTGTGACTTGAATAGTAATGTAGTTTCGGTTACAGACATAAAAACCCACAATCTCCATTATAATAAGATATATATATATATAATATAATAAAATAAATATATAGAGGTTTTACATATCTATCTATTTGGTGACAAAGGAAAATTCACGGCCATATTGGTTTCATGCGATAGCAATCGTCAGGTGAAGATGATACAAATGCAATTCCACAAACATTACATTTGTAACATCTTCACCTGACGATTGCTATCGCATGAAACCAATATGGTCGTGAATTTTCCTTTGTCACCAAATAAATATATATGTAAAACCTTTATATATTTATTTTATTATATAACAGCTCTATTTTATATTGAGCACTCTCCCAATAATACTGCGTTTGACACACCGTTCCAGTAAAAGCTGGAACAGTGACAATCCCACCCTCTCTCTCTCTCTCTCTCTATAATAGATAAATAATATATATATATATATATATATATATATATTATATATATATTTATTTATCTATTATAGTGTACAATACATTTAGGGTGCCATTGTTACCATTGGTTTTCGAGCAGCATGTTACCCAACCTTCTTCAAGACAACGGGCCTGTTAAAATACATTGAATATCAATTCATATATATATATAATTTGACATTCACTGTATTTCTTATCAGGTGCGTTGTCTTGAAGAAGGGTGGCTAACATTCTACTCGGAAACCAATTGTAACAATGGCTCCATAAATGTATTGTACACTATAATAACACTATTAATGCAGCTCTTACATACGTAATCGAGCACTTTATTTTCAACTCTCCAATACTAAAAAGGTCTACATATATATAAATACATTTAATGTGCGATTGTTACCATTAATTTCAAAGCAGCGTGTTGGCCGCTTATCGTCGAGACATCGTGCCCATGAAAGAAACTTAAATAAAAACAACTCTTTCAACCGTAATCGAGCACTTTATTTTCAATTCTCCAATGCTAGAAAAAAACTACACACACACACATATATATATATATATATATATATGAGAAATTTGAAAAAACAAGTGTTCCAAAAATAAGATTAATTTATTTATAGGAGGCTTAAACGTTTCGGTTTCTTTAAACCTTCATCAGGATGTATTATGGGGTGAAGAAATTGATGGATGTTTTATAGATGACAGGAGATAAAGCATGCATCAATTTCTTCATCTCATAATACATCCTGATGAAGGTTTAAAGAAACCGAAACGTTTAAGCGTCGATAAATAAATTCATCTTATTTTTGGAACACTTGTTTTTTCAAATTTCTTAATATTGTCGGATTTTTTTACATATTTACCCCCATATATATGTGTGTGTGTGTAATAATGCTTGATGCGTTGCGACACGTTAGATTTAACAGAGTTTATTTGGTTATATGGAGGTGCCCATCTGCTCTCTGTTTTAAATACAGCAGATTATTCGGGGTTAAATGGCACGGGCAGCTGGGGTTAAAGCTTAGCTACCAAGAGAATTGCAGTCATGTGTTGCCCCAAGTCCATTAGTGTGTAGTGAGGAAAAGCCTCTCCAGCCTGAATGTAAAATCAGTTCGGTGTTTTGGCGATGTGCCAATATCGCACGTCTCAAAGGACCCCGCGGCATAGTCGAAAATCCAAGATTTGCCACCAGAGAGAGAGAGAGAGAGAGAGAGAGAGAGAGAGGAGAGAGAGAGAGAGAGAAGAGAGAGAGAGAGAGAGAAGCCCGACGGCTTCATAAACTTTTACTGTCGTTCATCCGGTTATTTTTTTTTACGTAGACACGCTATCAACGTCTACTGAGGACTACAGTTACTTTTATTAGTCTGTTGTAAACATTTATTGCTTAGTCTCTATGAGTCGGTTAAGCTCAGTCGGTAGAGCAACCGCCTACAAATCGCAAGGTTCCGGGTTCGATACTGGCTAACTAATATTCGATTGGCAATAGTTTCCTATTCTAATTTAAAGCATTTTAATGGTATTAGCGAGTTAGCTCAGTCGTTAGTGCGTTCGGCTTGTAAACCACAAGGTTCCTAGTTCGATACCGGCCTTCGCCAACTCAGCGTATGAATAGCACAGGGATCTGTGCGGTAAAGTAAGGAGCTGATAGGTGTAGCGCTCCACCTCAGACGCAAAAAAGAATATCCTTGGTCTAGCGCTAGTGAAAAGGGAATAGAGTTAATCGCTGATTGGCTGATACCGACTTTAGGCCACCCAGATGACTTTTACTTACACTGGCACAGTCATCTAGAAATAGTATTATTTTAATTTATTGGACTGTTGTCCTTATCTTTATTGTGAAAGAGACCAGTTTATCCCAGTCGAGCAACTGCCTTGTGTATGAGTAGCACTTTACTTTATTTTTTTAATCTGCGGGTCCGTTTAGCCCAGTCGGTAGAGAAACCCCTAGGCAATCGTAAATATAGCCTGGATAGTCACCGCTTCAGCTTTCACTGGAATGGTGCGACAAATTGCAGTAGTATTAGGAGAGTGCTCGATATAAAGAATAGAGCTATTATATAATATAATAAAATAGATATATAAAGGTATTACATATCTATTTATTTGATGGCAATAGAACAATCACAACCTTAGGTTTCATACATGCAAAATCGCATGCATTCATCAGGTGACGTTGATCCATGTATGAAACCTAAGGTTGTGACTGTTCAATTGCCATCAAATCAATAGATATGTAATACAGGTTAGCTCAGTCGGTAGAGCGTTCGGCTAGAAACCACAAGGTTCCTAGTTCGATACCGACTCTCGCCAACTCTGCGTATGAGTAGCACAGGGATCTGCACAGTAAAGTAAGAAGTTGATGGTAGGTGTGGCGCTCCACCTCAGATGCTAAAACAATCTCCTTGGTCTAGCGCTATTGAAAAGGGGATAGACTCCCTCGCTGACTGGCTGATACCGACTTTAGGCCACCCCGAGGACTTTACTTACTTTATTATATATATATATATATATATATATACACTGTAGTGTGAGATGGTCACTATTTCAGCTTTTGCTGGAATGGTGTACCAAAGGCAGTATAATTGGTAGAGTGCTCAATATAAAATAGAGCTGTTATTATATATAAGATAATATATAGGTTTTACATATCTATTTATTGGGTGACAAAGGAACATTCACAACCGTATTGGTTTCATGCGATGCATTCACCTGATGAATGCATCGCATGTAACCAATACGGTTGTGAATGTTCCTTTGTCACCCAATAAATAGATATGTAAAACCTATATATTATCTTATTATATATATATATATATATATATATATATATATATATATATATATATATATAGATAGATAGAGAGATAGAGAGATAGAGAGAGAGAGAGAGAGTTTTCAAAACGTGCTATTATTTATTTGAAGCAGAAGTTCTTGATGAAAATAAAAGGACAGTAAGCACTTATCTGAAAAGAATGTCTTTCAATTCAAGTTAGAACATGAAAACCCTGTGCCATAAGCAAGACTTCCCACCCTCGTCTCGGACATTGTTCCAGTGTTCTTCGACTTTGATCAGTGAAGTCAGAAATAACCAACTTGTCTCACGAGGACATTTGAGAAAAAAGAAAAAAAAAAAACCAGAACGCAGGGAAAATATCTCGAGTGATTAATAATATATGAAATCTTGATACAGATTCTGTGAGTGAAAAAAAACCCCCAAAAAACAAAACAAAAAAAACAGATTGTAGACATTCGCCATTAAAAAGACTTTAGATGATTTCACCTGACGCATCGATCGGTAAATTATAAGGGATTCTTCAAGAACCATTTTAAATGGAAAAGAAAAAAAAATACAAATCACAATATGTTATCTCCCGACTTAATTAGAAGCAGAACAATAAAAAAGTCGACTTTGCGGCCAACGGAATGAAACAATAAAACCATAACACAAGTGAATATCGTAAATTAGATTAAAAAGAATATGAAAGCATATATGATTGGGCGGGAACGGTGATTCAGTATAAGCTGTGCAAGTTGTTTTGGACAAGAGGTTTTTTTAGTTCACAAGATAGATAAGATAGGAATCGTAAATTTTCTGGTTCGATACCGATCCCCGCTAACCCAGTGTATGAGTAGCACAGATTGGGTATATATATATATATATATATATATATATATATATATATATATATATATATATATATGTGTGTGTGTGTATATGTATGTATGTATGTAATATACTGAAAAATTTTAAAAAACAAGTTCATAAAACGAGTGATGTTTATGTCACCAACGCTGCAGTGTTTCGATTTCGTTGGCGAAAATAAACATCACTCGTTTTATGAACTTGTTTTTTTAAAATTTTTTTCACTATATTACATACTGTCGATTCATTTCCATTTCTTCACACACACACACACATATATTATATATATATATATATATATATATATATATATATATATATATATATATATATATATATATATATATATATGTATTTTCTGCCTATCAAATCATTTACGCTGAGCTCGGTTCATAAAACAAGAGTGCGAATCATTTTTGAATTACCCTCGTATTTTATGTTATATTTGTGTTCATTTATGCTATAAGCATTAAAAAAAAAGTCACATATATAGATAGAACTCTAAAAAATAATTGTTTTTATATGTATATTATCTGTGTATATATTTGATATGTACATTATATTTATATATTTTTTTGTTATAGTTTTATTCATGAATGCCGTACGTTATTTATTTATTTATAGATAAAATGATAGATAGATCTGAACCGTCTCATAAATATATATATATATATATAGATAGATAGATAGATGGATAGATAGATAGATAGATGGATGGATAGATAGATAGATAGATGGATGGATAGATAGATAGATGGATAGATAGATAGATGGATAGATAGATAGATGGATAGATAGATAGATAGATGGATAGATAGATAGATAGATGGATAGATAGATAGATAGATGGATAGATAGATAGATAGATCTGAACAGTCTCAAAGTTAGACAGAAGAATAGATAGATAAGATATGAACATCTTCTAAGATAGAAAATAAGATAGATAGATAGATAGATATACAGAAACTGATAGATGGATAGATAGATAGATATGGAAGGAGATATTAACGGATATATGGAAGGGGATATGGAAGAGGATATGGAAGGAAAGATATAGATAGACAGATAGATAGCTAGATTGATAGATAGATAGACATATAGGTAGATAGATATGGAAAGAGCGACTGTAAGGGATACGGAAGGAGAGATATAGATAGATAGATAGATAGATAGATAGATAGATAGATAGATAAAGATGGAAAGAGAGATCGATGGATATATGAACTGGTATATGGAAACGGATGTGGAAGGAAAGATATAGATAGATAGTTAGAGAGATAGATATGAAACATTTAATAGATAGATAGATAGATAGATAGATAGGCAGAAATTGATAGATAGTTAGATAAATAGATATATAGATATGGAAAGAGAGATCGAAGGATATATGAATTGGTATATGGAAATGGATATGGAAGGAAAGATGTAGATAGATAGTTAGATAGATAGATATGAACCATTTCATAGATAGATAGATAGATAGGCATGAATTGATAGATAGATAGATCGATAGGCAGACATTTATTGATAGATAGATAGATATGGAAAGAGAGATCGAAGGAGATATGGACGGGGATATTGAAAGAGCGATATGGAAATATTAAAAATAATTCTGAGTAAATGTGAGATATTTTCAATATCTTTTTTTCCCCAGTTTTTAAAACCAAGATTAAATCTTTTACAATTTCATTATCAACAATTCCATGTTTTCCCGTTCGGATTAAACGATTAACAGATTAAGATAATTGATTTGATAATCTTTGTTATTAACTGGCGTTTCCATTAAGCAAATTTTCAGTAAGCAGAAAAAAAAAAATCACAAAAATCTTTTAATATTCTTTGTGTAATAACAGATTATACGTTAACCTGTTCGGTAAAGAACACCAAAGAATAATTTGTTAAGATGCTAGTGTTACAATTTAATGAGAGCTCGTGAATTGTGAACATACCCTGTAGCTAGAATTAAATTTAGGTCTATAAGATTTAGAATCAGGGAGTCACCATGGAAAACTACCGGGAACTGTTGGTAACCATTGACCCTTTAGAGACGCATGATTTTACCCGCAATGACAGACACGTGTTCGTTAGTTTAGATCAGATTCGACCCTAGCTTTGGAAGAAGAAAGACATTGTAAGATTCAAAGTGATAATACTTGAAGATAAAACTCCGACAAAGGTTGATAGACAAAACATTTTATATACAGCACAGAATAAACAGGGTACATAATACACAGAGGTGTACATGAACATACATACATAAGTAATACAAAGTTACATGTAAAAGGATAAACATAAAAGCAACAGACATGAGACTAGGAATAGTCCATGCTGTATGAATCACTTACAGTAATGTAAGGGGGGGCAAAGCCCCAACAAGAGTGGGGTAGACCAGAGTCTAACCCATAGTGTCTCGTAGGTCGAGCAGCAGGAAAAGAGAGAGAGAGAGAGAGAGAGAGAGAGAGAGACGTTCAAATCAGCCGCTTAAATATCAAAGGCCCCTAGCGGGAACCAGCGAAACTAAACGGGCAGACAACTCCCCAGACAAATCCGAAAATAACGCCTACAACATGATGTCTCTCTCTCCGGGGTCCAATCTCAATCCCCTCGGTGGAATGGATGGAAAGCCTGGGCTCATAAATAATAAATCTTGATCAACCAAACATAAGTCTTTTTAGTTTCTTAAATATATAAACAAGTGATGTCCAGACTAGTCCAGAAGACGAATTAGCAAAGAAGGTTGAAGAACTAAGAAAGAAATCAACTCCTAAATAAGTCAACTAGACAAGACGCTGGCGCTTGTCAACAATTTTAAATAGGTTTTTTCTTCCTCACATTTAAAGATCGACAAAAAGAAGCCCAACACACCAAAAACAGAGTCTTGCTGACATTTTATTTTCAGTAATAATTTATTTTTCCTTTAACCAACGAAAGCCCTGATGAAGGTCTATCGAAACAGACCAAAACACTACAACGTAGGCGAAATAAACATTATTCGTTCATAAACTTGTGTTTTTTTCATTTTTTACAATATATATTATATATATATATATATATATATATACTAACAACAGAAAACACCCTCCGGGCGTCGTAAAAATTAATTTTTGAAAGACATTGCCTGAGAGGGTGGGAGTTAAAAATTCAATGTCAGAGGGTTTGTATCATAAGTAAGCAAAATCCTCATATTTATTAAAGGAGTAAAAAAATAAAACACTCTGAAATGAAAACTGAGCCCCGTCCCTCTCAAATAAAATGTTGTATACATGTAATAATCAAACAATTATTTTGATTATTTTCCACACAATCGAAGGTATTTATTTATTTGTAAACTTTTTAGTTAACTTCTTGTTACTGTAAAAAAAAAAGGACGAGAGTAAAAAACAATTTTTAAAATTGCTTACTCAAATTTTGGGTGTATATAACTAGAATATTGTGACGTAAGCTGTGACAGAGTTATGACGTAGTTTTTGTTACAGATAGAAATACAGACAATCTCCATTATTAATACTTGTATAAAATAAAAAAACGGCCTCCGGGCGATGTAAAAATAAATTTTTGAAACATATTGCCTGAATGGTGGGAGTAAAAAATTCAATGTCAGCGAGTTTGTACCTTAAGTAAGTAAAATCATCAAATTCATTAAAGGATTAAAAAATAAAACAATTTGAAATCTAAATTTTAAATAAGTATTAAAATAAAACAAACTATATATAGATATATAATACCAGTCATGTATTTATTCAAACTTGTTTTAAAAAAACAATGAGTACTGTCTAATGTTGCATGTTCAAATTTTGAGTATTTATTCTATGTTATGACGATTTTGGGTAATGTGACGTAAACAGTGACGTAATTTTTGTTACAGACAAAAACCGGAAGCGAATCTCCATTATTAATATATATATATATATATATATAATATAATTAAAGAAATAACAAAAGACTTAGAGATCTTGCATTATAGACTATTTCGGGGAGCTTAGACAAAATGTCTAATTCTCCCGACTCATCAGATGCGAATGATTCGGGAGAATTAGACATTTGTCTAAGCTCCCCGAAATAGTCTATAATGCAAGATCTCTAAGTCTTTTGTTATATCTTTAATTATAAATTTGCTCTGTGACTAACAATAAGAGCACACATTGAGCTCTCAAACTGCGACAAGTTGTTTAAAAAAAAACCTACGTCGTAAGGAAGATTTCTTCTCTGGACTTTTGGATTATATATATATATATATATTATATATATATATATATGTGAAATAAAATTGGAATTTAATCCGACAGTGTAAATATGATATATTGAAAAAACAAAGGATGTTTACAAATGCATGGGCTCATCAGGAGAGAATGTGCAAACTGTTTCGGGGCCTTTATAAATCGTAGAGAGAAAGGCCCCGAAACGGTTTGCACATTCTCTCATATATATTTGTATATATATATATATATATATATATATTTGTCAATCGCTATTTATATGCCTGTCTTTTTATGTTAGTCTATTTATACATAGTCGATTTAGACATATTTTACACGCCTTTCATACTGCAATTTATTGCAAGCTTGTATCTGTAGGCCATTCCTTTTTCATGTAATAAATTGAACGAACCTACCAGTTTTTCAATATTATAATTTTACCTGTCTTTAAGAAATAATAAATTTCATTTTAAAGAAATCATATAAATTCAGTTATCTTGAACGGTTAAAAATAACATTCATGTAGACGCTGGTTAAAAAAAAGACAAAAAAGAAAGAAAAGAACTAAAATTAACCCAATAACATTCTTTAAGATAAAATATAGATGCTGAGACGTTTTTTCACTTCTACCTATGACCAAACTAAGATCAATGTTCTTAATTCTCACGTGCTTACCAGCTTATAAACAGAGGTTGGTTGAAGGCGCGTGGTGTAATGGTTAGAGTCGTAGGAAATGGACTTGTCGGACCGAGTTCAAATCCCGAGCGAGGCTGTTTGCATTTCATATACCGCTAATACCATTGAGAAAGCTATGCATCCAACTACCCTCCCTCTAGTTATGGATAAATAATAGGGCAGGCTTTAACCTTGGTTAGGTAACCAGTCTAGGAGAAGGAAAACTCTGGATTCAAAACAGTTAAACTCCGCTTAAGAAATTGATATTGTGTCACATCCTGATTGCGTGGATGGGTTAATATATATATATATATATATATATATATATATATATATAAGTAAAGAAATAACAAAAGACTTAGAGATTTAGCATTATAGTCTATTTCAGGGAGCTTAGTTAGTTCTTTACTTATATATTGTTATTTCTTTACTTATATATTTGCTCTGTGACTAATATTAAGAGCACACATTGAGCTCTCAAACTGTGACAGGTTTTTTAAAATAAAACTCTTGTGTCATAAGGAAGATTTCTTCTCTGGACTTTGGGATTATTTATATATATATATATATATATATATATATATATAAGCAAATGTTGACATAACGTGAAATTCAGCCAATCAACCAACCAATATTTTGAAAATTGACGACGTCACTTGATTTATATAAGAAACCGAAATACACATGGGGAATGAATAAAACAAACATTTTTTGCCTAAAATAGCCCAAGTGTTGACCGTAAAATCCAACCAACCAGCCATCCATCTAAAACCAAAACCAACCAACCAACCAACATTTAAAAAATTGACGACGTCACTTGATTTATATAATAAACCGAAATACACAACAAGAATGAATAAAACAAACGTTTTTTTTGGCATAAAATAGCCCAAGGGTTGACATACCATAAAAGCCAACCAACCAACCAATATTTTGAAAATTGACGACGTCACTTAATTTATATAAGAAACATTCCCACTCAGTAGGAGCGGAGAGAACTAAATTTAATCGACTTGGTAATTTTTAGCTCCAATTGTCATTTTTATGGAAATGATACCTGTCTGATTAAAATTCCTATTTCCAGTCGCTTATTGACGCTCAGAAAAAAGAACGATATATTTTTATTCCGAGCAAAAATATCGTTCAATTAAATACAGCAGCATTTGTAGGACCGGCACTGATTGTATTTCTTGTTCCGAGAAAAAAAAAATCAATGTTATAATGTACACGGTGGGAATACAAAAAATAGACATCCCTGCATAGGAAAAGGGAACGATTTGGAACTTTGTTAGTAATTGGGATTTGGCCATTCAAAACAAGAATTGTCCATTCTGTACAAGAGAAAAGAAAGGAAAGGCTTATAGCATATCTCCCTTCTCCATCCGATAGAGAGTCGTAATAAACTGTCAGGTATCTTGTTAATGAATTTATCTGTCTTTCTTGGTCATACCCAGCGACAATTCTTCCAGGCTGTGGATTATATCAGTACTGCTTTGGGCACCTCACGTGGTGTAATGATAAGCAAGCTAGAGTCGTATACCATTGTTGGTGAGTTCGATTCTCACTGGCCTTGTGCCAAATCTAAGCTAAGCTTAGTAAATAACTATATCAGTACTGCTGTATAGCTTCAACACTGTATGGGATTCTCAGCTGCTATTTTCCGAACTCCATTTACTTAGATCGTATCATTGTCATTGGTCAGCACTCATTACGGTCAGCAGTACTGCTGTATGGCTGCACCACTTGGAACCTAACGAAGCGCCTTGAGAATAAGCTAGATGAGACCTGTACAAGAATGCTGCGTGCAATCTTGAACAAGCCGTGGAAACAGCACCCACAAGGAAGCAACTATATGGCCACCTGTCCCCCATCTCACAAACTATCCGGGTGAGACGGCCAGGACACTGCTGGAGAAGCGGGGGGGAGCTCATGGGCGACGTTCACCCATGGAAGCCAACACATGGACATGATAACGTAGGCCGCCCGCTAAGGACCTACATTGACCAACTATGCGAGGAAGCTGGTTGCTGCGCAGAAGACCTCCCAGCGGCTATGAATGATAGGGGAGGTTGGCGAGAGATTGTCATGGATACCCGTGCTGATTGCGCGACATGATGATGATGATGGAAGTTTTAACTCTTTGCCTATTTAACCCCCTTACAGTTGGTCTCACTCTGCTGTAATGCTACCGTGAGCAAAGACTGATGGTTAGTTCTTTATAATTGAGCTGAGGGACTCAGATTACAATGTTAATAGGAGCTTTTCTCTAGAGGGGGCTTTATATTATTTGAATTATTCGGACTAATGTCCTCATCTGTATTGTTATCTGCACAATAGATCATTAATAGAATATATTAAATTAGAAAAATTGAATAAGAACTCATATAAAAAGATTACACTTATTTTAATTATATGTTTATTGGTTTCTATATAAAATAATTCTTAGGATTGATTTTAATACGTTAGAGAATAAAACAATAATATTATAGATCAATAACACCAAGAACTTATTTATTAAACCTTATTTTATTAAAACCAATATGCAAATTAACCAAACCAAACATTATGTAAACCATTATTTCTTAGTGATATATAAGACACATTGCAGGATTTTAAACACAATAAGATGGGGTATTTTCAGGCGGATCTAACTCAGATTTTCATAGTAGACATCGTTGACAAATAAGATTTATTCCCTGTATAAAGATTTTGACTATAAATTAAATACACATTGATAAACTTATGCAATTCCTGAGGCTAATGGGATGTGAGTAGTGACGTAGTTTCGGTTACCGACAGACAGTTAACGAATCTCCATTATAGTAAGGTTATTATTTTTATTATTTTCACTGGAGGCTGAGTGTCGACAAGTCTCCTCAGGTCTCCGGGACTCTTCTAAGTGTTCTAGCCGATTGCAGTAGTGCAATAGTCTGGATAGTCTCAATTCTTCCTCGGATTTCCAGATCCTCCAGTCTTTCTTCCATGTTTACTGGGACCGTTCCAAGTGCACCAACTACAATTGGTATCACTTTCACTCTCATATTCCACAGCTTTTTCGATTCTCTGGCAAGGTCCAGGTATTTATTCATCTTTTCATTTTCCTTCAGCTTCACCCTGTGATCTGCTGGAACCGCAAAGTTTAACAGTTGACAAGTTCTCTTCTTTTTTTTTTTCAAATCAACACTAAGTCTGGTCTCCAGACTGTGATAGGATGATCCGTTTTATTTCAAAGTTTCAGAGAATTTTATGCGTTTCATTCTCAAGAACAGATTCTGGTTTATGGATATACCATTTTGTTGTATGGACATATTATTATTATCATTATTATTATTATTATTGACGAATATACGCAAGCACAAAAAAGATAAGGTGGCAGCGAATCACTTGAAATCTTTGGCAACTTCTTCCGAATAGTCTGGAATATCTTTCGTTCTCGAGTTCCCTTAATATTGCCAAGAAGAAGTGAAAATCCAGAAAGAAAATTTCCAGACAAATGACGGTGTGATTTTGAAGGAGAGTCTATAAATAAAGCGGCTTAATCCGCCAGGAAAAAAATGTTTTTAACTTCTTCCTCTTAATGGACCAGTCATCCACAGGATGGAGAAAATAATGGAGAGATAATAAAAGTATAAAAAGGTAAAAGGTATAAAGCGATGTGTAAAAGGTATTAGACACCTGTAAAAAGGTGAAGTATACGAGGTAAAACGTTGGTTGGTTGGTTGGTTTACTAAGAGACAGTAAGTCTACTCGGGTCTCCAGGACTCTTCTGAGTATTCTAGTCGATGTTAACAATGTTAAGTATCTGGCCGCCATCATTGGCCAGTTGAAAAGGACTTAAAGTAAGTAAGTCCTGAACTATAGAATCCTTTGGTAAGTAAATAAGTCCTGGGTTATGTAATCCTACGTAGTGTCAAAAGGTCCAGTGATATAATCCTATGATCCGTCGTTCACAAAGATCCAAGTAATTATGAGTAGCTAAGATTAGAACAGCCAGTATAAATAATAATATCAGCAGCAGAGCACTGCCAGTGATTGGCCAATAGATTGGTCACATAATTATCGCCGAGTCTATAAATAAGGGTAGGCATCTAAGACACATTTTATAACCAGAAAAGTCAACACTCTTTTTTGATATTACAATATTAGACAAAAAGAAAAAAAAGAAAGACAGTTGCCATAAAAAATTGAACTCATTGCTTGGATCCGTGCAGTAAAGTGGGGAACTGATGGTAGGTGTGGCGCTCCAGAAACGATCTCCCTTGTCTAGCACTAGTGAAAAGGGGATAGACTCCTTCACTGCCCGGCTGATACCAACAATAGGCCACTTTGTCATTTGGTAAGTTTGTATGCCAAAATTTAACCAACCTCTTGTTAGCTGCCAAGACACCGCATCCTTCAAAATCTCCACGCTCCCTGTAGTTCACCAGCACTATATCTGATATGCCCCCCCCCATACACACATATATATGTCATGACTATACACTGTTCGTTTTCCTGACATTTGTACATTGTTCTATGTACTATACATGCCCTTTGATAACCAGAAAAGTCAACAAACAATGCCGGTGTTCCCCATTCTTCCTTTGATTTCCAGTTCATTAGAGTTTCCTTTCCAAACAATCTCTTGGGGACACATTCTGGAGCCATAAGGAGTGTGGGGTACTCATTCATCGCCATTGCAGGCATGACCGACCACTCTGACCCGGATTGGTAGTATCTGTTATGGTCCAATCTATTGGTTAAATAGATTAAAATGTCGTAAAAACCAACCAACCAGCCAGCCAACCAACCAGCAATCCATTTTTTATGGTAAGAAATTCCCAGTGTATCACCGTTCCCACCCAGTCGTGTCTAGTTTTGTATTCCTTATTATTATTATTTACTCCTTTTGAGTTTTCACATCAGCATTAGCTAATGGTCTTTCACTGGAGTCTGAGTGACAGCAAGTCTCCTCAGGTCTCCAGGACTCTTCTGAGTATTCATCGCTATTTTTGTCATTCCATTGATAATATCCAGTTGCGATACTTTTATTTAAAGATTTATGCAACATACATAAAGAAATGCAATTTCTAATATCTTGCACAATTCCCAGTGTATCACCTATCCCACCCAGTCATGTCTAGTCTTGTATTCCTTTTTATCATCATTATAAACATCGGTATTTTTTGTCATTCATTTGATAATATCCTGTTGCGATACTTTTATTTAAAAACTTATGCAACATACATAACGAAATGCAATTTAATATCTTGCACAATTCCCAGTGTATCACCTTTCCTACCCATTCATGCATAGTCTTGTATTCCTTTTTTATTATCATTATATCAGACGGTATTTTTGTCATTCATTTGATAATATCCACTTGCGATACTTTTATTTAGAAATTTATGCAACCTACATAAAGAAATGCAATTTTTAATGTCTTGCACAATTCCAAGTGTATCACGGTTCCTACCCATTCATGCCTAGTCTTGTATTCGTTTTTATTATCATTATAACCGTCAGTATTATTGTCATTCGTTGTTTCATCTGTCAAGCTCTGATTTATCCTTTTTGCTGAAAGCTGCAATAATATCTCTCTGTTCTCGTTATTCTACATCCCAGAGTTGCAGCATCCACACAAAAAACCCTTTACGCATGCGTTACCTCTCCCTACTTCTTTTCATGTAACATTAATATTCATTGCATTTTGACACAATAAATGTTAACATATAAGTAAGTAAAATAAAGTCGTCGGGGCGGCCTAGTGTCGGTATCAGCTAGACAGCGAGGGAGTCTATCCCCTTTTCACTAGCGCTAGATTAAGGAGATTATTTTAGCGTCTGAGGTGGAGCGCCACACCTACCATCAGATCCCTGTGCTACTCATAACGCTGAGTTGGTGAGGGCCGGTATCGAACTAGGAACCTTGTGGTTTCTAGCCGAACGCTCTACCGACTGAGCTTAATATACATGTACAATAATACGTCATCGGATGCTGAGACTAGAAACGAGGTTTGACCTCGAGGTCAAAAACTTTTCGCGAGTAGCATGGCTGATAGATGAGATATCAAAAGATTTGAACCAACACGTGACTTTCAAGTGAATAGGAAAAGTAACGATTTGATTGGACAAATGCAGTCACATGACTAGAGAGTGAAAAAGGAAAAAAAGACAGTTTGATATTTTTTAAACTTTTTTTTATCAGTTGGAATTTTTATTCTTTTATCTTATTTTGAGTACCACAGAAATAGTCGAACGTGTTTCGGTGGTGTTAACAGTTGAGGGGCTTCTTTAGAAACGAAAAAAAGGTGCGAAGAGTTTTCTCCCCTTTCGAATGTAATCAAATGATAGATGGAAACACGCACCCAATAAAGGAAAGCCGTAATAACCGTAGCAGAATAAGCCACAAGGTCAATATTGGTTAAATCGAACTTAACGGACCTAAATTTTACCATCCTATGTCACCCCACTCAAAGAAAAATACCAAAAATCAGGGAATTAACCGAATTTAATGGAATGTTCAGTGTTGATATATTAATGAATAAAAGATATAATGCACCAGTTATTTTATTTAAAAACTTGAACATTTCGTGCCTAGTTTTGTATTTGCTAGTTGCAACATTCGCTTAGTGATTCTGTTTGCATGGTCAAAATTAAATTTTTGCATAATTCCCAGTGGATCACCTTCTCGACCCAGTCGTGTCTAGTTTGTATTCTCGTTGTGGTAGTTTGCTACATTCGCTTAGTACATTGTTTACAGTCTCATCTCTGTCACCTCATAGTCTACATTTATTATTTTGTTTGGTCTTATAAATCTTTGCTTTGATATAGTTTGTCCTTGTAGCATTATTTTGTGCAGCAATTATTAGTGTTTCAGTTTCTCTTTTGAAGTTTCATTTTCTTAACAATGTCCAAGTCTTTTCATGTGCAACCTTTCCGATTAGTCGTTTGAAGTGTCGATATAATTGTTTTTCTTCCCATTTTTGTTTTCTAGTTTTTGTTGTTTTTCTGTTTGTCCATATATTGCATTTGCTATTGTTGGCTGCCATAAGTAATCTGTCTTTGCTCTTTTTTAGTCTTCGAGTCCTTGGATTGTGGACTCTACACATTCCTCTATGTTGGCAAGACCTCTTCCACCTTCTTCTATTGGTACATATAGTCTATCTTTATCATCTCTTGGGTGTTGAGCCTTGTGCATTGTCACTAATTTCCTAGTCTTTTGGTCTATCTGACCGAGTTCTTCTTTATCCATTTTAAGAATGAACCAGAATATCTTATAACGGGGACAGTCCAGATTTCTGCTGTTGAGCCTGGTTTTTAAGAGCTTTCTTGTTCTTCTGAGGTATTCTTCTTTAAATTTTTCTTTCATCTCTGTTTGCTTGATATTGTCTGCTTCTAAAATTCCTAAGTATTTGTAAATTTCTTTTTCTTCAAGTGATTTTATAGTGTCCTGATTTGGTAGTTGTATTCCGTTCATTAATTTTCTTTCACCCTTTTTTATTACTAGCATAGCACATTTTTCGATTCCGAATTCTATCCCAATGTATCTTGGCTATATATTCTGATGGATTTGTACCATGTTTTCTAGTTCTTTTTCATTTTTTGCAAAATCTTTCATGTCATCCATGTATATTAGGTGGTTTATTTTTCCCCGAGGTTTAGTGATTTTGTATCCCCCTGTGTATTTTCTGAGTATATGATTGAGTGGCATCATTGCTATAATAAATCATAGTGGTGAGAGCGAATTATTATTATTATTTACCCCTTTTGAGTTTTCACATCAGCATTAGCTGATGGTCATTCACTGGAATCTAAGTGACAGCAAGTCTCCTTATGTCTCCAGGACTCTTCTGAATATTCTGGCAGATTGCAGCAGTGCAGTGTTCTGAATGGTTTCAACCCTATCTCTGATTTCCAAACATTCCAGACCCTTTTCTAATCCTTTTGGGACTGTTCCTAGTGCACCAACTACAAGTGATATCACTTTCACTTTCATATTTCATAACTTTTTCAGTTCTCTGGCAAGGTCCAGATATTTGTCCATTTTTTCATTTTCCTTTAGCTTCTGATCTGCTGGAACTGCAAAATCCACCAGTTAACAAGTTCTTTTTTTTTTTTATCAACACTAGGTCTGGTATTCTTGCTGGGATAAGGTGATCCGTTTTTATTTCAAAGTCCCAGAGAATTTTATGCGTTTCGTTCTCAAGAACAGATTCTGGTTTATGCATATACCATTTTGTTGTGTGGTCAAAATTTAATTTTTTGCATAATTCCCAGTGGATCACCTTCCCAACCCTGTCGTATCTAGTTTTGTATTCTCGTTGTGCTAGTTTGCTACATTCGCAGAGTATATGGTTTACAGTCTCATCTCTATTACCGCAAAGTCTACATTTACTATTTTGTTGGGTCTTATCAATTTTTGCTTTAATGTAGTTTGTCCTTATTATTATTATTATTATTTGCTCCTTTTGAGTTTTCACATTAGCATTAGCTGATGGTCTTTCATTGGAATCTGAGTGACAGCAAGTCTCCTCAGGTCTCCATGACTCTTCTGAGTATTCTGGCAGATTGCAGCAGTGCAGTGTTCTGAATGGTTTCAACCCTTCCTCTGATTTCCAAACCCTTTTCCAATCCTTTTGGGACTGTTCCAAGTGCACCAACTACAATTGGTATCACTTTCATTATTATTATTATTATTATTATTATTATAACGGATGATATTATTGTTATTCATTTGATGATATCCAGTTGCGCTTTTTTATTTAAAAATATAGACAATACACATAAAGAAATGCAAATGAAGAAGGAGATATTTACCACATTGTAAAAGAGAAGAAATAAAATATGTAGATTACTCGAAATAATCTATATGAAAGGAGAAGGAAGTTGTTTTTCTCACAACAGAATTCCAGAAATGGTTCATTCTCAAGAGAGATTCACTTCGGATGCCAAAGTCTGGACGCTTTCCAAAGTTGTCCAACGAACCGTTGCGTCTGTGCTTCTCAAACCATTGCTCCTGGCGCCAGTCTAGAATCCTGTTTTCTCGAAGACCTGAAGAATAGCGCGTTGGTGTCGATTATTGCTTGGCATTTTGAGTCACGGTGCCAAATATTCATCTGTTGAAATCCAGGTTTGTTTGTTTTTCTTATTTCCTTCTCACATGTTTTTGTTAACTGATACAATAAAGCAAATCTAAAACAAAAAAATTCTAGAAACTTAGAAAAATACAAATATAAATATCTACAAATAATATTATAGTGTGGGATTCACGTATGCTACTTTATAAAGGTTTCAGTTCTGGATATCTATGGCGTGTGGAGTACCCCTTCATTGCCATCAACCCCAGATCCGTTTTAAGCGATAGTAGGTACTAGGACCCCATCTATAGTTCCCATCTATAGATCTCTTTAAAATTATCCAATTCCATAGGACCGTTTAAAAAAAACAACATCTTTTAAGGAGATTGCCCTAAGCGGAGAGGCAGTCAGCGTATCCTCAGCCCGACAACAGGGGAAAGAGTTTGTAAAGAATTATATTTTTAACTTAAGTTATTTACACTCGCAATTTTTATCGGTTCAATTATTTTTGCTTCATATCGGTATTAATAATCTTAACTAAAAATATTGATGTAATTATTATAGATTATCTGCATAGAGGTGGGAGGCTTGTGCAGAAGACCGTGCAACCTGGCGACTCCTCGTCAAACAAGGAACAAAAAGAAGTGAAGAAGAGAGGAAAAAAGCTGCCACAGAAAAGAGAGCTAAAAGAAAGGAGAAACAGTAGCACCCCCAATACCTACAGAAAGCATCACCTTTTGTTTGCAGCCATTGCACCAGAGACTGCCATTCGAGGATCGGTCTGTTCAGCCACTCACGTAGTTGAGAGAGAGAGAGAGAGAGAGAGAGAGAGAGAGAGAGAGAGAGAGAGAGAGAGAGAGAGAGAGACTACGCCATCGTCTAAAATAGACGGAAGGTTGCCAACCATAGACAAGAGAAACTGTTTTTGCTGAGCTGGAGCGCACCACACCTACCATAAGCGTCCCTTTTTACTGTACAATCAGATTATCCGTTCTGTGCTACTCATGCACTGAGTTGGCTGGGACCAGTATTGAACCAGGAACCTTGCGATTACTAGGGTGGCGTTTTAACGACTGACCTAAACTGTATATATATATCTGTATATATAATAAAAGTAACGTTGAGGGGTTTAGCCTATTGACAGTATCAACCGGACAGCGAGGAAGTATATTCCTTTTACGCAAGACAGGAGAAACTGCTTTTGCTGTGATGGAGCGCACCACACCTACCATCAGCTTTCCACTTTACCACACAGATCAGATTGCCCATAGCTGTGCAACTCATGGGCTCCGTTGGCTGGTACTGGTATCGAACCCGGAAGTATACGTTGGTGTAGCATCGACTGAGTTAAACCGACCGCTTTATATATAAAAGTAAGTAAGTCGTCGGGGCGGCCTAAAGTCGGTATCAGACAGTGAGCGAGGGAGTCTATTCCCTTTTCAATAGCGCTAGACCAAGGAGATTGTTTTGGCGTCTAGGGTGGAGCGCCAAACCTACCATCAGCTCCTTACTTTACTGCACAGATCCCTGTGCTACTCATTCGCTGAGTTGGCGAGGACCGGAATCGAACTAGGAACCTTGTGGTTTCTAGCCGAACGCTCTACCGACTGAGCTAGTACATGATAATCGAATGGTCTATGGATTTAAGTATGATATATGAAAAATATAATATTTACAATCAATTTTTAATAATATATTTGAAAATAATTATTAAAGATAAACATCTATGAAATATGATATAGAGGTAACTAAGGTAACAGTGCATTTCCAAAAAAAAAAACCTCCGCACGAACAGGAGGTGACACAAGGGTAATTTTTAGTGGATATTAAGAGGTTTGAATTCAGAGTTTTCCTTATCCTAGACAAGTTGCTGTACAAAGCAGTAATATACAAGTCTGCACTGCTATTTTACTCATATCTGAAGGGAGAATTGTTGGATGCATACCTTTCCCAAGGGTATTAGCACGATGTGAAATTATACCAGCTTCGACCGGAATTTGAACTCGTGTCGCCGTGTCCATTTCCTCCAATGATAACCATTACACAACGACACTGTTTAAATAAATTCTAACGTATGAAAAAAATACGGAGGGGTCGTAAGGCAATGCATCTATTAGTCATACCAGATGCGATACTAATAGTAATTTCTAACTATAATATTTTTAAAGATTTAACTATATATATATATGCATATAGGTATATATAAAAACAATTTTTTTTTGTGATGAAACAACGAAAATACAGTGCTCAACCACAAATTGTGAGAGCTATTATTTATATAATTTGTTGAGTTTTTAAAACAAATAAATGTTTATTATAGACAGCTACCCAGGTTGTCTTGCTAGGTCGCAATCATCAAAAATCACAAAAGCAACCGACGTTATTTGCAGTCCAGAATATAACATCAAGAAAGGATCTTCTAATAAACACCATAAGATCTAATTTGACAGCCTGATGATTGCGACCTAGCAAGACAACCTGGGTAGCTGTCTATAATAAACATTTATTTAAAAAAAAAACTCAACAAATTAAATAAATATATATGTATATATATAAACAAACCATATATTAATAGATCCAAGAGATCTGGACTATGCTCTGCAGAGAAATTCCGATCCTACAAGATCTAAATTCAATGCATAAACATTTAAATATAAAATCAGAAATATTCAGAGCTTGTCCACACTGAAATACATTTTTATTAAGATCTTGGACTGAAATATTAACAACAGACTGTCAACAACCTTAGAAGGAAAATCTTCCCGAAAATTATGTTAACATCATGAACGCACGAGAAATGCACGCGGTAAATAAAGAAAACACGCGGTTTATAACAGATATTTATTTAGATGTCACTTCCAAGGCGATCTATCTGACGAATGGCATATGATGCCTTGAAACCAATGGCAATAATCTGCCAGTAATGTATAGAATATAATAAATACAGCTCTTACAATTGTAATCGAGCACTACATTTTCTTTTCTCCAATTTAAAAAAATCACTATATATATATATATATATATATATATATATATATATATCCTTGGCGAGCCTGTTTGCATTTCACATAGGGGTAATACTCTTAGAAAAGGGCTTAGAATACACCGACTATCCCCTCCCAAAAAGACAAAACAATAGTCATGCGTATGATACCATACTAAACCTGATAGCGCGGCTACAGTTCTGGTCATTTGGAGAGTATGGACTACCTCTGTTTATTATTATGGATATAATGATAATACTACTTTATATTATAATAATACTTTATTATTTTTTATTAAAAAAATCTGGTGATTTTGGAAGTATGGACTACCTCTTAATTGCCATGACGCCCAGTTAGACTCCGATGCGGAATGGTAATAGGTAATACCTAGTATGGTATCCACAAAGATACTTAATATCCGAATTTATATTCACTAGCAAAATAAAAAGACACCCTCCGGGCGATGTAAAAATAAATTTTTGAAAGATATTGCTTGAGGAGGTGGAAGTTAAAAATTAAATGTCGGAGAGTTTCAACCATAAATCATGAAATCATCAAATTTATTAAAGGAGTAAAAAAACAAACAAAAAACAATTTAACTTTGAATATCTATTAAGATAAAACAAACTATATATGAATATATGATACTGGGGATGTATCTATTAAAACTTGTTTTAAAAAAACAATGAGGACTGTCTAATGTTACATGCTCAAATTCTGAGTGTTTATTCTATGTTATGACGATTTATTACGTGTATAGTGACATAAGCAGTGACGTTGTTTTTGTTACAGACAAAAACCGGAAGCGAATCTCCATTATTAATAGAAGATAGATAGTATATCGTAGCTGAGACACTGAATACAACATAATTAATGACGCCATGTTTTCTTTTTAAAAAAATATTTTTAGATTCCCCAAGAGATTGTTGTTTATAAAATTGAAACGTCAACAGCGTTTGATTTACAGCTTTTAGTCAATTGGTAAATTGGATAAAGAAAATTTTGATGGACTCACCACAGATCACTTTTTTCTTGAAAAAAATCGCTTACCTGAAAAAGAGAAAAAATGATTTAGTCAAGAAGTAAGTAATGATATACAAAGATAAATATTTTGCATTCTTTTCAAGACAAGCCCTTTTTCTTAACTATAGGAACAGATTGTTTACAAGGTTTTTTTTATATATTATTAATACTGCCCCCCACTCGCAATTTGTAGATAAGCACTCTTTGAAAAATATTTAGATAATGCGGAAATAGTTATTTAGATGGGGCTATTTGGAACTTATGCCCTTCAGATGTGTGTGAAACACGAAACTTGGTATTATGGGAATGTAGCGCGAGGCTTTTTCAAGTATTTACAACATGGAAATGTGATAATACTTTTCGCTGAGTTACTAATAGATTTTTTAACATAAAAATAGTAACATCTAATGGCAGGAACTTAAAAGGCTTGAAATTTCGAGTTAGACATAATATGAAATGTGACACACACACACATTATATATATATATATATATATATGTTAGGATAGTAAAGACATAAATTCAATGGTGCTTGGTAACTGAGAGTTTCTCACAAATGCTAACCAACTTGTTTTTACATCGTTTAGGCGAAAAACTATCATTTACCATAGAGCGTTGACTTCCTGTTTTCAATAACCTACATGCCGTATCAATGATGTTTACTTACACATGTTTTACAATATATTATCAATATAACCTAATGTTAGTCAGACACTACCTACACACACACACACATATATATATATATATATATATATATATATATATATATATGTGTGTGTGTGTGTGTGTGTGTGTGTGTGTGTGTGTGTGATTAATATTTCGCCTCTGTGAATTTACGAGACTTCATGAGAAATTTTTATTTTGAAACAGTTGATTCAAATAAAAATTCCTGATGAAGCCTCATAAATTCACAGAAATATTAATTGAAATTGTTTGCGTGTATTTTTCCAGAGTGTTCCCTAACTTTTAATCACATTCTGTCGGAGTTTTACCCAATGTGTTATTTCCTTATATATATATATATATATATATATATATATATATATTTCAGCAATCTAATGACTTACATCATGTAAGTCATTAGATTGTATCATATGTCTGAGTGTTTATCTAGTATCATTCCCAGTCCACAGGATACTGAAATGACTTAGGGAAATGAAGAAACAAGCTAATTATTAACTAACGCTCTCAATTAAGAGCAAAATCACCGGAACTTAGTCGCTCTAACTGTGACTGATCTTTTGCAGCATAAATGGATTTTCATCATGTGACCATTTCAGCCGATGCCAATTGAGATAAAACCAAGATTTTCTGATTGTCAATCGCACCAGTGAACAGTTTAGCCATCAGTACTATATATATATATATATATATATATATATATATATATATATATCATAACTAGCATATAAGCAATGATCGTTTCCCCGGAAACTCGATCTCTCGGTGACCGTAAAATACATTAACAAACCTATGTATTTAATAGTTTAAAAACACCAGTTCCACTACAGCTGTCAGTGGATGAGGGGTAAAGATATCAGATAGGCAAACAGTCAGTCTGAGTTCGAGCCTAGCCAGGGATAGTTGTTGTGTCTAGCCACACTGAAGAGGCGTGAAACGCCGAAAAACATTTGTGGATGACACACACACACACATATATATATATATATATATATATATATATATATACGCCAATCCCTCCACATGAGTAGGATTTGACATGGTCAATTTCTTAAGAGGAATTTAACAGCTTTGAGTTTTCCATTTAAACACCCTCGTCCAGGATTTGAACTCGGTTTATTATGTCCATTTCATACGGAGGTAACCCTTACACCACGCGTCTTCATTTCAGTACCATATAACCCGATAGTATCTGTCTCCTGTGACTTGTGAAAAGATATAGCCGCTATTAATTATTCCCCACTCTAGCTCAAGAAATACTTTGAAGAACCTAGTAGTGACTTAAGAATACACCGGCTCTAACTCTGAAGAGGGATAAGAACCCTGGCCACTAATAGGACCACCTGTTGGCCGTGGGTGGCGACCCATGATGGTTAAGGGAAAAACCCTGGAGGCTGAGCAGTTTATGCCATACAACACTCCACTTTGGCCCTTAGGCTAGACGGGCAGGCTGGGAGGCCCCCTCTATCTAATAGTGAGATTCCAGTTCTGGAGGTCTGGGGAATATAAGAGTACCCCTTCATCACCATTACTCACAGGTCCACTCTTACCCGGAGTGGTAGTACCTGTTAGGGTCCCATCTATTGGTTGAATAGAAAAAAAATTGTGCTTAAAACCTATTGAGTACCCATAAAGAATGAACAAAACAAAAGTTCTCTCTTAATTTTGTAGATGAGACTTGATAATTAGTATAATTTGAATAATTCGGACTATTGTCCTCATCTTTATTGTTATTTGTACAACGTTTCGGTCGATATGCCTTCCGGTCTTCTTCAGGTATTTATTGTCGGACTCGGGAACATTCTCCTACTCAGCAACCTTCTCGGACTCGGGAATATTCTTGTCGAAATCGGAAACCTTGTCGTAATCGGAAGCCATCACGGAACTTTGAACCTAACCCTTCGTTCAGTTCACGGAGGTATCCTGTTCTTATTCCGCTAACCATAGCTGGGGTACAGGTGTTAATCTGTGTTAATTATTATTCTATGTTACTTCTGCCTCTGACCAGGTTTGAACCTGCAGTCTAGAGACAACTGTGACTTAGAACTGTCTTAACCTAACTACTTTATCTACTAGGCTATGTGTCCAAACCGTTTTCAGCATAAAATGACCCAATGGCGTAAAACCCAAATCAACTATCAACCAATAATTTTGTTCATAAATCAAACAATGGAATTTTAAAAAAAAAAAATATGTCATAGATTGACTATTTCAAGGGGAGTGAACTCGGCCGAAATGTTTGAGGGTGTCACGTGGCTGAAATCTGTGGGAAAAGTTTAGAAAGTTGGTGAGTTGGGCAACGCTGCTCCGATGAGCCGGACGTTACAATTGAAGACTGGCCGAGTTTTTTTTTCCATGCGTTGGAATGTTGGGTCTGGGTAAATAAAGACGTCAAAGTTAAAATTAGCCTGCGTGTTCATTAATAACATTTTAAAAATAAAACAAGAAATGAACGCGGAGAGATCTAACAACCTCAGATAATCCAAGACGGCATCAGGCCCAGATGACGAAGACGAGAGAGTTCAATCCGGCCAGCAAATAAGCGTAGCAGATATAGAAGATATTCCCAAGACAAGATAATTGTTGTGAGGTTTTAAGGGGTCAAATAAGAACAAAACGACGGGTAACAAATGTAAGAAAATGTATTAACAGAAAGTAGACAAATACAATACAGAGAAGTGGAAATTACGTCCGACAAATAGTTATTGGTTTACTCGCATTGGCTTACTCTCAAGCCACAATTGTCCCTGTAACTCATAGTAACATGTCGGCGCATTCCATTAGTCTTATAGGGTGTATCAACTATAACAATACTAAAAAGAATAAGAGGCTATATGAAACATAATATGAGAGAGAGAGAGAGAGAGAGAGAGAGAGAGAGAGAGAGAGAGAGAGAGAGAGAGAGAGAGAGAGAGAGAGAGAGAGGGCCAGGAATGTAATATTTACATGTAAACTAGCATGGAAAAGTTTTTTTAGGATAAATATAAGAATTATGTGTAGATTAGCATGGATTTTTTTAGGATGAGTCAGCTGATTTCATTGTCCTTGCCCTTACACCACCTTACGGTTTCTATTTGTTAGATAGATATAATTATTCTCAATATCTTCCCAGATTTTATGAGGTCAATATTTCAACTTTTAGAAATAAGTAAACATGTACTTTTACCCGCTAGATATTTTCTCAAAACATTAAAATAGAAATGTTTATACCTGAGACAGCCCACTAAGTTCCTTAGTGATTTGAAAGATTGCCAACAAAATAAAATAAAAATATTGTAACATGGCCTAAAAACTGTATTGATTTTAAAACCCTATTTCTGTATCTGAAATAAGTCATTCAGTTCGAAATATTCATCTTGTTCACTATGAAATTGCCGATGTATTCAGAAACATACAGGGTCATTGAAAAAGTAAGTCCTTATTTTAAAGTATTCAAGTAACTCCCTGTTTTAATGTATTTATACATTTTTTTCCTTCTCCTAGACCGGTTGCCTAACCAAGTTAAAGAGCCCAGTCTGCCCTACTATTTATCCATAGCTGGAGGGAGAGTAGGATTCATACCTTTCCCAAGGGTATTAGCGCTAAGCAAAATGAACTTAATGTTGTACCGACCGTTCCTACAGTGGAGAACATGCACCGGTTCTCACTATAAATAGTGAGACACCGAGTGGAAAGGGTGAACTGTTCCCGTTAACGACAAGCTAGTCGTACATGTACCATGATTGTAAATACACTTGTCTTATTTTACCCTATCTCGACTTGGCCTCTTTTTACTGTTGGGACTAACATCACAACACTTAACACATTCAGGATTTGAACTCAGGGCGACAAATCCATTTCCCATGACTTTAACCATTACACAACGCGCTTCCTACTATATATGTTCCTTAACACACAGGGTTATTGAAACGTAACTCTCTACTTTAAAGTATTTACAAATGTTTTTCTATATGCTGTTACATTTTTCTCAGTTCTTTAATGTATGTTTCTTAATATATGGCAATTGAATCTTTATTGTTTTTTCTTTTCAGATGGAATTATTTGTTTCAAAATTCGAAGCCCTAATAAGATCTC
The DNA here is from genome assembly GCA_023376005.1 of Doryteuthis pealeii. Taxonomy (NCBI): domain Eukaryota; kingdom Metazoa; phylum Mollusca; class Cephalopoda; order Myopsida; family Loliginidae; genus Doryteuthis; species Doryteuthis pealeii. Next base: position 72,778,369 of record CM042161.1, on the reverse strand, counting down.
TCGACGCTTAACTCTAATTTAATTCTAATTACCGAGTGTCCCGAAAGGCGGGAAGCAAATGCTGGTGCTCACACAGAACTTCAAATAAAAATGTCCTTCAGTATATCCCTTCAAAATATCAACTTCAATGAATTCCTTCTAAATATCTGCTTAAATATATGCTTTCAAAATATCTCCTCCAGTATATCCCAATCAAAAGAGATATTTCGATAGATTCCTTCAAACTTCAATATATGCCCTCAAAATATCTTCTTAATATGATGCCTTCAAAAGATCTTCAGTTTATCAGTTCCAGATATATGCTTCGATTGATGCTTTCAAAAGTTTTCCTTCGGTATATTCCTTCAAATGATCAATTTCGATAGATGCCTTGAAAATATTTGCTTAAATAGATTCCTTGAAACTACTTTTAGTATAACCCTTCAAAATATCTACTTCGATGGATACCTTCAAAAGATGTGCTTCAATAAAAGCCTTTAAAATATCGACTTAAATAGATGCCTTTAAAAGATCTCTTTCGGTATATCCCTTCGAAATACCCGCTTAAATAGATGCCTTCAAAATATTTGCTTAAATAGATGCCCTTAAAAAGTATTTTACAATATATCCCTTCAGAATGCCCGCTTAAATTGATGCCTTCAAAATATCTTTCATTATATCCCTTCAGAATACCCACCTAAATAGATGCCTTCAACATATCTCTTTCATTATATCCCTTCAGAATACCCACCTAAACAGATGCCTTCAACATATCTTTCATTATATCCCTTCAGAACACCCACTTAAATAGATGCCTTTAAAATATTTGCTTAAATTGATTCCTTTAAAAGATCTTTCAGTATATCCCTTCGGAATACCCACTTAAATAGATGCCTTCAAAATATCTCTTTCATTACATCCCTTCAGAATTCCCACTTAAATAGATACCTCTAAAATAGTTGCTTAAATTGATGCCTTCAAAAGATCTCTTTTAGAATATCCCTTCAGAATATCCACTTAAATAGATGCCTTCAAAATATCTCTTTCAGTATATCGCTTCACAATACCCACTTAAACAGATGACTTAAAACTATTTACTTAAATAGATGCCTTCAAAAGACCTTTTTCAGTATATGCCTTCAGAATAGCCGCTTAAATAGATGCCTTCAAAAGACCTTTTTCAGTATATGCCTTCAGAATAGTCGCTTAAATAGATGCCTTCAACATATCTCTTTCAGTATATCCCTTTACAATACCAATTTATATAGCCTTTAAAATAGTTGCCTAAATAGATGCCTTCAACAGATCTTTTTCAGTAAATCCTTTCAACAGACATGATTCAATAGATGCCTTCAAAAGGATCTACTTTGATTTGTGCCTTCATAATATCTGCTTAGATAGATGCCTTTAAAAAAATTTCCTTCTGTGTATCCCTTGAAAAGATACGCTTCAATAGATACCTTCAAAAGATATATCGCAGAGTTTGAAGAATTCTGCTTCTATAGCTGCCTTGAAAGATCTACATTAACAGATGCCTTCAAAAGGTCGACATCAATAGAAGCCTTGAAAGACCTGCTCCATTGTACCGCATCTTTGATTGTATAAAATCCATAAAATCCATAGAAAATGTTGTATAAAACTAGATACATTCAAAGAAAAGAACCGTGTAAAGGACATATAATTTTCCTTTCCTTTTTTAGCTGATTTAATATTGGTAACGTCATTTCTGGGAATATTGGGATGGGTAAAACAAATCACAGCGTCTCCATTTCCCTACTGAATGGCGTTTACGTTTCATACGAACAATGTCAGACAGGATTTTATATCTAGGTTCATGAATTGTTGATAACCATGGGGAAGGCAATTGTGATTATGTATTGATTTATCCGAGCTATTCCTATAACCATCGTTGCTATATACGAGGTTTATTCAATAAATCCGGTGATTTTTACCCAAGAAGTTAGCAATAAAAAACACTGTTTACATTTGCGCATATTTTATCAATTGTAATTGTATCCCAGAAGATATATATAAGTAAAGAAATAACAAAAGACTTGGAAATTTAGCATTATAATCTAAGCTCCCTAAAATAGACTATACGCTAAATCTCTAAGTCTTTTGTTATTTCTTTACTTATATATTTGCTCTGTGACTCAAACATTAAGAGCACACATTGAGCTCTCAAACTGCGACTTGTTTTTTAAATAAAACTCTCGGGTCGTAAGGAAGATTTCTTCTCTGGACTTTTGGATTATATATATATATATATATATATATATATAATTACCAATCCCTCCGCGCGAGCAGGATATGACACGAGGTCAATTTCTCAAGCGGAGTTCAACAAATTTGAATTCAGAGTTTTCCTTTACCTAACCAAAGTTAAAGAGCCCAGTGTACCCTAGTATTTATCCATAGCTTGAGAAAGAGTTGGATTCATACCTTTCCCAAGGGTATTAGCGCTAAGTGAAATGCAATTACCACGTCCAGGATTTGAACTCGGGGCGACGAGTCCATTTCCCATGACTTTAACCATTACACCACGCGCTTCCATTCAGTCCCAGAAGATATAAACTACTTTATTGACTGCTACGTTCGGTACTTTTTCTTTTACCGGAGAGTCATTTTGATTCCACTCCATGGAATGTCTTTTCGACAAAAAGTTCTGAAAGTGAAGTCAGCGTATGGCGAACTTTGGCGGACTTATCCACGAATTCCACCCACATATTAAAAAGTTGGCCGGAAAACTCGAAAAGATAAAAAATAAAATTGTTAAACAGGAGATGTGTCTTTTGTTTAATTCTACATATATATATATATATATATATATATATATATATATATATATCCGATACGTCTATTGTTATATATATATATATATATATATATATATATATATATATATATATATATATATATATATATATATTATATGATTATGGAAACGTAATTTTTGGTTGTCATTATAAACAGGAAAGAAATGAGTAAGATAAATGATAAACTGTGTTGGACATTAAGTTATAAGTTCCATTTATTTTCCAGATATTTAGAGGGACTACTCTTTTTTTTCAAAGGTTTATGTTAGACAGACTGGTTTCTCTAGTCTCTGGTGCTTTAGAGGTCAGGGGTGCTCATGTCTGGACCTGTCTTTGATACTGGGTTGGAAATGGCTGGAATGGGCGGGGGATGCGGGTCTGTAAGTTGTTACAACTGTTCATTTATATATATATTTATAAAACAACCATAGCGAGAACAATAGTCTGAATATATAAATAAATAACCAATTGGTAGCTATAATGTAGCATTTCTGCTTTATGAAAAAGCTATAACAAAATTCTATTGATGATTGCCCTCTCATTTGATTTATTAGCCTTTCATTCACCTCAAAAAGAATTTCTCTGTTTAGTGTAAAAGATCCATTACACGACGTAGACAACAAAACTGGGCCAATTCTTATCATTAGACATGATTAATGTAGGCCTCTGTACGTCTGGAATTTTTGTCCTACTTCAATTCAAACGGGACCCATTTCTGACATTTATATCTGGATTAATCTTTTAAAAGATTTGAAACGACGCCACCTGCAAAACCGAAGAATGTGATTAGTTTCAAATTTCGAGTACTAACGATTCCGTGTATGTTTGATTGTATGGTTTATTTAATGGCGTATCAACCCTGTGGGTTATTAAATGCCAGAATGGTTAGAGTGGAGACAAAAGTTGGTACACCAGTCTAAATTCTTAGAGATTAATTAAAGTGCTAGATTCTTAGAGATTAATTAAAGTGGTATGAAGAAGGGAAAATAAAGCAAGCAGTTTTTTAAATATTATCTGAGTTATTCGGACTATTGTCCTCATCTTTATTGTTATGTTCTACGTTTCGGCCAATATGCCCTCCGACCTTCTTCAGGTATTTCTTGTCGGACTCGGAAACATTCTCGGACTCGGGAACCTTCCTGTCCTAATCGGGAACCTTCTTGTCGTAATCGGGAGCCATCACGGAACTTTGAACCTAACCCTTTATTCAGTCCACGGACTTGAATTCCGAGAAGGTTCTCGAGTCCGACAAGAAATACCCGAAGAAGGCTGGAGGGCATATCGGCCGAAACGTTGTACATATAACAATAAAGATGAACACAATAGTCCGAATAACGCAGATAATACTAATCATCAAGCCTCATCTCAAACATTCAGAGAAATAGCAGTTTTTTTTTTGTTTGTTTGTTTTGATGAGACAGGTTCATGCAACATTAGAGCAAGATTAAAAGGGTTAAATATTCCGCTCTGTTGGAAGATTTTATTTTGCTTAATGATTATCAAAGCATATAACTGAAATATCCCATTTTATTCATTTTTTATTCTTTTTTCACAATAAATAACGCTGATAATATCAAACTTATAAATTTCATTCTCAATGGTTAAATTTGTTTTTCTTTTTTTTAGGGAGGAGGGGGAGGGGTTGTCAACGGAAAGAAATTAGTACTTTACAACTTGGTACTTTACAAGAGTGTTTTTGTAGATGTATTTTGTGGATGTATTTTATACCTGATTCATAATTTTCAGTATATTCTTATTTCTCTCATGGCGGACAAAATGCCGCCATCTTAGTGTTCTCAAACAGATCCCTCATATCTAATACGTTGAAAAATTTATTTCTGATTGGAGGTAAAGCTTCTCATTTTTTAAGGAAATGTTGGACAATGCAGGGCGTTTGAAATGTCTCACACCATGGTTGATTCCGTGAAATATATAAATATATTTCACGGAATCCGAAAATTCGCGCTACAGCGAGAAACTTAAGTAGGTGTATTTTAAACCATTCGATTTTAATCGTATATATATATATGTGTGTGTGTGTGTGTGAAAGTACGTAAATAAATATTGTGTTTATTTGATATGGCTTTTAGCTGACAATTTTTGGAGGATATGTGCTTAATTGAAGTCATACCTAATTTTTGAAAATTAATTAGTAATTAATGAAATTAGGCGGGCATATATGTTCAAATGTAAGGCTAAACAGATCGAGAAAATGTCAATCCTTAAATGTTTAGCCTTACATTTGAACATATATGCCCGCCTAAATTCATTAATTATTAACTAATTAATTTTCAAAAACTAGGTATGACTTCAACTAAGCACATATCCTCCAAAAATATATGTGTGTGTGTGTGTGTGTGTGTGTATATATATGTGTGTGTGCGTGTATATGTGTGTGTGTGCGTGTATATGTGTGTGTGTTAATTCTCTTGTTCCTTAATCTTCGGACCATTATCATCTTGCAACACGCTATGGTTAAAAATGAGAATCCAAATCGTTCATCAGAAGCGATAACGTTAATCTGTTTCAGTCAAACATAATGAAAAGATGAAAAGAATGAAAGAAAGAAGAAAAAATGAAGAGAGAGTTAGATCAAGATTATTATACGTTTTACATATTGAACTATTAAGCAATTGCTTTTAAATAAACATATCAAACGCTGTAACAATTAAATTATTATACAGTGGTATATCCACTGGTCCTGCTTATATATATATATATATATATATATATATATATATATATATATATATAAAGATTGGATGCACGCGACAGACATTTACTATCTGACGGGTTTCTTTTCAATCTTTTCCAATTGCCTGTTCATCTATTTTATGTTTGGGTGGAATTGGTGAATGAATCCACCGAAGGTTCTTTCACTCATATTTTCGGCACTACCTAATCACATCGTCAGGTGCAGAGTAGTGAGATGTTTCCATGCTTCTTTTAAACAGAGTAGCTGTAGGAGTAAGTAGTAGGAGGGACTCACACACACACACACACACACACACACACACATATAGATACATCACACACACACACACACACAATACATGCACACACTACACACACACACACACATATATATATATATATATTCATATTTAGGTGAATCCCTTTATTTTGTAAACCCCCACCCCCTGAAGAGGTTGGCCACTTAAAAATTTTTAAGAATTAAAAAAAAAAATTATGACGGAATGACGGTTTGTTAAGTTTTCTTTCTTTAAAGTTAAATATTTCTCTGTATTTAATCTAATTTATTGATTATTATACATTGAGCTCTCTTTAGGGATTCTGAAAAATCCTTGTATGAATATATGTTTGCACTTACAAGAGCATACAGTATGGTTATAAACAGTGAGATTTTGAAGATCCCAAATAGAATACCACACACACACACACAGACGCACATTATATATATATATATATATATATATATATATATATTCCACAGAAGAAATAGCTGATCTAACAAATCTGAAGTGCATTCAAGCAATTGTGATATTTGAAGCTTAACATTTTAAAACGAGGCTCAACCTGATTTATTGTTAGATAATTATTCGCGTGTAATTAAATTTCATGAATACCTTCTAAAATACAAAATAATATATATATATATATATATATATATATATATATATATATATAGTAAAAAAAAAGAACTATAGATAAAACAATCTGTCTTTCGTGTGAATGAAAGGGAGAAAAACATGAGAAATGAATGAAGAACAATTTGGGTTCCTTTGTGCTAATGTAATTAGTCGATTCTCTCAAGGGCGGAGACGCGGCAGGACGACGCATTTATTTCACATGTTTTAAAGGTTGTTTCTATTTGATGAATATCCAGCCTTCACTTCTCTCTTCCGATGCAAGTCTATCAACTGTCATATTATCTGCAATAGTAGTTTCGCATCCCACGAAAAAAGAATAAAAACGTAAATAGAAAAATAAAAATGGCCGCTTGGCGCCTTCGTCCGCCATTAGAAATATCTTGAGTTCGGGAAGAGGAAGAAGAAGAAGGAGGGGGATGTTTTTAGCTGATCGTGGTTGCTGCCAAGTCCTGGTGTTGTTTACGAGTGTCTCTTGTGCGAGTGAAGGTCTCGGTCAAATAGAACAGAGGGAGACAAAAGAGTAGAAAATATTCGATTGACAAACTACTGAAATATTATTTGTATTATTCGGACTATTGTTCTCATCTACAGTGTTATCTGTACAACGTTTCGGCCGATGTGCCCTCCGGCCTTCGTTAGGTATTGTTTGTCGGACTCTGGAACCTTCTTTTCGAATTCGGGAACCTTCTTTTCGAATTCGGGAACCTTCTTTTCGAATTCGGAAACCTTCTTTTCGAATTCGGAAACCTCCTTTTCGAATTCGGAAACCTCTCTTTTCGAATTCGGAAACCTCTCTTTTTTTCGAATTCGGAAACCTCTCTTTTCGAATTCGGAAATTCTTTTCGAATTCGGAAACCTTCTTTTCGAATTCGAAACCTTCTTTCGAATTCGGAACCTTCTTTTCGAATTCGGAAACCTTCTTTTCGAATTCGGAAACCTTCTTTCGAATTCGGAAACCTTCTTTCGAATTCGGAAACCTTCTTTTCGAATTCGGAAACTTCTTTTCGAATTCGGAAACTTCTTTTCGAATTCGGGAAACTTCTTTCGAATTCGGGAAACTTCTTTTCGAATTTTCGAATTCGGGAACTTCTTTTCGAATTCGGGAAACTTCTTTTCGAATTCGGGAAACTTCTTGTCGTAACGCCTCTACCCCAGCGAGATGACAACAGGATACCCTGTGTACTGAATAAAGGGTTGGGTTTAAAGTTCTGTAATTGCTCCCGATTACGACAAAAAGATTCCCGATCATCATCAAGCCTCATCTAAAAATTTAAGAGAAAAAAAACGACTAAAAGATATTTTTTTAAAACTTGTAAACTTAGCTCCCCCCTTAACACCAGTAGTTAATTTTTAATGTAACAAAATATATTAAATTAGAAAGACTAACGAAACTAAATCAGAACGAATATAAGAATATTACACTTATTTTAATGTTACTTTAATTGGTTTCTATAAAAGATTATATCTAGGTTTGCTTTAAATATACTTGAGAATGATATGATAGTATATATGTATTTGTGTGTGTGTATATATATAATAAGAACAACGGTTCGTATAAATAAATAATAATTCCTCATCTGTCCGACGATATTCATGGTATATCAAAGTATTCCTGTTTCCACGTCAGAATTCTCTTGATGATCACAATTTCTTTTGATAAATCGACTTTCTCTCCGCGTCAGACCATTGTGCAGAATTTCTGTATTTAGTATACAAGATCGATTACATACACAGAAAACTAAAACTGAACCATCTCATATCGTTGCATATCATTAATGTAGGTCACTAGATGTCTGACTTTTGTCCTCATTCATTTCAACTGAGACTCATTTATGGACATTTTCTTTTGGTCATCTCGTCGCGTCAACCAGTCATTAGATTAGAGAGATCTTTACTATTATTTACGTTATTATATTTTGGATACTCGAAAGTGTAAAGTTAGTTTACTGATAGACGTATTAGTTAGATTAGTGAGGTATTTACTAGAGACCAAGTATAATGTATCTGCACTAGAATGAATAAAAACCAATATACTCTATGTGTTGGAATGTTTTGGTATATAAGGTGAGCTACAATACACCACTTACATACATAGACTAAGCGAGGTCACTAAGCAGAGGAAACAAAAAAAGGAGTAGAAAGAACGAAAGAACGAGAGAAGAAAGAAATAAGGAAAGAAAAATAAAAAGGGATTAAAGGGAAGAAGGAAAGCAGAAGGAAAGAAAGGAGAAAGAATTAGAAAAATGAGAAAGAAGAAGGTCAAGAAAAGAATTACAGAAAAGAAGGCAAAAAAGAAAAAAAGAAAATGAAAGGAGACGACATGCAAGAATAAATATCGGAGAAATATTGGAAAAATAAACAGAAAAAAAAAAAAGAATGTACCCCCCCCCAAAAAAAAAAAACAGAGAGAAAACCGGAGACGTGGAGAAACAAGTTAACTATAAAGAAAATAATGATGAAGAAAAATGAATGAAAACAGGAAAGAGTTTGAATCATAAAATAAGAATGAAAACTATATCAGTTTTTTTCCTTCTTTTAGCGCAGTCGATTCTACCTTGTCAAAAAAAAAAAAATGAATGTAATTTGCGCTCCCCCCACCAAAAAAAAAAAACTAGAGAGAAAACTGGAGACGTGGAGAAAGAAGTTAACTAAAAAAATGATGAAGAAGAAAAAATAAACGAAAATAGGAAAGAGTTAGAATCATAAAATAAGAATGAAAACTATGTCAGTTTTTTTCCTTTTAACGCAGTCGATTCTACCTTGTAAAAAAAAATGAATGTACCCCCCCCCCAACGAAAAAAAAAATAGGGAGAAAACTGGAGACGTGGAGAAAGAAGTTAACTATAAAGAAAATGATGAAGAAAAATGAATGAAAACAGGAAAGAGTTTGAATCATAAAGCAAGAATGAAATCTGTGTCAGTTTTTTTCCTTCTAGCGAAGTCGATTCTACCTTGTCAAAATAAAAAAAGGTTAGCCATAAAGAACAACCTCAGCTAAATATTTATTAGAATTATCGTCCATTGGTGACGTTAATATCGCATGTGGGGCTTGGCTACCGTGGAGAAAAAAAAATAGTCGAAAAAGATGGGTGTGTCCGTCTTTGCGATTGTTACACACTTCTTTGTTAGTCGGATTCAGCATTCACTTGTAGCCATTAATCTTCAGGACAAAACGAATTTGGTTTCTGAACGGAGATTTGAAAAGCGAATGACACAAAAAAAAGAAAAAAAAAAGATGTCAGTGCTATCAAATCTGGAAGGGGAAATAGAAACCTTTGGTTAAACATGCTACATTTCATAAAAAAGACAATTCACTCCCTGGTGTGCGCGGTATAAATGGGGTAGTTCCCATAGATTAAGATTTGTAACTTCGTTATAGCCTATGTTTAATCAGCTTAATAAATATATATGTCTCACATATATATAACGCTCCCCTATAAAAGGGGTGGAGCACTCTCTGGCGGCTTTTATATATATATATATACAGATATGAGAAGTAAATACACAAGCGATGTGTTTCGATATGGCTTTTTTTTTAGCCGACAATTTTTCGGCTAAAAAAAAAGAAGCCATATGAAAACACCTCGCTTGTGTATTTACTTCTCATACTGTCGTGTAGAAAAAGTCACTACAAGAGGAATAAAAAAAAAACTACTTCTAAACAAAACGAAAAATCTAAGAAGGTCCAGTTGGTGTAGGGTTACGGTCCTCGCCTGTCAGCTTGACAGTCAGGGTTCGAATCACGCACAAGGCGGTCTTCCTATCTATAGCTCTGCTGATGAGGCCTAATAGACCGAAATGTACATACAGCGATTGATTTTTCTCAATTTGTTTAGCCTTACATTTAAATAGGTATGCCAACCTAATTAATTCATTATTTATTAATTAACTTTCAAAATTAGGTACGACTTCAATTAAGCACATATTCTCGAAAAAATATACAAATATGTGCATTTATCAGTTAAAATCCCCCAATCAATTTGTAGGAGACGATGGCCGGGTGTTTAAGAAGCCTGATTGATAATGAATCGATCGGATTTTCGTCGCGGCTGGAAGTAGCCTGCAAATGTCTAGCCACTCTGAAGAGACGCGATACATCGAAACACGGTGTCTGTGGATGAATATATATATATAGGGTGTTCGGGAGAAATTTGACAGTTTCATAAGGAAAAAGAAAAAGTGCTTGGTAACTACGGAATTTAAGGGATTGTAAAGAAATTCAACAGTCACGGTAATTGCACTACTATCAACACGTTTCACTCCAAATAACCGCCATTAGCGTCGATCACAGCCTCAATCCTGCTCTGGAACCAGGAGCAAGCTGATGTTACTGTTTACCTGGGAAGGTTCTCAAACACTACCTTAATTCTGTCGACTAACTGGGCTTGTCATGTATTTCTAGTATATATATATATATATATATATGTTGAACAGATAAATATATAAAAGAAAGAAAATGTTGAATGGATAAAAATAGTTTAATAAAATGCCAACACGTGGTTCGGCCGAGAGTTTGTCCATGCAGACATTGTATTCTATTTTTTGCTAATTTAAATTTGAAATGAAATAATAATAGAAAAATATAACATTTTTCAGTACACAAATAAAACGGCCTTCCACAGGTCAAGATATTTGATATTTGAAGTTAAAACTGTCAATATATATATATATATATATATATATATATATATATATATATATATTTCTTGCTAAATATCGTCAGTTAGTACATATAGAATTCACTCAGGAAAATACTTACAATTGTGTATCTAATAGTCTTGTGACAGTCCTGTTGGCCGGGGCTTTAGAATACCCCCACTGCACCTCTGCAAAGGGGTAAGACCCCCCTAATGGAATCACCTGTTAGCCGTGGTTAAGCCATCCATTGAACACTCCACTTTGTCCCTTACTTAGGCAAGATGCGTGGTCAGATAAGCCCCCTCCAATTAGTCAGCTGGTCATGTCAAACTCTAGCACCTATATGATTGTCCCGAGATTATTACCCTTGCTTACATAATCCCCTTTTTTAATCTATGAAAATATATTGAGTAATTCTTTTTAATTTTTAAGTCAGAAAGTGAGAGCTTTAATTTATTTTCTTGCGATTTAGTTCATATTTTTCATATTTTCATTTTTCTTTAGTGGATGTAGGAATTTTTATGAACGGTTTTTATCCTTTCCAGATGAACCGGTTTCTGTTCTTGATGAAAAGGGCCGATCCAAAGTTATTTCACAGCAACGAAGATTAATTCATTTCAGTAAACTTAAAAATACAAAACAAAAGAAAAAAACCCAGAAAAAAAAAACCCAGATAGGAATTGCGTCTACGTGCTTATTGTTTTCTTATGTGAGCCTACAGGAAAAACAAAAACAAACAAACAAACAAACAAAAAAACAAAAAAACAAAAAACAAAACAAAGAACACAAAAAAATGTCAGTCCCAGAAGATTGATGTTATTGCAAGTTACTGCAGGGTGACCTGGGTTTGTGATAAAGATTACTCAGCCTCGATATCATATCTGACAGAAAGTTCATCATCCGTTGGATACTTTACTGAAAAAATACTACAAATTCATTAGAGCCGGGTATATATACGCCGATGTTATTACGGGTAGAAAAATAGCTGAAAGCATTAGAATAATATATATATATATATATATATATATATATATATATATATATATATATATATATATATATATATGTTGAAAATGTAAATGTATCCGACGATATGTTGAAAGGAAAAATAAAGAAAAGAAAATGTTGAATGGATAAAATAGATTTACTAACACGTGTTTCTGCCAGGAGTTACTTCATGTACACATGTATTCTATTTATTATAATTTTAGATAGAAAATAAAATAATAATAATAATAATAATAATAATAATAATAATAATAATAGAAAATTATAAAATCTTTAAGCATACAAAGATTAACGGCCTTGAATGTTTGATATTTGAAGTTAAAACTGTCGAAATACAGAGAATTTTGAAGTGTTCGAAAAAAAAAAAAAAAAAAAAATTTTTTCTCAAATAATCAAGAAAATAATTCTTTTGGCAAACACTTCAGAATTCTCTGTATTTTGACCGTTTTAACTTCAAATATTTTACACTGAAGAAGGCCGTTATTCTTTGGATGCTTAAAGATTTTATACTTTTCTATTATTATTATTTTATCTTAGATTTAAAATGATAATATATAGAATACATGTGTACATGAAAAAAAATCTTAGCCGAAACACGTGTTAGTAAATCTATCTTATCCATTCAACATTTTATTTCCTTTATTTATTTTTCCTTTCAACATATATACATATATATATATGTTGATTTATTTGTTCTTTATAGTGTACAGTACATTTAAGGTGCGATTGTTACCATTGGTTTAAAAGTAGCATGTTAGACTTATCGTCAAGACAACTCGCCCGAATTGTCTTGATAATAAGTCGCTAACATGCTCTTTTGAAACCAATGGTAACAATCGCACCTTAAATGTATTGTACACTATGACGAATAAATAAATAAATGCAGCTCTTATATCCATAATCGATCACTTTATTTTAAATTCTCCAATGCGTTCAGTTCCATCGTGGGCCAACATCGGGGGATGGGTATATTGCTAAGAGAAAACAATTTTTGCAAAAATGATACAACTTTTGAATCCCTCTATTTATTGGTTTTATATTAGGTAATCTAATGGTATTATCTCTTGCGCACTATTCTACATTAGTATCATGATTTTATTTGTATTTCTAATATTAAAATAAATAAATTAACGCGATTATGAAAAATAAAAAAAAGGTTTTGTTTAAAATTGACGAACGACGGGAATTTATGAAACAAAGTTGAGTTGTTAAATGTTTTCGTTTGATTTATTATTTAAATCGCTGTAAAGAATCAATATATGAAAAGACATAGTAATTACATTTAGAAATATTTTTTTCTAACCAAAAAATATTTTTAAGATAGAAACAGAAATATACGATAAATAAAATTTGATTTTATGTTAAAATTTTAGTATGAAAAAACTATTCTACGAATTCTAGGCTGACTGAAGCAAAGTATAATTTTTTTTAACTAGCTGTTAAAAATAATACCATTGATAAAAACTCAATCAAATTACATATTTAGAGTGATTATTTCATTCTCTTTCGAACCATATAGATATCTTAAAGAAGATTGAAAAATGGACATAATAGCACGATTAGAGTTAGAAATCGATAACTACGATGTCATAGTTGAGCGCGTTAGCCACTGCACCCCTTATGATTCCTGACTATCAACCAGCTTTAAATGCCGAATAATTAATGTGTTATAATTTAAAGATCACTTTTGTAAATACTAATCTCTTTTTATTTTATTATCATATATTCCGCGTTTTGCACAAGCACCTGGGAACTGTTTGTGTTTCACTTCAACGTAATGCCCTTCCGAAAAAAAAAAATCTGTTCTCCCATACCCTAACTATGGATAAATAATAGGGAAGACTGGGTTTTTCAGACGTTGTAAGGGCCAGTAATATGCCGAATTCAAACCAGCTGTACTCCACTAAAATATATCCTGTGTTGCATCCTTGCTCTTAACGGAGAGGTTGGGTGAATGCACACACACAGACACAGACACAGACACAGAGAGAGAGAGAGAGAGAGAGAGAGAGAGAGAGAGAGAGAGAGAGAGAGAGAGAGAGAGAGAGACCTATATATATATATGCGAATAATATATAGGTGTGTGTGTCTCTCTCGCTCCCTCTCCCCCCTCTCTCTCTGTGTATGTGTGTTGAGAGAGGATGAGTTAAAGGAGAAGACAAAATAATATCGAGCGAGTCACAATGTTGACTAACGAGAAAAAGAAGCAAGTAAATAAATCAGAATAATGAATGAATAAAAAAAGTGCTTAATACATATGTGGAGCTAGTTTAGAAAATTGATAAGAGCAGAATATATCAACCCAGGTTTCCATGGGAGGATTTTCAGGATAAGTCTGATTGAAACTGATTAAATCAAGCGTATGTAAACAAACTAAAAAACAGAAAACATTGGAGAAGGAAATCAGCATGCCTTTGGATTTTTAACTGTCAGAATACCATTTACATTCATGCCTACAAGTGTTCAAAAATTATATATATATATATATATATATATATATATATATATATATATATATATAAGACTTGTAGGCATGAACGTAAATAATCTGTAGATTCGCACTACTGTTAGAAACTATATCGGTAATTTTAAAACATTCGATCTTAAATTTATACATAGCTCTTTATATTGAGCACTTTTAAATCGTTTTTTTTTAATCAGAAGTAAATAGTATTTTATATTTGTTTACTTAATTGATTTGATGGTAACGGCGATATATATATATATATATATATATATATATATATATATATATATAAGTAAAGTCGTCGGTGCGGCCTAAAGTCGGTATCAGCCAGTCAGCGAGGGAGTCTATCCCCTTTTCAATAGCGCTAGACCAAGGAGATTGTTTTTACATCTGAGGTGGAGCGCCACACCTACCATCAGCTCCTTACTTTACCGCACAGATCCCTGTGCTACTCATACGCTGAATTGGCGAGGACCGGTATCGAACTAGGAACCTTTTGGTTTCTAGCCGAACGCTCTACCAACTGAAACTATATATATATATATATATATATATATATATATATATATATATATATATATATATATATATATATATATATATATATATATATATCCCTCTCTCTCTTTCCTACATATGTGTGTGTGTGTGTGTGCGTGTGTCGCATGTCCATATTTAATCTATTTATGCTTAAAATCTAATGCAAATAATTTTTTGGCAAAAATATTCTATTGCATTATACACGAACGCAAAACTTATGCAATTAGAATTAACCGCTGATGAATGTCCGACCAAAACATAAGGAGGGGAAGGAAGGGGGACGGCGACGACGAAGAGAAGGCAGACGAGGAAATACCAAATAACTTTTGACTAACGAGAAGAGAGCCCCTTTGATTTGAATACTGAATTTTCCTTCTCTTGGACCGGTTGCCATATCAAGCTTAGTCATGTCTGCCCTACTATGTTATCTATAACTTGGGAGGGGAGTATGGTTGGATTTGTACCTTTCCCAAGGGTATTAGCACAAGGTAGAATGTAAACAACCGCGTCCAGGATTTGAACTAGTCTCACCGTGTCTAATTTCCTAAGATGATAACCATTAGACCACGCGCCTCCAATATTAGGAATATATGGGTAGCAAATAATATTTCATCTTAATACGCCCTAATTATCCAAGTGTGAAGTATACAGTAGCTTCCAAAATTCTCCTAACCTTTCAAGGAATCAATGTAAACTGCGCATTATGCAAAGGTTAGTAATACTCTTTGAAAAGTGCCACACACTTGGGATAACCTTTACCATTTTCAATATAAACAGCGCATTATACAAAGGTTACTAATGCACTTAGAAAAGTGCCACACACTCTGGATATCCTTTACCATTTTCAATGTAAACTGCGCATTATACAAAGATTAGAAATACATTTTGAAAAGTGCCACACACTCCGGATATCCTTTACCATTTTAAATGTAAACTGCGCATTATACAAAGGTTAGAAATACATTTTGAAAAGTGCCACACACTCTGGATATCGTTTACCATTTTCAATGTAAACTGCGCATTATACAAACGTTAGAAATACATTTTGAAAAGTGCCACACACTCTGGATATCGTTTACCATTTTCAATGTAAACTGCGCATTATACAAACGTTAGAAATACATTTTGAAAAGTGCCACACACTCCGGATATCCTTTACCATTTTAAATGTAAACTGCGCATTATACAAAGGTTAGAAATACATTTTGAAAAGTGCCACACAGTCTGGATATCGTTTACCATTTTCAATGTAAACTGCGCATTATACAAACGTTAGAAATACATTTTGAAAAGTGCCACACACTCTGGATATCGTTTACCATTTTCAATGTAAACTGCGCATTATACAAACGTTAGAAATACATTTTGAAAAGTGCCACACACTCCGTATATCCTTTACCATTTTCAATGTAAACTGCGCATTATACAAAGGTTAGAAATACATTTTTGAAAAGTGCCACACACACCGGATATCCTTTACCATTTTCAATGTAAACTGCGCATTATACAAAGGTTAGAAATACATTTTAAAAAGTTTCCACACACTCTGGATAACCTTTACCAATTTCAATGTGAACTGCACATTATTGAAAGGTTAATAATACACTTTGAAAAGTGACACACAATCTTTTTCAATCGGAACAGCGCATTATACAAAGGTTTGTAATGCACTTTGAAAAGTGGCATAAATTCTGGATATCCTTTACCCTTTTATTTAGCAGCTAAATCAAAGGCAATAAATCAGACGGCATTTTCAATTCTTGGAGCTGTTTTTCAAATTCAATCATGCCAAAAACATTTTAGTAAATAAACTCGACACGACTAAAGCGTATGTTTCTGAGAAAATCAATACATGGCAAATCTCTAGACAAGATGTCTGTTGCGTCTGCTTTCCATGTAGAAGAAGAACTGTCCCAAAATTAACCCACCCCTTCCAAACACGCCCAGCTCATGAGCCGGAAGTATATTTATGGGACAAGTATGGAGCTAACGCCAATTTCCTGAACAGAGAGAGAGAGAGAGAGAGAGAGAGAGAGAGAGAAGAGAGAGAGAGAGAGAGAGAGAGAGAAGAGAGAGAGAGAGAGAGAGGGGTAGAGTGCGAGAGAGTAGACATTAGAGAAGTGAGCTTTACAGTTAAAGAAAATGGCGCGGTTTCATTTAGTTTAAATCAATGTAATTATATGGCGTGCTTTCTCGTGAATGAGTCGATTGGGTGAGTAGGCAGACTGTTGATTCTTACAAAGAAATTTATTGTATTATAGAATGCCCGAATTATTGCGGCGTATGGTAAAGTATATTAAATCAACAGAACAATGCGGAAATCTGAAGCGTAAATATATATGTGTGTGTGTGTGTGTGTGTGTGTGTATGTATGTCTCTCTCTCTCATATATATATATATATATATATATATATATATATATATTACTTACATACACACAGACACACACACACATATATATATATTTATGAGCTAAAAAATATTGACAAATTTTGCTTCTGAATTCGAATTAATGTGAAAAAAATGTTTTTTGAAAATTTATTTGTAAAAGCTTAAATTGAATATTTGTCAGACGAAAAAGGATGACTGCTCGTTTTATTTTTTTTTTTATTGTTTATTTATCTATTTAATATTTGCTTTAAATAAGTTTTCGGAAAATGGGTTTTCCTCAATTCAATTGATTATATATATATAATAATAACGCCGACTTAAAAAAAAAATTATATATATATATTATATATATATATATATATATATATATTATCTTATTATAATGGAGATTGTGTGTTTGTCTGTCTGAAGCCGAAACTAAATCACTACTCAAGTCACAATTCCCTTAGTTATTGACGTCACATTCACCATGAATTTATTTTTATTTAAACCTCAGTTATTGATAAAATTGTTATACCTTATTAATACTTTTGACTTTATCTACATTCTAATAAATGCAATTGTATTATATATGCAACAAAATAGCGGGTTACAGTGTGAACAGGAAAGATAATTGCATATTGATATTAAAAGTTTAATTTTATTAAATATGCGCTTGGTATTATTGATTTCTAATTGTTTGTTTTTTTCTTAATGAATATGTGCAAAAACTCGGGGATAAATCTTAAAAGAAATCCTTTAATATAATAATAACAGTAATTTTATTCTTTACTCCTAATTTAACTAAATAGTTAAATTAGGAAATTCAGCAATAAAAGGAGGGAGTGATGAAAAATGATGGAAGACTTAGTTTCAAAGTTGTTCTATTCTTCGATTATACCCCCCTGTTTCAAATCATTTTATTTGGATTTTTATTAGTTTCAAAGTATTTCAAATTTAACATATTTCATTACATTAAAATTCAAATACTTGCACCGGAGGGTGCATATATTTGCTAGTATATACTAATAGACTATGAGGTTTCAACAATGAAGGGAACTTATTTATTCTATCCAACTATCGTTTTGGTAGGGATTGCCTTATTTGTTTTATGCCATATCAACCTTAGTGGGTTATTTAATTCCAAACCATCCTCGCAGTATAGTAGTGGGACTACTTAACCTAAAGATGTGGATGTGAGGGATTCATACCTTTCCCAATGGGATTAATCCAAAAATGAACGTCATAACGCGATAGAAGTTCTGACTACGATGTTGAAGTCCAACACGTTATAGACTACGCCGCAGGGACCACCATTATATCCATCTATATATCTATTATGGTCTACGGGGAATTTGGGGATTGAAAATAAAACGGTATTCGGAAAGAGAAGAAAAATAAATAAGAACAAAGGTTAAAGTTTAGAAGGGTAAACACTCAACGTAGTGCCAGCAATTGATCGACGAATGACCCCGGAATTAGATTTGAAAGAATAGTTCCAGTTTTTTACCAGAAGCGGAAGCTGGGTGACTCTCCCACCCCGGTACAAGAAACGGAAGTGGATAAAATCGTTCTTTGTTCGGCTGGGCTTTCGGGGGAAGCAGACGGAGGCTTTCTTGGTTCCCTCGTATGGGTTTCGCTTAGTAGTACCGAACAGAATTTACGATAGAGTAAATTGACCGTACCTCCCCCCTCTCTCTCCTTTCTCTGAAAAAGAACCCACGAGCCTAGAAATAAATAGATCAGCCTCTTGTGACTATACGACTTGCGTAGGTTGTTTCTGAACTAACGACGACTGTTACTATTTTCGACTACTACTACAACTCGAGTTCGGCCTTATGCAACACTTCATTGATATTTTATATTTACGCACCTACATCACTTAGATTATATGTAGAGAACTTGATCACTATTGGGTTCCTTAGAATTATTTCCATATGTTCCAAAATCTAAAGAAAGAACAGTGAATGTCAGGATATAGACATTTCCGAAGAATTTGAGGCAGTATGTATATATATATTATGGAGAGAGAGAGAGAGATGGATAGACAGAGATAGATAAATACTATTTATTTTTATTGAACAATTGAGGCAATAATATATATATATATAATATATATATATATATATATATATATAATTGGAATTCAGTGGATATGTCAAGGGCATTTTACTCCAGGTTAACTCATAAATTTTTATGGAAAATAAGCGATGGTTACCCGATGTGAATCAATATTAACGAGCTTTCCGGGTCTTTCATACAAGATCCCGGCTTAATGCTATGAGTTAAAGCTGAGGAACATTGACAGTTTTTCCTTCTCAAGGACGCAAGTCGAATTGATATGAAAAAAAAAATTTTGAAAAATTATTCATAAATGCTTAAATTTGATAGTTGAACTATAGAAGTAAAAGTTTTTTGGTTAATGAATGTTTTAAAATTAGGTTTCTTCGCCAAATCAAAGGACATAGTGGTGCATAAGCATTAAATTTTATCATCTGATCCATCTTATCAAATAGGGAGGACGTCTTTCCTATGTCATGTTTGCACCAAAATTGTGGATCTACAGCGAATTGATGAGTTATTTGAGAGCTCATGAGAGGAAAGTTCAGGTGGTTTGGTTATAGGATTGTGAGGGACGGCAGTGATCTGTAAAGATTATGCTATTGCTATATATATATATATATATATAAAATGAATATATAAAGGTATTGCATATCTATTTATTTGATGGCAATAGAACAGTCACAACCTTAGGTTTCATACATGCAAAATACCATGCATTCATCAGGTGACGTTGATCCGAATACAAGGAAAATCGAAAAAATCGAATAATGTGTGTGTGTATATATATATATATATTATTATATATATATTATATATATATTGTTGTTGTTGTTGTTGTTAGGGTTTCGTGTATGCTTCCCATAATTGTGTTATGAAACAAAAAATAAAATAAAACTAGTCTTGTTAAGCATGCATGAATGGTGGATGTCTGTGTTAAAATAGACTAATATTTAAGAAGTGCTGTATACTTGCCAGCTGTCTCTGAATTGTGTACGTGATACTACAGTGTACACACACATATTATATATATATATATATATATATATATATATACTATTTATTTTTATTACCTAATTGAGTCAGTATATATAGATATATTAGCAATCTTGCTGCACGAGCAGGATTTGACACAAAGTCTTAAGTAGAGTTTAACAGGTTTTAATTCAAAATTTTCCTTCTCCTAGACTGGTTGCCTGACAAAGGTTAAAGAGCCCAATTTGTCCTGCTATATACCCATAGCTGGAGGAGAATAAATGGATGCATACCATTCCCAGGAGTATTAGCGCTATAAGAAATACAAACAGCCTCGATGAGGATTTGAACTCGCATCGACGATTCCATTTCCCACGACTCTAACCATTACACCACGTGCCTCCACATCCTTGTCTAGTTCGTACCTAGTTTTCTTTCCAACCATTTACTTAAAGTCCAAGCGGTGCAACCATATAGTAGCATTGGTACGGCTACTGCTTATTAATAATAATATTTGTCGCGATGGTTTGTTAAATAGGGTTGGAAGAATTAGGTTTGACCACATCATACACTAGGGCCGGCTTAGCTCAGTCGGTAGAGCATCCGACTAGAAACCACCAGGTTCCTGGTTCGATACCGGTCCTCGCCAGCTCAGCGTATGAGTAGCACAGGGATCTGTGCGGTAAAGTGGGGAGCTGGTAGACGCCAAAATACAATCTTTAAGGGGATAGACTCCTCCTCGCTGATACCTACTTTAGGGCACCCCCGACTTTACTTTTTACTTACATCATACACTACATGGCCAAGACCCGGATGGTTAGAAACAACTTAAACGTTAATTAAAAATATTCATGAATTTAGTAATTTAAAAATCTAATTTAACGACTTGAAATTTAGAATGTATCCTTCGGGGCTTTCGGAAGTCAGCAATGGCGGCCAATGAAACAAAGAAAAACGTTTTTTAAAAAGTAAAAAAATAAATAAATAAATAAAAATAAAAACGCTAGCATATACGAATAGGCTTCCATTACACTCCTTAAGACCCCCCCCCCCCAAAAAAAAAATCAGACAAAAATCCCTAAACCAAACAATATTCAACCTTAGAAAGTTGAGGAATTTTAACCCTTTTCATTAAATTACAACTCACCTTGAATTTTTCGAACCCATATTGAAAGAGTTAATTATACTATAGATTTTAAGAAAAGCTTTTGTAAAGTAAGCCCTGTTCCGGAGGAAGGAAAGTCCTCGACTCATGAATTAAACCGGGATTTTGTATGAAAGACCCGACAAGCTATTTAATATTGATTCCTATCGGCTACCCTTCGTTTATTTTCCGATGATATTTATGCGTTAACCTGGGGAAAATGCCAGTGACATGTTCTCTGAATTATCGATCTATACATATATAAAGGCCAGTCGGGTGTATGTATGTATGGGTGTATGTCCAGATGAAATCTATATATACATATATAAAGGCCAGTAGTGTGTATGCATGTATGGGTGTATGTATGTATGTGTGTATGTCCAGATAAAATCTATACATATATAAAGGCCAGTGATGTGAATCTATGTATGAGTGAATGTCCACATATACATTTATAAAGATAGTTGTGTGTATATATGTATGGATGTATGTCCTGATGAAATCTATATATACATATATAAAGGACAGTTGTGTGTGTATGTATGCATGGGTGTATGTACAGATAAAATCTATGCATATATAAAAGGCAGCTGTGTGTATGTATGTATGTGTGGGTGTATGTCCAGATGAAATCTATATATACATATATAAAGGGCAGTAGTGTGTATGCATGTATGGGTGTATGTACAGATAAAATCTATACATATATAAAGGCCAGTTGTGTGTATGTATGTATGTATGTGTGTATGTCCAGATGAAATCTATTCATATATAAAGGGCAGTTTGTGTATGTTATTATGAGTGTATGTCCATCACATGATTCAGACTGTAAATACATTCTCTTTTTGCTGGTTTGGTTTGGTTTAAGGCGTATCAACCTCAGTGGGTCATTTAAAGCTGACAAAGTTTTGAAAAAAAAAATCATTCTTAATGGATACTCAATTTTTTTTTATAAACATTTTTATAGTGTGGACCAGGGAACAATGGGGAAGTGGTTCCCAACATTTCCAAAACCTCCAAAACTGGAACCTCACCATCAGATAGATTTTAACGTAATTTCCCGGACATGAAGACCCCCAGCCTTCTATCAGACATATGGTAAAAAGGGTTGGGGCTTACCATAAAAGCAATAGGTTTGGGATAATCATATAGGTGCTAAGGCTTGATATGACCAGCCGATTGATCATAGAGGGCCTCTCCGATCGCCCGTCTAGCCTAAGTAAGGATCAACGTGGAGTGTTGCATGTCATTGACTGCTCAGCCACCCGGGTTCCATCCTTGAGCATCAAGGGTCACCACCCACGGCCAACAGGTGGCCCCATGTGGGGAGTCTTACCTCTCTGCAGAGGTGCAGTCGGTGTATTCTAACGCCCCAGCCGACGGGGATTTTTATATTTTATCTGTCCGTATTAATAAAGCTCTTAGGAAAGACAGACTTTACGTGACGAAATTTGATGAGATTAGACGTCATGTTTTACTTTATCAAATAGTTAGAAATCTTACATATAATTTTGTATATATATATATATATATATATATATATATATATACGTGTGTGTTGTGTGCGTGTGTAGACATAAAATGATGTGTATATGTAAATTGTGTGTACAGATAAATAGATGTAAAATACGTCAATCTAAAAAAACCTATTCAAGAAAAGAAATACAAAAAAATATATTTAACAAGAAAAATACATATGCGTAAGTACAAACCATGTCTTTTAAAAAATGTATATTCATTTAAAAAAAAAAAGATTGAATGAAAAATAATTGGAAGAGACGAAATTATATAGAAGACTTTTTAGAAAAATAAATCAGATTAATGAAGGCTGATCAACGGAGAAGAGAGAGAGAGAAAGAGGAAGAAGAAGAGAGAGAGAGGAAGAAGGAAGAGAGAAAGAAGGAAAGAGAGAGAGAGAGAAAGAAGAAAGAGAGAGAGAGAGAAAGAAGGAAAGAGAGAGAGAGAGAGAAAGAAGGAACGAGAGAGAGAGAGAGAGAGAGAGAGAAAGAAGGAACGAGAGAGGAGAGAGAGAGAGAGAGAGAGAAAGAAAGAAGGAGAGGAGAGAGAGAAAGAAGGAACGAACGAGAGAGAGAAAAGAAGGAACGAGAAGGAACGAGAGAGAGAAAGAAGGAACGAGAGAAGAAAGAAAAAAGAAAGAAAGAAAAGAAGAAGGAAACAGAAAAAAGAAAGAAGAAGAAAAGAAAAGAAAGAAAGAAAGAAGGAAACAGAAAAAGAAGAAAGAAAGAAAGAAGGAAACAGAAAAAGAAAGAAAGAAGAAGGAAACAGAAAAGAAAAGAAGAAAAGAAAAGAAAGAAAAAGAAAGAAACAGAAAAAGAAAAAAGAAAGAAGGAAACAGAAAAAAGAAAGAAGGAAACAGAAAAGAAAGAAGGAAACAGAAAAAAGAAAGAAAGAAGGAAACAGAAAAAGAAAGAAAGAAGGAACAGAAAAAGAAGAAAGAAGGAAACAGAAAAAAGAAAGAAGAAGGAACAGAAAAAAGAAAGAAAGAAAGAAAACAGAAAAAGAAAGAAAGAAAGAAGGAAACAGAAAAAAGAAAGAAGAAAGAAAGAAACAGAAAAAGAAAGAAAGGAAAAGAAGAAAGAAGAAGAAAGGAAACAGAAAAAAGAAAGAAGGAAACAGAAAAAAGAAAGAAGGAAACAGAAAAAAGAGAAGGAAACAGAAAAAAGAAAGAAGGAAACAGAAAAAAGAAAGAGAAAGAAAAGAAAGAAGGAAACAGAAAAAAGAAAAGAAAAAAGAAAGAGAAGAAAGAATGGAGGAAGGAAAGAAAGGAAGGAAGGAAGGAAGGAAGAAAGAAAGAAAAGAAGAAAGGAAGAGAAAGAAAGAAAACATGAAATAAAGAAAGGAGGAAAGAAAAAAGAATGAAATAAAGAAAAAAGGAGAAAAGAAAGTAGCAAGGAAAGAAGAAAGAAAACGAAAGGAAGAAAGAACAGAACAAAGAAAAACAGAAGGAAATGAAAAAAGAAATGAAGAAAGAATGTTGAAATATGATTAATGAAGGATGATCAGTAGAAAGAGAGAAAGAAAAAGAGAAGGTTGGAAAGAGAGAAAGAAAGAAAGAAAACAGGAAAGAAAGAAAGAAGGAAAGAAAGAGAAGGAAAGAAAGAAAGAAAGAAGAAAAGAAAGAAAGAAGAAAAGAAAGAAAAAAGGAAGAAGGAACAAAGCAAAAGAAAGAAGAGGGATAGAAAAAAGAAAGAAAGTAAATGGAAGAAATAAGCAGGAAAGAAAGGAAATAAAAATAAAGAAAGGAGAAAAAAAAGAGAAAAGAAAGAAAGACTGAATAAAAGAAAGAAAGAAAGATAGAAAAGAGCCATAAGATTTTTCTATCAGATTTTTCTGAAAAAAAAGAGAGGGAAGGGAGGAAAGCGAGAAAGAAAGAAAAAATAAGGAGAGAGAAAAAGAAAAAAGGAAGAAAAGCGTGAAAAAAAAGAAAGAAAAGAAAAAAGAAATGAAAAATAACAGAAAGAAAGAATGAAAGAAGGAGAAAGAAAGAAAGAAAGACAGAAGAAACGAAACGATATATATATATATGAGAAGTAAACAAACAAACAATGTGTTTTGACATGGCTATTTTAGCCGACAATTTTGGGGAGAATATGTGCTTAATTGAAGTCGTACCTAATTTTTGAAAATTAATTAATTAATAATTAATGAATTGTAAAATGTAAGGCTAAACATATATATATATATATATATATATATATATATATATGGTATCCAATTGCTGTTTAACGTTTCGATAGCAAATAATTATCAGTAATAATCCAAAAGTGCCTAATATATTAAAAATATTGAGCAATAATAATGATATAAGTAGAGGAAAAAAAAGAGGATTTTAACTAAGGAATTACATCGACTTAGTTAAGCGTAGGGTAGGGTTCTGAAGAAATCCTTTGGAATGAAACCATGGCAGACCCTTAATTTTTACTCTACCTATATCATATATATATATATATATATATATATATATATATATACACATACACACGCACACACACACACACACACACACATATATATATATATATATATATATATATATATATATATTACATTTTTCCATTTCCTCTGTGAACTAAACACCTTTATAATGAATCCTATTATTGTGTCAAGTTAACTGCGAAAAATCGCGACAAATATCTTCTTGTTGCATTTCCCGCCCGGAATTTCTCACTCAAAGTTGAATCAACTGTTAAGTAGTGTCGATAGTGAATCAGTCGCAATCAACAAAAGATTTCTATTGAAAGACGCGGGATGTGGAATTGTAAGGATGTATTCTTCGGGTGATATTCAGGATTTAATGCACCTTCATAAGAAATCATTCACCTATGAAGATCCTTAAGGTTTTTTCTCTACAGAGAATCACAACTGTCTAGTTCAGATGAATAAGTAGACACCTTTACAAGCGGTTCATATCTAAAAGCCCCACTGAAATATCTTATATATTAAGAAGACCTTCAGAAAACGATGTATAGTAGGTATCTACCCAACCAAGTCGCCACGGGTAGGATTTGACACAAGGTCATGAGTATTGAGCATCCAGGGAAAAATCAATGTAGAATATCAACTATATATATTTGTTTTTAATGTTTTTTTTTTATATTGAAGTTGAGCGTTATGAAGCATTTAAAAATAAATGAAGGAACTCGATGTTATAGAGTACTGGATTCACTTATTTTTTTATTATTTGTTATCATAAATTTTCGGGATCGTTAGATTCCCCTTTTCAAATGAATGTCCCTCCTGTTCAACAGATCCTTTGTCTTTGTTGTTATTGACAGCGGCAGCGTCGGTAATATATTTGTAATAACGGAGTATTCCGATATCGGAGTTCAGCTCCCTCACGTGAGTTCGTAGTTATATATATATATATATATATATATATATATATATATATATAGGTATATGTATGTGTGTGTGTGTGTGTGTTGAAAATGGAAGCGAATCCGACGGTATGTTGAAAGGAAAAAGAAACAGAGGAGAGAACATGCTGAATGGATAAAATAGATTTTATTTTACTGACACGTATTTCGGCCAGGTGTTTATCCATGTACACATAAACTCTATTATTATTATTATTATTATTATTATTATTTCAAATACAAAATAAAATAACAATATTAGAAAATTACAAAATCTTTTAGTATACAAGGAATAACGGCCTTCATCAGAGTAAATTCTTTGGTGTTTTAAATCCGTATTTTAACCGCTTTGATTTAAAATACCAAAGAATTTACTCTGACGAAGGTCGTTATTCCTTGTATACTTAAAGACTTTGTGGTTTTCTATTATATATATAAAGTGGCTTACTGGTGAATATGGGCACGATCGTTGGAGGTGCACAGAATCCAGGGGTTATGTCCCCGATAAATCAAATACAAAGTGCTCAATACAAAGCAGAGCAAATTTACGTATAAATATTTATATTTCTTTCAATACAAATAACATAACATCTTATTTAATGAACACCCGTGTAATCGGCTGCAATTAATCCGTAACTCGATTAATTCAGTGTATTTAACCCTGAAGATCCTAATGGTGAAACTCAAGTAAGTTTCTATTATATCCATTTCTTTAATAATATATATATATATATATATATATATATATATATATATATATATATATATATATTATGGTGTTCGGGATAAATTTGACATATTTATATTTGGTTATTTTTCTCCCTAGGTTGGAGGTATTGACGCACATTACGCATCATTTAAAAGCTTGAACAACTCTTCATTCTTATAAGTGATGACAGATAGAATGGATGATTGGAACCCACCCGAATCAAGGAAGAGAATAACTTGTATCATGATCTGCCCCGGTATTCAAAATAAGGAGAATATGGTTGCTGCCCAATGCTCCTTGAACACTGTACAAACAATCAGGCATGAACTGAAGAATTGCAATGGTGACTACGTGGCTGTGGCTAGAAGAAAGCAACATAACAGACAAACTGATTGCAGAATTCAACAAAAATCTGCAGATGCCTACGTGGAGTTCCTAAACACTGCAGTCAAGTCCTGGATAACAAGGGCGACCTATGGTAGGCCATATGTATGGCAGCAAGTTTAGGCCCCCTGTCATACCCCTGGGAAAAGTTAAAAAAATGGTTGTCGGCGAATTTTTGCGACTACAACAGTCCCAATGTTTGGCCTCCGATCTCCCCAGATATTAACCTCATGGATTATTATGAATGTGATTTCTTC
>CM042161.1:72720533-72748033 GCA_023376005.1 Doryteuthis pealeii | reverse complement strand
TGAAAACGTGAGGATTCATTTTTAAAATTGCCAAGGGTAAAACTAAAATATTTAAGGAAAACGAGGGAAATAAAATTAAAGAAATAAAAGATAAATACATGAATAAATAAATATTAATAAAAACGAAAAATAAATATGGAGAAATGGATTTCCTGAAGACTTGATAAAAAATCGATTACTGGTTTGTGACTGCTGCTGCTGCTGTGGCTGCTGCTGCTGCTGTTTTTTTTTCTTTTTTTCTTGTTTTTTCTGGTTGAAATATTTTCGTCTAATTCGGAGTACTGATTGACTTTATTCAAGACGAGCAGAGCTCGTTCGACTTTGTTGATTTTCTAAACTCACTCCAGCAAGCAGTCAGCACAGCTGCAGGTTGAACAACGGCGAGCTGTCGTGGAAGGTGTGAGGGCATAAAAAAAGGTGAATCTTTGGACGTGTTTGTTGTGGGAAACATTACTTCTGATGCATATATGTCATTCCAATACAATTTATTGTAAAATCCGTTACATTTCATTTTTATAGTAAAATGATTTTAAATTATTTGTCATAGTAATGTTATTTTATAGTAAGGTCATTCCAATGTATTTCGGTTTGGTTTGGTTTGTTTTACGGCATATCAAACTCGGTGGGTCATTTGATACCGACAAAGTTTTGAAATAAATTCATCCTGAATGGATACTATTTTTTATATAAACATTTTTATAGAGTGGACCTCCGAGCAATGATGATGAAGGGGTGCTCAACATTCCTCAAACCTCCAAAACTGGAACTTCACCATCAGATAGATTTTAACATAATTCCCAGGATATGAAGACCCTCAGCCACCGCTTTCTAGCACGCATATGATAAAAAGGGTTGGGGCTTACCATAAGAGCAATAAGGTTGGGGCAGTCATATAGGTGCTAGGGCTTGACATGACCAGCCGATTGATCGGTGTAGGCCTCTCCGATCGCCCATTTAGCCTAAGTAAGGGTCAACGTGGAGTGGGGCATATCATTGATTGCTCAGCCACACGGATTCCGTCCTTAATCATCACGGGTCACCACCTAAGGCCAACAGGTGGCCCCATTTAGGGAGTCTTATTTCTATTTAACCCATAGATGGCATCCAAACAAGTACTACCACCCCTCCTGAGTTCGACAAGAAATAGCCAAAAAAGACAGCAAACCTATTGACGCTACATTATTTTGGGCGAGTCATTCGTGCCGACAATAGGTCGCATCACTCGTGTCCGACATTCCGTTTCATGTGAGATGAAGATACAATGAATGAGTGGAGACCAATGGAAAATGGACATTGAAGCTCTGATGGTCTTTTGTTGCCTTAGCAATGGTTGTACGAGGTCAGAATAATAACATTCATAATTCATGGTGGTGTCTGGAAGCGCTTCAAGTAGACTCATAGACCCGACTCTAATATAATAAGTTTTGAAAGGTTAGTGGTTTTTCTACGAACAGGAATAGTTGGGTTTCTAAAATGACAGAGATACATCATCAACAATGTTTTGCACCAATCGTGCACTCTCTCATTCCTCTTCATACTGATTGTATGGCACACACACACACATATATATATATATACTAGCAAATATATGCACCCTCCGGGTGCAATTATTTAACTTTTAATGTAATAAAATATTGTATTAAATTAGAAAGGCTAATGAAACTAAATAAGAATACAGATAAAAAGATTTGAAACAGAGGGAGTATAATAAAAGATTTGAAACAGAGGGAGTATAATAAAAAATGGAACAACTAAAACTTACTCATCCATCACTCTCGTCTTTCATTGTTATTTTTTCTAATTTAACTATTTAGTTATAAGAGGAAGTAAAGTATAAAATGACAGTTATTTTATCTTGTTAATGGATTTCATTTAAGATTCATTGAAGAGATTTTTGCTTATATTCATTAAAATAAAACCAAACAGTTAGAAATCAATAATACTAAGCACATATTTATTAAATTCGATTTTTTAATATTAATATGCAAATTAGTCTTCCCGTTCACACTGTAAACCGCTATTTTGTTGTATATATAAATATAATTAATAGTTAACAGTATTAATAATGTAAGACAATTTTATTAATAATTGAGGTTAAATAAAAATAAAATCATGGAGAATGTGATGTCAATAACTAAGAGAATTGTGACTTGAGTAGGAATATAGTTTCGGTTACAGACAGAAAAACACGCAATCTCCATTATAATAAGATATAAAATAAATAAAAAGATGTAAAGAGTGAAATCGAAGTAATGGAATAGAAAGAGGTTCTTATATGAACATAAAATACAAAATATAAGTAAAGAGCTCTTAGATATAAGTGTAAGAATATAAATAGCAAAGTATGGAAAATATGCTTTAATAAATGATACACAGTAGATACCCCTAGAAAGATAAAAGGCTGGTAAACTCAGAAAACTTGGAAAAAAGACATACCTTCCCTGCTCCCCACTTGACCCAATTAGAGCGAAACGGCATCTAGACCATAAATTAAAATCCTGTTGGTCAGTCAAAATAAACTTAGGAATTTACCAAAGAGACTAGGCAGACAAATTAAAAAAAAACACCGCCAGCCAGGAAAAAAAAAAAGAAAAAAAAAAAAAGAATTTCCACCAATAAAAAAAGACACTTGAAAAGAAAGAATGCAATATGACCACCCCTGAATGAGGGAGGTGAAATGTATGAATATAAAATGAGTTTGGCCATGTGCCTGTCTAAATAAAATATATCAGTGGTCTAAAGAAGCTCGTGAGCATACTCGCGAGTGGAAATGGTCCATAACCACGATGCCCATGGTATTTAAGGCCTTTTATTCATTATATATATATATATATATATATATATATATATATATATATATATATATATATATAGATATAGATAGATAGATAGATAGATAGATAGATAGATAGATAGATAGATAGATAAATAAAGGATGGTATGGAGGCGCGTGGGCTAGTGGTTAGAGTCGTGGAAAATGGACTCGTCGATTCGAGTTCAATTCCTAGACGAAGCTGTTGGTATTTCACATTGCGTTAATACCCTTGGGACAGGTATAAATCCATATATTCTCCCTCCAGCTATGGGTTAAATAGTAGGATAGACTGGACCCTTCAGCCTTGGGTAGGTAACCAGTCTAGGAGAGGGATAACTCTGAATTCAAAATTCCCTCCAGCTATGGGTTAAATAATAAGGCAGACTGGGCCCTTCAGCCTTGGGTAGGTAACCAGTCTAGGAGAAGGATAACTCTGAATTCAAAATTCCTGAGGTCAGTCGTTGATTGGGTTTGTGGCAACCCTTGATGCACCAATTCTTTCCTATCGACTGTGCCAAAAAGTGTGGATGTTCCAACACAAGCCTTCACCACTATAAACAAATCACTGTGTGGATGTTCATTGTATGAACACCCATACGTCGATCAACGGGAGAGTCCGTCATAGATAAAAGGGTATGAAAACACACAGTGCTATTAAAATGAAAATATTTTATATCATATTCATAGCTAATATTGAACAATAATTCGATTTTTAAAAATCATCATTAGAGTTTGTTTTTAATCCGGACTCATCGAGAGAGATGCAGAAAATAATTTAAATCCAAACAACACTGCTTCCGCTTTGAATTTAAATTATTTTCTCTCTCTTTCTCTCTGCTTCTGTCTCTCTTTCTCTAAAACTGGTAAATGGCGCTACACACGCACATACACAAACTCACACACAGGAATCCACACATACAAACTGCTCTTCACTCTTCAAATGTTTAGCAAACTAACCCCCACACACGCCATCATCTTTCTCTGTCTGTCTGTCTGTCTCTCTCTATATATATATATTGTAAGTATATATGTAAAAATATAACAGCATATATAGATTTTTTGCTTATAGCCTATTTCAGGAAGCCTAGACCAAGTGTCTAAAGTTCCCAATCATCAGATGCAAATGATGATTTATATCTTATGATTGGGAAATTTCGACACTTGGTCTAGGCTTCCTGAAATAGGCTATAAGCAAAAAATTTAAATCTGTTATATTTTTTTACTTATATAATTTTGCTCTGTGACTCTTACAATAAGAGCACACATTGAGCTTTGCAATCTACGACACTTAAAAAAAACGTCTATGTCATAAGGAAGACTCTTCTCTGGATTTTTGGATTATATATATATATATATATATATATATATATATATATATATATATATATAGTATGAACAAAAAGTAATAAGACAAACAGGAATATTTCTTATATGTTATTTATTCTCAACTAGTTTCGACCTTAGGTCATCGTCAGGAGAAAATTTCTTATTTGAAGAAATTGTTTTTAGATTTTTTGAAACGAAGCATTATGGAAGAACTATAAAAATTGGAGTATTTTTGAGGGTTTGACATGCTATTAAAATCTGGGTAGAAGAGTGTGTTAGTAGTAGCAAGTCCATCTGTTCCGTGAAAAACCTCTTTGAGGTGGGTTATTTTTTGAATACTCTTATATCTGTGAGGAGGGTTCTTGAGAGTTGTGTATAGGACCATATATGTATACATATGAATGTATATATATATAGTTTTTCGCTTAATATTTGATGATTGAAGAACAGGGAATTAGGTTCCAAACTGACATAGTAAGTTAAGCGCAAATCATTTTGCTGTTTTAGTTCGATTAACCCACTACTAAATAAAAAGAAAAAATTTAAAATAGAATAAACAATAAAAAGAAGGAAACTTATATTTGTTCTTACGAGAATATAGGATTACATTACCAAAAGACACGGAAAGATGCCAGGTGAAATTTTAATAAGTCAGTCTTTATGAATGTTAATGTAAATTAAAATGGCTGAATTAAAAACAAACATTAAAATCATTTTGTAAGATTTCTAAGAAAGTGGGTATTTACCTAATCTAAATGTATTAAGAGCCAATATTTTGTCCGTGCTGGCTGCTTATGAAACGTAACATACACATACGTTTCGCACTCTCCAATCTGTCTCTCTTTTTCTTTCCCCTCTCTCTCCCTATGTCACTGGGAAACTAACACAAAAAACGAGAAGCTAATCAAGATATACATAGCGAGGGGGAAAGTGACATGCAGAATGTCAAGTGAGAGACAGTACTGTTAACTCAATTCTTAAAGTAAGGAATATTCTATTGTAACTTTCGTGTAATTAATCTAAACAGTAAAAAATGTAAATAAAAATAGCTGAATTAAAAACTAACAAAATCATTTTCTAAGATTTCTAAGAAAGGGGATATTTACCTAATCTAAATGTATTAAGAGCCAATATGTTGGCCAAGCTGGCTGCTTGTGAAAGGTAACATACAAATACGTTTCACACACTCTAATCTCTCTCTCTACGTCACTGTGAAAGTAACACACAACGAGAAGGTAATCAAGATATACATAGTGAGGGGGAAAGTGACAGGCAAAATGTCAAGTGAGAGACGGTAGTGTTAACTCAATTCTAAAAGTAAGGAATATTGTATTATAACTTTCGTGTAATTAAACTAAAGAGTAAAAAATGCAAATAAAAATAGCTGAATTAAAAACTAACATAAAATCATTTTGTAAGATTTCTAAGAAAGGGTATATTTACATAATCTAAATGTATTAAGAGTAACATACAAATATGTTTCCCACTCTCCAATCTCTCTCTCTCACACACACACACACACACAGAGGAACGAACACATATAACGAAAAGGCAATCAAGATATACAGAGCCAGGGGGAAAGTGACAGGCAAAATGTCGAGTAAGAGACGGTACGGTTAGCTCAATTCTAAAAGTAAGGAATATTCTATTATAACTTTAGTGTAATTAAACTAAACAGTAATAAAAGTCTTTAGGAGTCAAAAATTGATTCGCTCAGCATTTGTATGATAATAGATAATGGAAAACGCCCTAATCAATAAAGTTTGTATTTTCGGTCAACATTTAAAGTTGAATAATGAATATTATTCTGAGCATTGATGATCAACTCTTTGATCATTTTCAGTAATCGATCGACCTTTTA
Organism: Doryteuthis pealeii; assembly: GCA_023376005.1. NCBI lineage: Eukaryota > Metazoa > Mollusca > Cephalopoda > Myopsida > Loliginidae > Doryteuthis > Doryteuthis pealeii. The sequence goes on along the minus strand of CM042161.1, from coordinate 72,742,031 downwards.
TCGGATCGATAATACACATGACGAAGGGGAGGAGAAAATGAACGAACCCAAATTGCACATACCCCCCACACCAAAAAAAAAATGAATGACCAACAAGCACAAAACGAATCAGTTAATCAAACGAATTAATCAATTTTGGGTTTTTTGCTCTCTTGTTTTTTTTTTAATGAGTGAACAGTACCGTCCTTTATTCACCTCACTTAAGGCTTTTGCTTCGACTTGTAATAACTTAGATCGTTGTGCATTTCTTTTTTGTTAGCTTGATATTTATTTAGGTTCACCTCGTGCAGATTGACTAAATGGGCGGAGAACTGGAATGTATTAGATCAAAATCCCTCAAGAAGGTATAATTATAGAATTATTTTAAATACGCGTACACACACGAATAATTATAGATATTAGAGTGACAAAAGAATTATAATTGAACTATTCATTAATATAAGGACAACATATATATATATATATATATTTATATTTAGGAGATTATGTGCTAAATTGAAGTCATACCTAATTTGAAAATTAATTAGTTATAATTAAATGAATTAGGCGTGCATATCGGTTTAAATGTAAGGCGTAAACAAATAAAGGAAAGAAAGTATAGAATGGATAATATAAGATATTTTAATCAATTTTACTTACAAGTGTTTTGGTCAGGAGTTTATCCATGTGTACATTATTCAAGTCATCTATGTATATATATGAAATATGGAAACAGGATGAGGAAATTAATCCGACAATATGAATTTATATATATATATATATATATATATATATATATTCGAAGAATTATATATTTATGCATACATATATATGTAGTATCCATATATATGAAGTATACATATATATATATATATATATATAACATATATATATATATATAAAGTATAAATAAATATTTATATTTATATATATGAAATATATATATGAAGTGTATATATTTATATTTGAAGGATAAACATATAAGTGTATATATATATATATATATATATATTTATTTATTTATTTTATATTTTGTGTGTGTGTCTGTGTTTAGCATTGACCTGTATTTGATAAATTAGTTATGCTACTCCAACGGAAACGTTGAAGCGACACTTGTACAATATATATATATATATATATATATATATATATATATATATATATGGCACTGAACAGATTGACATATGCTCTGAGCATCTTCATCTTATTGTCATGATGTTTTCGTGATCTAACCCTATTAATACTTGACCAACTGTTCTTTGGCTGTCATCTCACTGGACTTGAAGGCGACATTTTGTCCAGAGAATAGAGGTTAACCTATCTCTAACCTGTGACTTGTAGGCAATATCATTTTCTACTGATCAAAAGATTCCAATTTTCCACTTGGATGAACAATGGAATTTTGATCTTAGGAAGCTCAAGTACTGAGTTCAGATCAAGCATTTGGTTGTTTCTTACTTCCTTCTTTCCTTCTCAAACTGAATTCTAGGTTACTTCTCGCACATCAAAAATACAAAAAAAAAACAAAACAAACCAAAACAACAACAACTAACAAAAAAAATAATAAAAAAAATAAAATAAAGTATGAGACGCAAAAATAAGTAAAGTCTTGTCGTTCATGGTCCAGACAGTTTTTCTTTCTTCTCTTGTGTTCATTCATATCATTACTAAATCTACGCACACATTGAAGTGCAACGGAGGGGTGAACACTATCAACAAATATGTGTTACAATCTCATGCAAGAGCGCTTGTCAAGTGGAATTGGATCCTTGGTAATCCTCTGATAAAGAATCCTTTGGTTCTTCTGGTAAAGAATCCTGAGTATTGTAAGTCCCTACTTAATGATTGCAAGTACAGCTGTGGCAAGTATCAGTGTTTAAGTAGTGTATCAGGCACGCATTAGGACTGGTGGTTGGCGAAGGAATAAACCACATGACCTCGGCTAGTCTATAAATCCAGGTGGGGAATGGTAGTACACCTTATATCAAAAAACATTCCAACAATATGTAACGTTTAATTCCAAAAGAGATTTCCAAAAATATATTATGACAATTTGCCGAAAATTTAGGTCGTGCTTGTGAAACCGTTTTCGTGGTAAGAGAATTGGAACCTTACCATTAGATATAGATACCCAAGACACTAAGACCCTCTGGTATTATCGTTCTGGGTATGACGCTAAACTGCATCTAATGGTGAAGTTAGAGTTTTAGAGCTCTGGAAAGTGTGGAGTACCCCTTCATTCCCATTAGTCCCAGGTTCACTCTTATTCGGAGTGGTATTACCCGTTAATCTCCCATCTACAATTTAAATAGATAAAAATGTGTTTCAGATAAAGCATAAGGTTATTTCTTTCTTTCTTTATTCCCTCTCAAACTGAATGCTATATTAATTCTCGCACAATACAGTTAAAAAAAAATGAGACAGAAAAATGAGGTCCAGTTAATTTCAAATTTTTTTTCTTTCTTCTCTTGTGCGTATTCGGATCATGTACATATGGTGATTGCCACCTCTTAACAGAAGAAGGCCATTTCTACAAAGATCGGTTGTGAGCACGCAAGTGGCTCAGAAGTCCAGCTTTGCTTTTACACGCCCTGTCGCATAAAAACACGTGAGACCCCTTGCTTTCGCTTGTACATACACATGTTTTTCACGTGGTCGTCTGTCACCATGGGACCGCATATGACTCAAGAGACCAACCCGTGACAAGTAAGTCCTGCCACACATACTACATACATGGTCATACTTGAATGTACATATATACATACATATAGATCGATGTGTGTGTACATCCCTGTAACCAAATATACATACACACATATCTATCTATCTCTATCTCTCTCTCTCTCTCTCTCTATATATATATATATATATATATACACATTCAAGTATGACCATATATGTAGTATCTGTGGCAGGGCTAATCTGTTCACCGCTCTGTTGCACTTCAATGTGTGTGTACATCTCTGTAATCAAATATACATACATACATATCTATCTAAGTGCAACAGAGAGGTGAACTATATCAACAAATATGAAACGTTTGATTTCAAAAGAGATTTCCAAAAAAATATATTATAGTAATCTGCTGAAATCTTCATAAAATACGTCCATTTGGAGCGTGCTAGTGTACCCGTTATCGTCGTGAGAAATCGGTGTGGAGGCATGTGGTGTGATGGTTAGAGTCGTAGAAAATGGACTCTTCGACTTCAAATCCTGGATGATGCTTGGTGAAGGTATGCAGCCAACTACTAATCTTCCTCCAGCTATGGGTAAACTGAAGAATAGACTGGGCCCTTTAGCCTTGGCTAGCTAACAAGTCTAGGAGAAGGAAAAATCTGTATTCAAATCTGTTAAAACCGCTTAAGAAAGCCAAATACAAGAAACTAAATAAGAACGCATATAAATAAATAATAGCTTAATTCTAAAATACGGTTGGCTCTTTGGTTGGCCCCTTGGTTCGTCAATGCATCGCAGCCCTTGTTGGGTTATTTAATGTACATAATTCTGTCCTTTTAAACTATCTCCCTCCACCATTATTCATTACATCGCTTTGAGAATAGACCTGCGATCCCGTAGCCTCATTTTGAGGTCAGCATTGGGGTAATCACTGGACGGCCAATATTGGAAGGTAGTATTAACTTTTAGGAATTTTTTTTACCGTCCCCGGCAAACTGTCCCGGATGACGTATTGATCGTTCCGGATGTAATTTTTATCGTCCCCGGGACGACGGGACGCCATTAGTGTCAAGCCCTGGTTTTAAGGCATGTCAACTTTTGTTGGGTTATCTTATGCTGAAATGAGTTAAATAATGGTTTGTTGGTTGGTCTGCTATAAACAGATTGTCAGCGATCTCACTGACAATTTAAAGCGACAATTCTTCCCAGCCGTAGTTGTATCAGTGCTACTGTGCGGCTGCACCACCTGGACCCTAACGAAACTACTGGAGAATAAACTAGACGGTAGCTGCACAAGAATGGTGTGTGCAGTCTTAAGCAAGACGTGGAAACAACAGAAGAATACACTTATTTTAATTGAATACATAACATTATTCATAGGATTGTTTTTAATACGTTTGAGAATAAAACAGTAATATTAGATTTTAATTAAGCTTTTTCTAATAACAATATTAGAAATCAGCATTAAATAACCCAACAAGGGTTGCGCATTGGCCAACCAAGGGGCCAACCAATGGGGCAACCGGAGTTAAGCTATCATTCCCAACCTTCGAGTTAAGCTATCATTCCAACCTTCGAGTTAGCTATCATTCCCAACCTTCGAGTTTAGCTATCATTCCCAACCTTCGAGTTAGCTATCATCCCAACCTTCGAGTTAGCTATCATTCCCAACCTTCGAGTTTAGCTATCATTCCCAACCTTCGAGTTTAGCTATCATTCCCAACCTTCGAGTTTAGCTATCTTCCCAACCTTCGAGTTAGCTATCATTCCCAACCTTCGAGTTTAGCTATCATTCCAACCTTCGAGTTTAGCTATCATTTCCAACCTTCGAGTTTAGCTATCATTTCCAACCTTCGAGTTTAGCTATCATTCCAACCTTCGAGTTTAGCTATCATTTCCAACCTTCGAGTTTAGCTATCATTTCCAACCTTCGAGTTTAGCTATCATTTCCAACCTTCGAGTCGAGTTAGCTATCATTCCAACCTTCGAGTTTAGCTATCATTTCCAACCTTCGTATTTCCAACCTCGTAAACCCAGGAATTTTAGGTATCATTCGGCAAAGTTCACTAACGTATATTTGTGTCGCGTTCCCCGCAGCCATTTAGTTGCATATTTATAGCCATTGAATGCACTTAGGTGTCATACGGAAATGTCATATTTCGGTGTTAATATGGAAGGAGATGTACGCATTCAATATCTAATCTAAAATTGTGTTTATCTAAGGAACGGGGGGCAGCACGATATCCATTTCGTTCAAGACATATTTTCCCATACTTAAATACCTCAGAACAATAAGTGAAAATCTCTACATAAATATAAGAGTAAATGTACCGCATTATTGTACTTGCTCAAATGTCTTTATTACCCGACTGTCTCATCACATAACTCGTCGACGTCAGAGTTTATTACCGCCCAATCTTCGATGCCTTAAGAATGGGTCCCCGAGGTATGATTAGAATTAAAAATAGTCACGCTATAAAAGTCTTAGTGGGCGTTTTTATTACAATATAAGCATAACACTAAAAGGAACAGTTATTTTGCTTCCGTTAAAACACTGAGTGAGAGTATCCGACCCGCCCCTCGGGTTGGGGGTCCAGTCCCTGGATCTTACAAGCTAACATCGTTGATCCCAGGGGGAGTTCCAATCCCCGTACAACACCTGTCCCCCTCGATTTAAAGGGGCATGGCTGGGTTTAATGCCTAGTGCCGGATGTGCCCCCTTGACGGGGAATGCCAACGGGATCAACGCATTTTTTGCACCCGCCACCCATGAGCTTCGGTTCGTGGGTGGTCCCACATTAATAAGGCTTTGTGCCTAACACGTGCACATGGGGTACGTGGTAAATAAAGTAAAAGTAAAGTCGTCAGAGTGCCCTAAAGTCGGTATCAGCCAATCAGCGAGGGAGTCTATCGCCTTTTCACTAGCACTAGACCAAGCAGATTGTTTTTGCGTCTGAAGTGGAGCGCCACACCTACCATCAGCTCCTTACTTTACCGCACAGATCTCTGTGCTACTCATACGCTAAGTTGGCGAGGGCCGGTATCAAACTAGGAACCTTGTGGTTTCTAACCGAATGCTGTACCTATTAAGGTTCCATCTATGGAAAATGGGTATTAAAATATATGTCAAAAGCAATTGAGTTTGAAAACAAAAAATGAATGTTCAACAAGAATGAATAAAACAATATGTCTTTGGCATAAAATAACCCAACAAGGGTTGACATGCCGTAAAATCCAAACAACCAACCAACCAATCCATCTAAACTAGATCTCTATCGATTTGTTGAAGTGTAAGTATTTACTCAAACCATTCGCCACGGAACCCTGTCGGCTGAAACTTTAGAACATACCGACTGCACTTCTGCATAGGGATCCCCCCCCCAATGGGGCCGCCTGTTAGCCAGAGGTAGCGACCGTGATGCTTAAGGATGAAATCTTAGTGGCTGAGTAGCCCATAACATACAGCACTTTACTTTGGCCCTCACTTAAGCTAGACGGACAGTAGTAGAGTCCCCTCTCCCACAGCGATCAAACGACTGGTCACATATAATTGTCCCGACCCAATTCTTTGGGCAAACCCCTAATCTAACCAGTTCGCCACGGGAAGGATGTGACACAAAGTCACAAGAAGCGAGGTTCGAATTCACTATTCAGTATTAATGGATCTGCGACACTAGCTTGCTAACCATTATGCAACGATGGGACACGCTAGGTATTTACACGACCCGTTTGCTACGGGTAGGATGTGACACGAGGTCGCAAGAAGGGACAAACCAGCAAGGATCGAACTCGATATTCAGTAGTAAAAGATCTGCGAGACTACCTTGCTAACCATTACGCCACGATGGATGACCAAGGTATTTACCCGACCCATTCGCCACGGATATCATATGAGAAAGTTTTCCGAACCGATTTCAATCATTTGGACAGGATAAAAATCCAAATAAATAAACAAATAAATGAATAACTAAAAAACAATAGCCAGGATCAAACTCGCTATTCAGTAGTAATAGATCTGCGAGACTACCACGTTAACCAATACGCCGTGGTGAGATGTCCAATTTTTTTACCTAAACCATTCGCCACGAATATGATATGAAAATGTTTTCTGAGCAGATTTCAGCCACTTGGACAGGATAAAAATTCAACAAATAAAAATAAAAAAAAGTAAAAAATGACAACAGTAAGAATCAAACTCGTTATTCAGTAGTAAAAGATCTGCGAAAATACCTCGCTAACCAATACGCCATGGGGAGATGCCGAAATTATTTACCCAAACCATTCGCCACGAATATGATATCCGAGCCGATTTCAGCCATTTGGACATGATAAACATTCAACAAAAACAAAATAAAAAAAAAATAAAAAAATAAATAAATAAAATACGACAATAGTAAGGATCAAACTAGCTATTCAGTAGTAAAAGATCTGCGAGACTACCTTGCTAACCATTACGCCATGGTGAGGTGCCCGAGGTATCTACCCAAACCATTCGCCACGGACATGATATGAGGAAATTTTCCGAGCCGATTTCATCCACTTGGACAGGATAATGATTCAACAATAAATAAATAAATAAATAAATAAATAAATAAATAAAAATAAAAAACAAACAAAACCAACGCCCATGGCAGGCGACTTAGTACTGATCTTGTAAACCTTTGGAAGTATTCTTTAAGTAGAGCACTTCAGAAAAGACGGTCCTCTGAAAATTGGTCCTTGCCAAATAAAAATACCAATTAGTTTCTCCCTGAAAATATTTTTGATAGTGTCCGGACTTGATGGCATCGTATGAGATCAATTTTATGAAAAACAAACAATAAATAAATAAATAAAAAGAAATAAAAAAATAGTTTATCAAGGCAGATAAGTGCTTGTCGTATTTCTTTGATATTTCTTTAGATATCCTTCATGTTATTGGAATCAAAAGGAAGAACCGTGGAGGCAGGTTTGTGTTGGGTCAATGTTCTCAGGTCACTGCTCTGATGCGAAAACGAATTAAAAAAATAATGTCGCTAAATTTATTTCAGTTCATCTCGTCTTTCAATGCTGATAAATTTTACAAGATAAAAGGGTGGGAAAAAATGGCAAAGAAATATTCAGGAATTTCTGGATAAATTAATTATCAAACAAATTTGAATTAGTGGAGGTTAACACATTAATTAAATTTGTAAAGGCTTCCATAAAAGTTTTATTGGAACGTATGTTTCTTTTTTTTTATACTTCTAATTTATAAATTAAATCTTAGGCTTTTAAGAATAAAAAAATATTACTCAGGATGTTTTTTTGCTGGTTATTAATTTGCTCTTCATTTTTTATACAATCAATCAATCAATCAATCTATCTATCTATATATATCTCTCTCTCTATATATATATATATATATATATATATATATATATAAAGATAGACCTAATATCAGAGAAACCCACTAAAGTTTCGCTAAGTGCTTTTCAGGGCTAAGATCAGACTTTTGTTTTTGTATGAAGATATATATCTTTATATATATTATATATATAATATATATATATATAAAGATAGACCTAATGAGTCAGAGAAACCCACTAAAAGTTTCGCTAAGTGTTTTTCAGGGCTAAGATCAGACTTTTGTTTTTTGTATGAAGATATATATCTTTATATATATATATATATATATATATATATATAAATCGTTTTTTCTTTTGGCTAAATATTGTACCAATAGATTTTTGGTTGGTACGATTATCTTGGTCTTAGACACATAGAAAGATACGAATAGAGTAATACAGATGTATATATATATATATATATATATATATATATATATATATATATATATATATATTTACATCTGTATTACTCTATTCGTATCTTTCTATCTATGTGTCTATCTCGTTATGTTTATATCTATCTATTTTTGTTCATTTCTATATATTTGTATGTTCTATCGATCTATCTATCAGTCTGTCTACGTTCACATCTATCTTACTCTATTCTTATCTATCTATCTACCAATATCATTATGTTCATAATCTATCTCCTTCTGTTCATATCTATCTATCTGACACATTCTGTTAGAATCTATCTATTTGAATTGGTTTTTGCTTTATTTATATCTCTTAATCTATCTATCTATCTTGTTCTGTTCACACACACACACAATATATATATATATATATATATATATATATAATATATATATTAATATATATGCCTTTGTATAAAACAACACACTGGGTGTTAGATACCTCGTACAGTTATAGGATTGTCTTAGAATTTTTGTCGCACCCTTTGCAGTTGATGTAATAAAGGTTTCCCTCTTCAAATCAGGAATAAAATGAAGACTTAAGAATTTCTCAACATCTTTTCATGGAGATCCATCCGTTCATCTAGTGAGGAGATCAAGAGAATTAAGGAAATGTTGGAAAGATAACAGCATAATGTTTGCAATGCTGAAGGACACGAGCCATTTCCTACTTCAATACACAATTTAATTAATGTTAGAGTAGAAACCATGTGTATTGATGAGATGAGGCTTGATATGAATAAATATGTTATTTCGGACTGTTGTCCTCATCTTTATTGCGTATTTTTAACAATTCCTTTTTTATTTCTTTTTTCTTCTCTTTTTTCTTTTCTTTTCTTTTCTTTATGTTATGAATGAAATGGTCGGATATTGTCTGGTTAACCAAACAATATTAGATACATATACATACAAAAAAAAATTCAAACCCATTGTCAACAGATATTTCAAAAGTAAGAAACTATAGTTATATGCCCATTTCATTCATAACAAAGAAAAAAGAGAAGAAAAGAAAAAAAAGAGAAGAAGAGGAGAAAAAAGAAAGAAAAAAAAAAGAAAAAATATAACGACACACACAAAAAAAGAAGCACGTCCATTTCTGAAAACCGTCTCTGAAGATAAAGTTTACTTTGAAATCGATAAGACAAAAAAACAAAACAATATCTTTTTGTTTTTATTTTTTATATGCATTGTAATTGCCTTCAAATCATTAATATATAATAATAATAATAATGATGATAATAATAATATATATATATATATATATATATATATATATATATATATGTGTGTGTGTGTGTGTGTATGTGTGAATACCGAAGAATTTAAGCTATATACTACAGAACGTTGCATTGAAGATAACCAAAGAGGCAGGTCTTCTTCCTGATCTCAAACCCCGGTAACTGATCTTAGCAACAAATGCGCACCATTTTCAGTCTTCGAGAAACATTATAAATGGAACCCTCGATAAACCAAAATTTGCATTTACTCTTCTGTTTCAATAGAAATGTTGCCAATGCTTATTTACCGAGCGAAATATTCCTCATTGCCCGATCTGCAGGTTCCTTCTGCTTTTTCAGTCTTTTCTGAAAGGAGAATAAAAGCCATAGAATCTCGGGATTCAATTCGAAGAGAAACAACTTACAAATATTATCTACGCTTCTATTTCCGATGTTGTGCACACACAGAAAAACAAGTCCAAGGAAAAAGAAAAATGTCCCGAGGCAAAGTGCGCAATTGCGGAAGTTTTTCAGAGCAACCGGAACCTTCATCAGCAGCAACCAAAACTTGCAAGAACACTTTCAGCTTTCTACGGGGAAAATAGACTTTATAGTTTTCTATGTGTTCCCTGCTGCCTTTTCGTCTCGATTTATCAATAGACGTCGATGAATAGTGGTAAATCACTCTGTAGATTTTAGTAGATGTTTATAGTCATAATGATAGAGAATTTAAGTATCTTATGGGGCCGGTTTAGCTCAATTGGTAGAGCATCGGTCTAGGTATTACAAAGGTCCTGGTTCCATACTAGCCCTCGCCAACTCAGCGCATGTTTCTAAGCTTTGATATGTGCAGTAAATTGGTGAGTTGATAGTAGGTGTGGCGCTCCAGCTCAGATGTAAAAACTATCTGGTCTACGGTTAGTGAAAAGGGGATAGACTTCCTCGCTGTGCGGCTAATATTGACAATAGGCCACTGCGCAAGACTTGTTTAGCTCAGTCGGTAAAGCATCTGGCAAAGAACCACAAGAATCCCGGTTCGATACCAACCCTCACCAACTCAGCGCATGTGTTTCTCAGCTTGTATATATGCGGTAAATTGGGAAGCTGGTTGGTAGGTCTGGCACTCCACCTTAGACGCAAAAACAATCTCCCTGGTCTATAGCTAGTGAAATGGGGATAGACTCCCTCGCTGTCTGGCTAATACCGATACTAGGCCATTCCAACGACTTTACTTTTATGTCACTATATGAGCACTACATACCCTTGGGAAAGGTATGAATTCTACTTTCCCTCCAGCTATGGGTAAATAGTAGGGAAGACTGGGCTATTTAACCATGGTTAGGCAATCGGTCTAGGAGAAGGAAAACTCTGAATTCAAACCTGTTTAACTCCGCTTAAGAAATTGACCTTGTGTCGCATCCTGCTCGTGCGGAGGGGTTGGTAAATATATATATGAGCACTAAGTAACTATATACGTATTAAAGTCACTATATACGCATTAAATTCACTATACAAGAACTGTCACTATATACGCACTAAAGTCCCTATATAAGTGTTATATACTGGCATCAAATGGCTAAATGTTATATAGCGGCTTCTTCAAACTCTGAATCGTGTAGTTAGTATATGTTGCGGGTATGTATATCACGTGGCAAAGTGTGTAGTCGGACTTAAGAAACCACAACACATGGGTATTGTAAAAACTTGCGTTTATTTCTTTTCCTCGGCTGGTGGGTGGCGAGCGCTGACAATGACTACTACTACTGCTGGGGTGGTGAGGTGAAGGAATGGCTGGTGCGTCCCACAGCCGTTGGCTGCAATGGACCGTGAGCGTCTGTCGCTCACTTGTTCTCCGTCCGCTGTCTCCTGTATGACTCTCTCTGACCTGGGATCCCTGACTTCCTTTTATATATATATATATCAAACGCCTACGCGTTTTCTTTTGTTATCTTTATCAGCGGACAAATCTATTTCCGAACTTATTGTTTCCCCTGCAATATGTGTGACCGCATCTGAAAGTCCAGAATTGGACTAATGAGCCAGCATAGGTTCCACAATTGAAGACATGGAGTGACGTCATCTTTGACGAACTTCGAAAAGAAAGAAAGAAACTGTAGTATGCTACGCTCAAAAACATGATAGCCCAGCAATATGTTAAATAGTACCATTAATAATATACTTAAAGGATGGCTTTGACATTATTGTTTTGTTTTGTTTTACGACCTTTAATGGTAAATAAATTGATTTTGATAAACAAAACGGGTTCCTTACAGTACCTGCTGTTGTTTAAGTAGTCACCTAATTAAGTAATGAAAAGGCTTGACTTTGGTGATCTAGCAGGGATTTTCTTTTTGTTTTACAGCACATCAACCCAAATCGGGTCATTTGATACTACATCTTATTATAATGGAGATTGTGTGTTTTTCTGTCTGTAGCCGAAACTATATTCCTACTCAAGTCACAATTCTCTTAGTTATTGACATCACATTCTCCATGATTTTATTTTTATCTAAACCTCAATTATTAATAAAATTGTCTTACATTATTAATACTGTTAACTATGTCTACATACTGACAACATGCAATTATATTTATATATACAACAAAATAGCGGTTTACAGTGTGAATGGGAAGGCTAATTTGCATATTAATATTAAAAAATCGAATTTAATAAATATGTGTTTAGTGTTATTGATTTCTAATTGTTTGGTTTTATTTTAATGAATATAAGCAAAAATCTCTTCAATGAATATTAAATGAAATCCATTAACAAGAAAAAATAACTGTCATTTTATTCTTTACTTCCTCTTTTAACTAAATACTTAAATTAGAAAAAATAACAATGAAAGACGAGAGTGATGGAAGAGTAAGTTTCAGTTGTTCCATTTTTTATTATACTCCCTCTGTTTCAAATCTTTTATTATACTCCCTCTGTTTCAAATCTTTTTATCTGTATTCTTATTTAGTTTCATTAGCCTTTCTAATTTAATATGATATTTTATTACATTAAAACTTAAATACTTGCACCCGGAGGGTGCATATATTTGCTAGTTTTAATAAAGTCCCTGTATACGTCGCAGTAATGTCCCGAGTTAAGTGACTTTATCAAGGAGTAACTAATACATCGTCAATATAATTATTACATGAAATAATGGAAAGCTGTATTATCTATATATGCTACATGGGTTAGCTCAGTCGGTAGAGAGTTCGGTTAGAAACCACAAGGTTCCTAGTTCGATACCGGTCCTAGCCAACTCAGCGTATGAGTAGCACAGGGATCTGTGCGGTAAAGTAAGGAGCTGATGGTAGGTGTGGCGCTCCACCTCAGATGCTAAAACAATCTCCTTGATCTAGTGCTATTGAAAAGGGGATGGACTCCCTCGCTGACTGGCTGATACCGACTTTAGGCCGCCCCGTCGACTTTACTTACTTACATATGCTACGGGCCTTTTAACACTGCATATTGATAAAGTGTGATCAATTTTAAAGCGGAGTTTAACATGTTTGAATTCAGAGTTTTCCTTCTTTATTATGAACAATATCAACGAAATGTATTTCGGTAAATATTTTGAGATAGAATTACAACAATATATATATATAAATTTATATATATACATTTTTGGTACAGTTGAATTTATATAGGATTTTTAAAAATAAGGATATACTTTTATTGATCAACAAATTTTTGATAGAGCGAAAGAGAAAAGAAAAAAAAGGAAAGATTTAAGGGCCCTTTGCTGATAAATAAAAGTATGTCATTATTTCTTAAAATCTTATATATATATATATATATATATATATATATATATATATATATGTATGTTTGCTATATTTGTAAGTAAAGAGTGCTCAATATAATTTATAAGTTAGAGTAGACATGAAAATTGCACATGTGAGAAACTGTTACCAAGCATCGTTGGTTTATCCTATCATATATATATATATATAAAAGAACTCAAACTTTTCTCCTTTTTTATCCAGCGCTGGGGGGGGGGGGAGAATATTTGGATACATACCTTTCGCCAGGGTATTAGAACTAAGTGAAATACAACTAGCTTCGTCGAAGATTTAAACTTTAAATGACAATAACCATTACACTTCCGCCGCCACCTACTAAACTAACGTGTATGTCAGTTTGTTTAACATTTAAAAAAATCAGCACCATTTAATTAAAAATAGAGAAAATATAAACCTTATCTCCGTAGTTCAGCAATCCTCGACTTTTCGCAAAAATAATCCACATGATTTTTGATGGGTATTATGTAAAGAAACAAAATCTCTCCCACAAGAACAAGTTAGTTTCACGTGGTTGAACTAATTTTTGTTAGTTGATAACGAAACGAAGTTAATGGGCAAAGTTTTATTTTCAGACCGGAAGTCTATATTGGGTTAAATGCAATGATGCATTGTGGTCTTTATGCGGAGCCAATCCAATTCGCTTTCTGCCAAACGAAAATTCCAATTTTAGACTCTCATAATTAGAAGTTTGTTCTAAGAATATTCAGTTCACAGCAATTTCGAAATACTCACAGCTTAATAATGTTCACCCCGGCTTTACTATTCTGACCAAATTTATTTTTCATTTTCAGTTATCGAAACAAATCCATTTCACTTAAAGACAAACAAAAATAAAAACACATTTTAATAATAATAATAATAATAATAATAATAATAATATCAAAGCAAAAATTGATAAGACAACAAAACAGTAAATACAGACTGTGCGGTGACAGAGATGAGACTGTAAGGCTATTATAACAAGTCTCCCCAGGACTCTAGGACTCTCCTGAGTATTCTAGCGGATTGTAGCAATAATTTGGATGGTTTCAATTCTTCGTCTGATTTCCAGATCCTCCAATCTTTTTGGATAATAATAATAATAATAATAATAATAATAATAATAACATCAAAGCAAAAATTGATAAGACAACAAAACAGTAAATGTAGTCTGTGTAGTGACAGAGATGAGATTGTAAATCATGTATTAAACGAGTGTAGCAAACTAGCACAACAGGAATACAAAACTAGGCATGACTGGGTTGGGAAGGTGATTCACTGGGAATTATGCAAAAAAATTATTTTTTTTACCATAAAACAAAATGGCATATGCATAAACCAGAATCTGTTCTTGAGAATGAAATGCATAAGATTCTCTGAGACTTCGGGATAAAGACGAATCACCCTATCACAGCCAACAGAGAAGACCTTGTATTGATTAATAAAAAAAGAGAACTTGTCAACTGGCGGACTTTGCGGTTCCAGCTGATCACAGGATGAAGATGAAGGAAAACGAAAAGATGGACAAATACCTGGAGCTTGCCAGAGAATTGGAAAAGCTGTGGAATATGAGGGAGAATATGAGGGAGAATGTGAGACTAATTGTAGTTGGTGCACTTAGAACGGTCCCAAAAAGATTGGAAAAAAGATTGTGGAAATTAGGTTAAATAGATAAAGGTTACAGTTGTATTCTAACCTTCTTTTAAATACAACGCACACATTCACGCACACAAACACATATGGACAGGGCACACACACACACATAACTCACATACATACCAAACACGCACCCACACACACACACACACAAATACATATGGACAGGGCACACACACACACACACCAAACACACACACACAGCAATCAATATAAGGAGTAATAAATAATTAGCTGTGTCTAAAGAACACACACACACTGATGAAGGTAATAAATAAACCAGCTGCGCCTGAAGAACACACACACACTCACACATATAAAAAAACTACTAAAACCTATCGAATAATAATAATAATAATAATAATAATAATAATAATAATAATAATAAGATGAGACTAAACCATGTACTATGCGAATGTAGCAAACTAGCACAACGGGAGTACAAAACTAGAGACGACTGGGTTGGAAAGTTGATCCACTGGGAAATATGCAAAAAATTAAATTTTGACCATACAACAAAATGGTATATGCATAAACCAGAATCTGTTCTTGAGAACGAAACGCATAAAATTCTCTGGGACTTTGAGATAAAAACGGATCCCTTTATCCCAGCAAGAAGACTAGACCTAGTGTTGATAAACAAACAAGAAAGAACTTGTCAACTGGTGGATTTTGCAGTTCCAGCAGATCACAGGGTGAAGCTGAAGGAAAATGAAAAAATGGACAAATACCTGGACCTTGCCAGAGAACTGAAAACGTAATTAATAGATCGAAACACTGCAGCGTCGGCTTACCACTCAACTTATTTAAACCTGTGTTTTTTCAATGTTCTTAATATACCACATACCGTCGGATTCACTTCCGTCTCTTCACACACACATTATATATATATATATATATATATATATATAGTGTATAAATCAAGTGTGAATAATCTTATTGCAGTTTTGGCTGGTGAAACATCTGATATTGTTTTCCTTTATTTTTCTTTTTTTTTTTCTTTTTTTTTTTTTTTTCAATTAGTGCATACGTTTCGTTTGTCTTCGTTTTTTTTTGTCTTGTTATTTTATCAGCGAGTAAACTTAATGACTTTTTGTCTTGCGGCGTTGTTAGCTTGAGATAATTGTTCGTTATTTTCTTCACTAGGTGAGGTCCATGACGTGAATACTCAGATTTTCTCATTTTATATCCCCTGGTTGTTGGTTGTATATGCAATCACAATTTCGTGTTTTTTTTCTCTTTTCTTTTTCTTTATTTCAGATTAAAGTATGCATTAAATGCTGCCTGTTGTGTGGAACTCGACTGACATCATTAGTTTATTAAGGATTGCTGAGATAGAAAAAATAAGGTTAATTCATATAGGATATCCAGTTTCATATGTTTTCTTTCTTCTTTCTTCTCTGTTCTTAAATAACAGAATATCATACCGTTTGCAGCATATCAAAATTTCAAGGAATCATATTCAAATGCTACCAGGGCACAGTAAGTAAATATAGTAGATGGAGTGATCTACTGTTGGTATCTGTCGGACAACGAGGGAGTCTATCTCCTGTTCCTTGCGCTAGACCATGGAGACTGGTTTTTCGTTTGAGGTGGAGCGCCACACGTATCATCGGGAATTATTCAATCAAGTGCTACCAAGACACAATAAAATAAGTAAGTAAATAGACGGCGTGGCCTATTGTCGGTATCAGCCATACAGCAACGGAGTCTATCGCCTGTTCACTTTCGCTAGACCAGGGTGACTATTTTTTTTTGTTTGAGGTGGAGTGCCACACCTACCATCTGGAATCACTCATTCAAATTTACCAAGACACAAAAGCAAACGGAGTGACTTATTGTCGGTATCAGCCGGACAGCGACGGAGTCTATCTCCTGTTCACTTGCGCTAGACCAGGGAAGAATTGATTTTGTGTTTGAGGGAGTGCCACACCATCAGGAATCACTCATTCAAGTGACCATGACACAGTAAAGTAAGTAAGTAATAGCCTATCTCCTTTTCACTAGGGCTTATCCAGGGAGATTTTTTGCCACACCTACCATCAGCCCACCACTTTCCTGCACAAATCCAAACCCTGCTAATCAGGGTTAGTTGGAGAGGGCCGATATTGAACTGGAACCTTGGGGCTCCGAGTGGATGCTCTACCGACTGAGCTAAACCGCCTTTTCAAAGGCACAGCATTATCTAAAAGGCAAAGTAAAGTCGTCGGAGCGGCCTAATGTCGGTATCGTCCAGACAGCGAGGGAGTGTATCCCCTTTTTCCAGGAGATTGTTTTAGCATCTGAGGTGGAGCGCCACACCTACCCAGCTCCTCACTTTACCGCACGTATCCCTATGCTATTCTGCGCTGAGTTAGCGAAGGCCGGTATGGAACTAAGAACTTGTGATTCTTAGCCAAACACTCTACCTACTGAGTTGACTAAATTCACTTGAGGTAGGATCGCATTGATAGGAGAGCCACCGTGAGCGGTTTAAAGTAGGCAAAAAAGGTGTATTAATAAGAAATCAATAGGGTATTTGCACTTTTCTCTAGTCTCTACTAATAACATGGCAAATGGATTCAAATAGCAAAAAAAAAAAGCTTTTTTTTTCTGCCTAAAAGAATCGGATATCCTTGGCGGTTCGTCTCTCAATAACGCGGTTTCCTTTTTGATTATTTATAACGTCTTTGAAAATGAGTTCTTTGGTAATTTATTTGGTAAAAAAAAAACCCCGCCCCGTGAGGCACAAGCACCAAAGAAAGGTTTGTGAGTGAGATCATTAGTCTAATGACTGATTTGTTGATTTGGCTTTTCTTTGAGAAAAGAGAGGGGGAGGGCGGCACGTCTGGAAGATATGTTTAATGGGTGTAATTATTAAATTATTAATATTGTTAGAAAGGTTAAAAATGAAGAACAGTGTCATTGTTGGGGGGGGGGTGATAAAGGGAAGATGATAAAGGGGTGGTTATATATGAGAGATGCGGGGTTGAGAGAATTGGAGAGAAATAGAGATATTGGAAATAAAGATAGGAAAGATTGAAGAAGAAGAAGAAGAAGAAGAAAGAGAAGAAGCTGACGAAGCAAGAAAGTGAAAAAAGCAAAGAAAGATAAGAAGAAGAAGATGAAGAAGAAGCAAAAAAGCAATGAAGAAGAAGAGAAGCAAGAAAGAGAAGAAGCAGAAGAAGAAGAAGAAGAAGAGAAGCAGAAGAAGAAGAAGAAGAAGAAGAAGAGAAAGAAGAAGAGCAGAAAGAGAAAGAAGAAGAGAAAGAGAAGAAAGAAGAAGAAGAAGAAAGAAGCAAGAAGCAAGAAGAGGAAGAAGAAGAAGAAGAAGCAAGAAAGAAGGAGAAGAAGAAGAAGAAGCAAGAAGAGGAAGAAGAAAGAGAAGAGAGAAGAAGAGGAAAGGAAGAGGAAGAAGAGGAAGAAGAAGAAGAAGAAAGCGAAGAGGAAGAGGAAGAAGAGCAAAGAAGCGAAGAAGCAAAGAAAGCGAAGAAAAGAAGCGAAGAAGAAGAAGAAGAAGAGACGAAGAGAAGAAGGAGAAGAAGAAGAAGCAGAAGAAAGATTAAAAAAATGAGAGAATATAAAGAATGAGAGAAAGTAATAATTACTGTGATATTACCAAAGTGAATTAGCAAGAATATAAGGAATAACATGAATAAAAGTGGGAAGAGATCTAATCCTGCTGCAATTACTACGACTAGTAGTAGTAGTTACTGGAGGAAAATCAAGTGGTTGTTAATAAAAGACTTTGGTTGGTTGAGTTTTACGGCATGTCAACCCTTGTTGGGTCATTTTATGCTGAAAACGTTTTTTTTTATTCATTATTGATGATTTCTCATTTTGTTTTAAACACAATTTTTTCAATTTAACCTATATATCGAACCCTAGCAGATACTATCACTCCGGATCAGAGGGACAACTTTTGTCAAACGAAAACAAAAGAGAGGCAAGTGAAAGGAGAAAAATGGCGACAAAGATAAATTAACAAAAATAGAAGAAGAGAAGAAAGAAGATGCCATGATGATAGAAATGAGAAACCGTTCAAGAATTAGGGAAAATGAAAAATATATTTAATAGAAAAAGTAACGAGAGAAAAACTAATAATCAATTACTAATGAAAATTCGATTGGAAAAGGGAATTTAAAAATAGATAATTGAGGGTGGAAAGAAAGAATCAAAAGAATGCTGAAAAGCAACGGCTAAAGAAAGAAGAAAGAAAAGAAGAAAGAAAAAGAAAAGAAAGAAGAAAGAAAGAAAGAAAGAAGAAAGAAGAAAGAAGAAAAGAAAGAGAAAAAGAAAGAAGAAAAGAAAAGAAAAGAAAGAAAAGAGAAAGAAAGAAAAAGAAAGAAAGAAAGAAAGAAAAAGAAAGAAGAAAGAAAGAAAAGAAGAAAGAAGAAGAAGAAGGAAAGGAGAAAGAAAGAAGGAGAAAAGAAAAAGAAAGGAAGAAAAGAAGAAAAAGAAAAGAAAGAAAGAAGAAAGAAAGAAAGAAAGAAAGAAAGAAAGGAAAGAAAGAAAGAAGAAGGAAAGAAAGAAAAGAAGAAAGAAGAAAGAAAGAAAAGAAAAGAAAGAAAGAAAGAAAAAAGAAAAGAAGAAGAGAAAAGAAGGAAGAGAAAAGGAAAGAAAGAAAAGAAAGAAAGAAAAGAAAAGAAAGAGAAAGAAAAGAAAGAAAAGAAAGAAAGAAAAGAAGAAGAAGAAAGAAGAAAGGAAGAAGAAAGAAGAAAGAAGAAGAAAGAAAGAAAGAAAGAAGGAGAAAGAAAGGAAGAAAGAAAAGGAAAGAAAGAAAGAAAAGGAAAGAAAGGAAGAAAGAAAAGAAGAAGAAGAGAAAGAGAAGAGAAGAAAGAAAAAAGAAAGAAGAAGAAAGAAAGAAGGAAGAAAGAAAGAAAGAAAGGAAGGAGAAGGAAGAAGGAAAGAAAGGAAGATAAGTAAAGAAAAGAAGAAAAGAAGAAAGAAGAGATAGAAAGAAATATACATATATAAAGGCTGGTGGTGTGTAGTATGTCGGATGGACTACCTAAAATAAACAATTAATGACGAAGTAAATAACATTAAATTAACCCAGTTTTTTGCTTTTTTGTGGCAAAAATCATGAAGATTTGATTTATAATCTGAATATATATTATGGAGGAGCGTGGTCTAATGGTTAGAGTCATAGGAAATGGACTCGTCGATCCGAGTTCAATTCCTGGACGAAGCTGTTTGAATTTCACATAGCGCTAATACCCTTGAGAAAGGTATGAATCCAATTCTCCCCCCAGCTATGGATAAATATCAGGGCAGATTGGGTTCTATAACCTTGGCTAGGTAACCAGTTTAGAAGAAGGAAAACTCTGAATGCAAAACCTGTTAAACTCCGCTTAAGAAATTGACCTTGTGTCGCATCCTGCTCGTGCGGAGGAGTTGGTAAATATATATAATGAATATATTCAAAAAATTAAAATATACATAGTAATAGCCTTGAAATTCTACTTAAGAATGTTTCATTTGTAAATCGAAAAACTAAACAAATCAGTACACCAGGGTTTCCCTCTCTAACCCAGCGTCGCTTGGTAGCTGCTTCTAGTTAAGAAAAGAAAATTATGACGATTTGATTTATATTTGAATATATCTAAAAATTAAAGTATACATAGAAATAGCCTTGAAATTCTACTTAAAAATGTCCAGCATTTTAGATCTCAACTGTTACAAATCAGTACACCAGGGTTTCTCTATCTACCCGACGTTGCTGGGGTCAGCCGCTTCTCTTGTGTAAGAATAAAGAAAAAGGCGTGGAAGGAAAGTTGAAATGAAAGAAAACGAATAAAAATAGTTCATGTAATTTCGGACTAAGGAGAAAGTTCATCCCAAATGCATTGGAAATGACTCTTTGGGGTGATGGCTCTTGCGCTTGGGGCGATGTCGGATTATTGGTGGTGCTTGGCTGCGAACTGATTTCAGAGGTCGCACACCGAGTAACGTGTCCGCCTTGGGTCCGCCGCCTTTAAGTATATCAGTAGTGCTGACCCGAAGCACGTCGAGCGCGCCGGCGCGCACAAAACCCGCCCCACTTTGAGAATGGAGGCACTGGGGAGGATTAAATGAGGAATATTCATTCTCAGCAGAACACCATTCTGAGCTCACAGCGTCGACATCTGACATACTATCGAGTTCTCTTCTCTTTCCTATATTATTTTTTAAATTCAAAGTCAAAAATAGGGCCCTCGACGCTACACTCTCTCCTCTCTCCTCTCTCTCAACCATACAGCGACACACCTCGTCTCTTCTTTATAATCTTATTTATAATGAGGGAGAGTGTGGTGTTTTCTGTCTGTAACCGAAAACTATATTACTACTCAAGTCACATTTCCTTAGTTTATTGAAGCAATTCTTCAGGATATTATTTTAATTTAATCGTCATTATTAATAAATTGTTGTCAATTATTACATACTGTT
>CM042161.1:72695533-72715533 GCA_023376005.1 Doryteuthis pealeii | reverse complement strand
TTGAATTTAATATTGTACATATAAGGAATATTATAAATAAATGAATAAATGGATACCTCGGTAAAATATAAATTTATTTCGACATTTCCTTGCCTCTTCCGTCTGATTTTTACTAATTCGAATATTTATTTAAGCTCGTCGAATTGGATTGTCATAGTGCAACGACTTTAGAAGTTATAAAATAAAGATCCTAACACACACACACACACACATATAATATATTATATATTATATATATATGCGACAATATAGAAAATGGCTAACGAAAGTGGATAAATCCGGTCTACCAGGGCGTTTCAAAGCCTGGATTTACCAGCACACAATTCTCCCCAAAATAATTTGGCCCATGGCTATATATGAGTTTACGATGGCACATATAGAAAAATTGGAAGGTAAAATCAACTCAAGACTGAGAAGATGGCTGGGTTTACCAAAGTGCCTTAGCAGCATTGCATTCTATGGTAACGCCAACGCCCTGCAACTCCCCTTCAGAAGCCTAATTGAAGAATATAAGGTCACTAAACTGAGAACAGCTCTGCTATATAAAACGTCTAAAGATGCAAAAGTAGCCGGGGCGGGAATTGAAATCAACTCGGGCAAAAAGTGGGTAGCATTAAGGGAGGTAAATACGGCAGAAGAACGCCTTAGAACAAGAGATTTTAGGTACCGTCGCAGAAGGGCGTGCTGGCCTAGGATTTTCTACAACTATTCCAATACACAAAGCCACACCAAAGAAAAGACGTCATCTCGTTCAAGATGAAGTACGTAAAGGTATGGAGGAACAAAGGCTAGCTAGAATGGTTGGACTAAAACAGCAAGGGGCCTGCACTAAATGGAATTCCATAATACAACGTAGGATCAAATGGTCAGATATATGGCACGACCAAGCAAACGTTCTTAATCAGGTCAGTATACGATATCCTCCCGAGCCCGGCGAACCTGAGTATATGGTACAGAACGGAGTCGGCTCTATGCCCATTATGCAAACGAGTGGGGTCCCTAAAACACATTAAGCAGCTACTCAACAGCCCTTGCGGAAGGTCGGTATAGGTGGCGACACGCCTAATTCTTAGTGTTCGCCGATAATGCCATCCAGACTAATAAACTAATCCCAGAGAAGGACACTATAAAGTTTATTAAAGCAGGTACAAAGCCCAGTAAGACAAAGAAGCCCATACCAAATATTTTGTCGCCCGCAACAGACTGGGAGCTAAGGGTCAACTTAAAACAGAGATTGTTTTTCCTGACCACATTTGGAAAACAACGTTGAGCCCAGACCTAATATTCTTCTCAAATAGGATTAAAACAATCGTAATATGGGAGCTGTCCGTTCCCTGGGAAGAAAATATTTTGGAAGCACACGAAATGAAAAATTAAAATACGACGAATTAGTGGCACAATGTCGCACCAGTGGTTGGAAGGTATCATGCCTTCCAATTGAAGTGGGCGCAAGGGGTTTCACGGCAAAATCGGTGTGTAAAGCTTTTCTGATATCGGTCTGGTCGGGGCCAAAAAAAGATCGGCACTTAAATCAATCACTGACACAGCTGAAAGAAGTGCCAAATGGCTCTTCCTGAAAAGAAATTATTCATGGAAAAAACATACCCAAGAAAATCCCAAGTAATTTACAATTTGTTTCATTCCTCAAGTAATCTAAAAGGTAACTTGGAGGAATGACCTTTGAACGGTTTTCTAGACGGACTATTTCAAGAGACAATTTTTTCTGTTTTCTTTTAAAAAATGGTATATATGCCCTTTTAATTTTTTTAAAGATCCGTTTGTTGCGTGTGTATATATATATATATATATATATATATATATATATATATTAGTTATAACTTTTAGCACTTCCCCGTCACTTATCGTTTTTATCTTAATTTAATTCATTATTTCGTTCCCTTCCAACTAGGAAAAAAGAAAAAGAGGGGAATGAAACACAAAGTACTGGAGCCTTTCAGTTTCCATAGAACTTACATATAAATGCATTATTTTATCCCGACTGTATATATTCAATTCATTTTTTAATCCCGATCTCGAGTAGGAAATTAAAACATTTACTAATATATTAAAGCTAGTTATATCAAACCAGTAAAATTATTATACAATTATTAAGAGGGAAGGCTTAAATAAAAGTTAACCGTAATTTTTAACGGTAGTTATATTAAATCGGTCAAATAATTTTTAGTCGCACTTCTGTAAATAAGGAATTTTTTTTTTAAAAATATATGTCATGCATTCGTTTTTTTTTTTTTTTAACATTCGAATTAAGTTTATTCAAAATACTTACCTTTTCGAATAGGATATCAGTAAGGATACATAATATTATGTCATTCGAATTTCGTAAGACACAAATGCAACATTTATTTTCGAAAGATAGAATATTTTAATGAATATATAATAGACTATTTCGTAAAAGTATTAAGAACGTTAATTCATTTTCATTCGTTCTAGTCAGTTGCGTTAATTTAGTTTTTTAATCGCCCTTGGCAGTTTTTTTTTACCCCCTCTCACGAGAAAATATATATCTATCAATGTTATTTATTTTAAACCGGTCAAATAATTATATATTTATAAAAATCTTTTAGTCGTATATATATATATATATATATATATATATATATATATATATATATATATATATATACATATAAGAGGAATCCTAGCAAATTATAGTTCATGCCAGACTTAACATTCGATTTAAGTTTCGTTAGGAATTTTTCCCCCCATAGCACGTCTGGGGTATATATTATAGTCGCATTTCGTAAGTCTTAAATCCAGTATTTTCGAGGTTTTTTTTTTCCTACAAATACTAAACGAATCTTTATATTCCATATGAAGTCGTTCTAGTTGGTAGCGTTTAGTTTTCTTTGTTGTTTTTTTTAATTCATTCGTTCTCGTCAACACCGTGTATTTTTTTAACCCTCTTTACCGAGTAGATGAATTGATATTTAGCAACGTTAGTTATTTTAAACCGATCAAATTTATAAAACTAGTTTTCAACCGTATATAGATATTTAGAGACAATAAATTAGAATGTACATAAATTTTACGCAATTTTACACCTTATTTAATTCATTTACCCCCTTAACTACATGTATAGATTTGTAGTCATTACCAACGCTGAAAAAATTTTAAAATATTAAAATCCGTTTCAACTTCGACCAAATTGAATATGGAGTAATTTGTATATTGCTACTAGGTGGGAAAAAAAAAACTTCTCAATTGTTACAACTTACATACCTTTCAGTCTCATATATCCAACGCGTTTTTCTTCTTAGTAACATCCTAGCCATGCCAATGCATTTATTAAAAAGAAAATGTCTGAGTCGCGTGATCCTGTTTATAATAACAACTCTTATCAATGATTGGCTGTAGAATTGGCCATTCAGATATAAAGAGTCCGAGGATCGCGTTGACGTAATTTAAACCTTTTTTTGTTGGCGTTGCACAAGGGTGGCGTGTTGGAGTTTGATCGTCTCCAACGGGGGCTGGCTGGCTGGCTGGGGTATTATGTTGGAAGACCCGAAACCCCCTATGAAGCCAGCCAATAACATAACTGACGATGCCATCCTGCGCTAAGTTTAGCGTGTTCTTAATAACAATTAAGTTCATTGATAGGATTCAACCAAAACCGAGAACTCAAACGTACATATAAATGTTTGCGTATATAATTTCAGATATATAGTGTTATATATTAAGGCATAAATGGATACAATGATCAATACAATTGCATGTTTTAACACAAAAATATCATAAAATGTGTTCTTAATAACAATTATGCGCAAGCATAATTTTATGATAGGAATTTACTAAACTAAAGTTCATGATTACCGATATTTCTATGTATGTATATATGTAATGTATGAACATCAGCATAACAATGGAAATAGAAAGAATGTGTAAATACTGAAAAAAAAAAAAAAAAAGAAAAAAAAAATAATAAAAGGTGAAATTATTGTTCCGTGTGGAACAATAAAATGTGACAAAGCTTAGGGTGTCAAGTGAAAGGTCAGAAATTAAGTGTCAAGTGTTGAAGAGCCCCCCGGGAGAGGGGGGCACACGAAAAGAGAATCTTAAAGAAGTGCAGCTCGGCTTAAGACAAGGACACGAGACACTTATCTAGTTTCTGTGAAAAGAGAATTTCTTTTCAAGTTCGAAAGACAAATAGAGTTTCCCGGGCGATGAATGACAAGCGAGCTGATCAGGATTAATAGGAAAATAAGAGGATTATAAGAAACAAACAGACAAACAAATAAACAAACAAACAAAAGTGAACGTAAGAAGACAGAAAGGGAAGGAGAGATATAGGGAAATGAATGAGATTGTTAGAGAGAGAGAGAGAGAGAGAGAGAGAGAGAGAGAGAGGGGGAGGGAGAGAGAAAGGGGAGTTAACGATGAACCAGATGAGATGCGATACAAAATAAAGTGAAGAAGAGATATAGGGAAATGGATGAGATTGTTAGAGAGTGAAGAGAGAGAGAGAGAGAGAGAGGGAGAGAGAGGGGTAAATAAGCCAGATGAGATGCGATGCAAAATAGAGAGACTATATCAATAGAGTGATACAAAGAGAACAGAAGAAGAGAGAGAGAGAGAGAGAGAGAGAGAGAGAGAGAGAGAGAGAGAGGGGTAAATATACCAGATGAGATGCGATGCAAATAAAGTGAAGAGAGATATAGGGAAATGGATGAGATTGTTTTAGAGAGAGAGAGAGAGAGAGAGAGAGAGAGAGAGAGAGAGAGAGAGAGAGAGAGAGAGGTGTTAAAAATGAGCCAGATAAGACGTGGTGCCAAATAGAGAGACTATATCAATAGAGAGATAAAAAGAGAGAGAGAGAAGAGAGAGAGAGAGAGAGAGAGAGAGAGAGAGAGAGAGAGAGAAGATGCTGATACAGAAAAGGGACATCACTGAAAAGTAATGAGTAAGAAGGAAACGAATAAAGATGAGATATGAAAATAGGGGAAAATATGAAACAGAAAGTTGGTCAGATCGAGAGAGAAAGAACCTATTAAGAATAGGGAGAGTGTGCGCGCGGGCGTATGGAAGTGTGTGTGTGTCGAGAGAGAGAGAGAGAGAGAGAGAGAGAGAGAGAGAGAGAGAGTGAGAGAGAGAGAGAGAGAGAGAGAGAGAGTGCATGTGCGTGTGTGTCTGTGAGTGTGTGAGAGAGAGAGAGTATGCTAGTAAATGACACCTAGTGTTAAGAGAGATGAATTTGATGAAAAATGTCAGGTGTTGCGCAAATGAAAAAAAAAGGCAATAAAAAAAAAGGAAAAAAGGCAGGAAACCAAAAAATATAAAAATAAAGAGTCGGAAGAATAGACAACAACAAAAAAAGGAGGTAAAAAAGTAAAAATAGGCATAGCATAAAAAAAGGAAAAACGTGTTTATCTCACATAATTTCCCCCCCCCCCCCAGTCGGGAGCAACCCACAAACTTTACTCGGCCTGGCACTGTAAACATAACCGACTGCACCTCTGCAGAAGGAGAAAATCCACTCCTCAAAGGGTCTACCTATTGGCCATCGGAGGAAATCCTGGTAGTTGATAATTGATAAACGAATAAGTTTTAGCATTAAATAACCCATAAGGAGTTGTTATACCGTTAAACAAATAAACCAAACAAAACAAAAACATCAAAATGAACATAACAGGTAGGTTGAAATTTTTTTTAAGGCACCCCGGGTCTAAAATGAAAACAAATTAATGAATTAATAACTATGTTTGGGTGGGGGTTGAATCATTTTCCAGCTACCAGTAACGGTAATTAGAAACCGATTTCATCATATCTCTTTGTAATCTGAACCTCTGTGTGTGTGTGTTGGGGTGTCGGTCTAAGGTGATGTGGGGGTAATGTGAAATTATTGGCAAATATCGATAAAATTATTGGAACTAAACTCCCTTTGAACACATCCGGGGCTTTTTCACTTGTATTTCTGTGTTCAAAACAGCGATTTGAATATTCATTTATTTTAGACAAATAGTCAGCCCTATCAACGGGGAAAAAAACTATGCAGATTTATTCTAAATATAATGAACATTTGTGCAAGGTGTTTACAGTTTGATATAAGATGTTATAGCGCCATAACCATAATATAACCTGAACATAATAGGACACATGGCTTATGTGTCATAAGTAGACAACGTATCCCAGAATGCACCACAAACTAGATTATCCTTCCCATCATGCACCACACACCAGTATATAAAGAGGTACCCACCATGTAGGATACTCTTAGTCTGCTGAGAGCATAGTCGAGAGATTGACAGACACTAAACACCGTTTACTCCATGTTTACGTTATATATATATATATATATATATATATATATATATATATACAACGCTCTCCTATAAAAAGGGATGGAGCACTCTATAGCGACGTTTACATACATACAGATGTGTGTATTAAAACAGTTAAAATCCCTTTCGTCTTCTGTAGACGACGATAGCTGAGCGGTTAAGCTGTCCAACTGATGCTGAATCGATCGGTTTCAATCCCGGCTGTAGATAGCTTACAAATATCTAGCCACACTGAAGAGACTTGATAAGTCGACACACGTGTCTGTGCATGACTATATATATATATATATATATATATATATATATATATATATATATATGTGTGTGTGTGTGTGTGTGTGTGTGTGTGTGATTTGATTACGTTGTTTTGGTATATTTATACATGAAATGTGCATATATGTGTGAATGTATATGCAGGTGTGTATGAGTAGGTGTCTGTGTGTCGCTGTGTGTGTTAAACGAAAACAAAAACAAATCAAAACTCCAAATACTCGAACCTCTATACATCAAACGATATGAACCATCCTTAAATAAGATTAATTTCGAATACAGCAGTCACAATGTAAAACACCTATAAACCTTTTCCTGACAATTTTACTCCCTACAGCCCACACACCGCTTAGTATAATTTCTACGAGTTCCCCTTCTACTTACTCTCACTATTATTAACCTGGAAAACCTCGAACACAAATACATCACCCTTGAAGATGGCACTTCAAAGTGCCGAGAGTACTTGGGACAAAATCATTGGTGATTTAATCCACGGATTCCATCCAAATATAATTAAAAAAACAGGACACATCTATTTCTTTTTAATTCTATATGTATTAATGAAAAAAAAAGCTGCATATATATATATACCCTTCAGCCTTGGGTAGGTAACCAGTCTAGGAGAGGGATAACTCTGAATTCAAAATTCCTGAGGTCGGTCGTTGATTGGGTTTGTGGCAACCCTTGATGCACCGATTCTTTCCTATCGACTGTGCCAAAAAGTGTGGATGGTCTAACACAAGCCTTCACCACTATAAACAAATCACTGTGTAGGGTGTTCATTGTATGCATGAACCCTCATGCGCCGAAAATCGACGAGAGAGTTCATAATATATATATATATATATATATATATATATATATATATATATATATTAATTTTTTTCGTCCTACCTTGTGCAGACAGATCAGACCTAGGCACTCGCTTATTTTATTGTGCGAGTGTCTGGGGCCTGGTGTCACTTAATGGGGACTTAAAAGAAGAAAGTAAAATTTTTTTTTTCTCTTCTTTTCCCTAAAAAAACCCCTCATATATATACCCATATGTATTTACAATTTGACTTTTAGTCGTCTCCGGCTGTATAAACCTTGATGAGCAACCGGACGAAAGGGCCCTTGTTTTTATCAAATAAAACAATTTTTTTTTTCACTCTTTTCCTTCGTATCCACCTATATAGGTGATCATAATGATTACCCTTAAAGTATTATTTAAATTTGCTTGTACCAGAAATTTATATATATATATATATATATATATATATATATATATAATATCGTGTGTGAATTATAGCTTTATGTCTGTGTATTTAATAACAACTTTCCTATTATGCAATAATATTATTCTTACAAACCAGGACTCATTACACTGACCTAGGTTAAAGGTCGATCAGGCGCTAAATTTCATGCTGAATTCAAAAATATAATTCATTATATTTTGTCTGGTCTGGTTTTTAAGATGTGTTTGAATATTTACAACAATTTGTCCACAATAATAAGATTTATTCAAAATCCTATGGATTCTATTTGTCACAAATAAATAATTACAATACTCTTCTATACACTTCAAGTAAGAGCTTGTATTTTAAAAATTTGATCTGATTAGAAAAAATGAGTATCATGTTTGGATCCAGCGTAAAAAGTTGCCTTAAATTCAGTTATCATTTATTCAACCTTGAAAACATGACAGGCCAGTGTTATTATATTTAGAAAACGATCAGGTTTTAATTTATTTTTGAGAGAGTGCTATAAAATTCTGCCTTCCTCTATGCATCGGCTACGCACCTACGTCCCCTCAAAAGCAGTGAATCAAAGCGAATTACATCACAAGAACCAATTGATCGATTTTCATTCTAATTTCAACTCTTTAAGTGGAATATCCGTTCTGGTCGTCATTGCTATACGATACTTAATGTAAACTCTAAATTGAAAGATGAGAATAAAACAGCAAAACGGATTCCATCACTTTCTGTCATATGAAAATGCATTAACTTTTTTAAATGTATGCATAATTTTTCAAAAAAGTTAGTTTGCCTCAAATTAAGCTAGAAATATAATAAAAATGTAATAATCTATTAATGATGGAGGTTCGCTTCTGGTTATTGTATGTAACAAAAACTACGTCACTGCTTATGTCACACTACCTAAAATTGTCATAACAGAAAAAATACACTCAAAATTTGAACATGCAATGTTAGACAGTCCCCATTGTTTTTTTTAAACAAGTTTTAATAAATACATACCTGATATTATCTATCTATATATAGTTTGTTTTATTTTAATATATATTTAAAGTTATCAGAACTATACAACTTCTCTGATATTAAATTTTCAGCTTCCATCCCATCAGGCAATATTTATTTTACGTCGCCCAGAGGGCGTTTTTTTTATTTTGCTAGTAATTATAGATTCTTTCCTTATTCATCCTAACATTAATAAACTTAAATAAAAATAGTTTACAAAGAAACGCTAAAATTATTCAGATTAAATTGTCAATGATAAAATAATCGCAGAGAATAACATTTCAAAATCTATAAACCATGATCTATTTTTGGGGTCGGCAACCTTGTTCTACATAGGGGCCACGGGTCAGGGGATATGTCTGCGAGAGGATGGCGGACCACATCTCTCAGCGTAGCCCTTGCTGCAAAAAGTAATAATTTATCGTGTAGGATTGTTTTTTATATTGCATAATACATTGATTTTAACGGCGTGTCAAACCGACTAGGGTCATTTCATGCCTTGAGGTTTCGGAATCAAACTCATACTTAGATATTTTGTGTAGTAGTTTCATATTTTCGGCGATACGCGGTTATATGATATCAAATATTCATTTCTACTTTAGCTCAGTCAGTAGAGTATCCAGCTGGGAACCTCGAAGTTTCTGGTTTGATTCCAGCTCTCGCCGACTCAGCGTATGAGTAGCACATGGATATATGCGGTAAAGTGGTGAGGATATGATGGTAGGAGTGGTGCTCTGCCTCAGACGCCCAAACAACCTCCTTGGTCTGGCGTTAGTGTAAAGGGGATATACTCCCACGCTGTCTGGCTGATACCGACTTTAGGCCACCCCGACGACTGTGAAAAACCACCGACTAGGTCAGTTAAAGGTGAACTGATGTCAATCGCTTTTATAACCGTCATTCTATGATTCAATAGTAACTTTCCATTTACGAATACCGTTATTTAAATTTTACTACAACCCACGAATTATATAAGACAGATATGCAAAGTGGGAGCCTCACTACCATATGTAGTTTAATTTCGTACATATGGCGCCCTTTTTTGGTGGAGGTGTATTCCGTTGCAGAGGATACAGTTAGTGTATTCTAAGACCCGCCGACAGGGCGTTGTCTGTAAAGTATCAAGCAATTTTGAATATCTCGTGAACCATCTTCGTGACTGAGATGTAACTTGACAGCCAGGCAGTCTCTTGATAATAGCGACAGATGTATATGAAGTATTTTTATAAATAAAAGGTAGGCTCTCAAAAAAGATCATATATAAAGTAAATGATGTATGTGCGGTTCTTGTATAGTTCAAATATTGATCATACCCAAAAAGTATAAATAACGGAAGCATACTCACATTTTCTTTTAAAGAAAGAAACAGTTATGAATTCTCGAAGAGTTCCACTATTCATTCGATTCTTAATCATTGACTTATATTTATATAGTTAGTAAAAATCGAAAAACTAAATTTTTTTTACTTTTCCTTATTATAAATTATAAACATATTAAAGTGTATGCGCAGTTTTAATGCTTAGCGACATCTCTTTTCTGAGTTATAAGTTGACATGCACATACCAAAACAGATGCTACGTTTGTTTTATTCATTCTTCATGGATACACAATTAAAAAAAAATAATTTTGTTCTATTTAACCCATAGATGGAACCTTAACATGTACTACCACTCTGGGTCAGAGTGGACATGGGACCAATGGTGATGAAGGAGTGTTCAACATTCCCCAGACTTCCAGAACGGGAACCTCACGTTCAGAATGAGTTTAACTTAATTCCCATGACATGAAGACCCTCAGCCACCACCTTCTAGCACCCATATGATAAAAAGGGTTGAGGCTTGCCATAAGGGCAATATGGCCTGGTGGTCATGTATGTGTGTGCATGTGTCTGTCTCTGTCTGTCTGTCTGTCTCTCTCTCTCTCTCTCTCTCTGTGTGTGTGTGTGTGTGCGTATTTGCACATTTAGGCCCGGGGTATTTAGAGAATTTTTGTCAATTCATTAAAGAAGGGTCATTTGCTTTTGAGGACATTTTTGACACTCGCAAAAAAAAAGAGATTTTTGAAACATATTGCCTGAGGGGTGGGAGTAAAAAATTCAATGTCAGCGAGTTTGTACCCCAAGTAAGTAAAATCATCAAATTCATTAAAGGATTAAAAAATAAAACAATTTGAAATGTAAACTTTAAATATGTATTAAAATAAAACAAACTATATATAGATATATAATACCAGTCATGTATTTATTAAAACTTGTTTTAAAAAACAATGAGGACTGTCTAATGTTGCATGTTCAAATTTTTAGTGTATTTATTCTATGTTATGATGATTTTGGGTAATGTGATGTAAACAGTGACGCAATTTTTGTTACAGACAAAAACCGGAAGTGAATCTCCATTATTAACAAAGTGTGTCAAAAAAGTATCAAGATTTTTTGTGCTTTTTGACACCCCTTGTATTCTAAAAAAAAAAATAATGTTCCATTCATTCTTCATTTCTAACTTGGTAAATACAGTTTTAAACTTGGTACTTTTTTGACACACATTGTATTCTGAAAAAAAAATGAATGGAACGTTATTTCTCTGAATGTTTGAGATGATGCTTGAAGATTAGTATTATCTGCGTTATTCGGACTATTGTCTCCATCTTCATTGTTACTTGTACAACGTTTCGGCCGATATGCCCTCCGGCCTTCTTCAGGTATTTCTTGTCGGACTCGGGAACCTTCTGGGACTCGGGAACCTTCTGGGACTCGGGAACCTTCTTTTCGAATTCTTTTCAAAGTTCCGTGATGGCTCCCGATTACGACAAGAAAGTTCCCGAGTTCGAAAAGAAGGTTCCTGGGTCCTAAAAGGTTCCCGAGTCCGACAAGAAATACCTGTAGAAGGCCGGAGGGCATATCGGCCGAAAGGTTGTACAAATAACAATGAAGATGGGGACAATAGTCCGAATAACGCGGAACGTTATTTTTTTTCTCCAGAATACAAGGTGTTAAAAAGTACCAAAAAAATCTCGATACCTTTTTGACACACCTTATTAGTGATAAGCGCTTGTCGTCATTAAAGTTTCCCCCCCCCCCTCAACAAAGATTCAATCAAACAAGAGAAAATCTATGCACAGTCTTCTTTATGCTTCCTCTCTTCTCATGGCGTGCAGACGAAGGAAACTTAAGAAAATATGACGTCAATATAACCATGGTATCTACATCTGTGAATGATGTCGTGCTAGAGCGAAAAGGGAGATATATTCATTCACAATAGTCTTGCTATAGTCATACAAACACGCGTGTGCATTCGAGTGGAACTCAGTACGTAAGATTATGTAAAACTTTATACAATTATGGAGGCGAATTTGAAAAATTCAAAGAAATGATTTGAAGAAAACCAGATGAAAGATATAATCTTGAATTCTTTGATACTTTTTATTAAAAAAAAAAAAGAAAAAAAAATTGTTTTAAAAAAATCTGTTTTTAGCCAGCCACTTGTATGTGAATTTTTTAATTTTTTTTTACTAACAAAAGTAAACATATCTGTCAAAAGAAAATCTATACATATATACAGAGCAGTTGTGTTTATGTATGTCCGAATGTAATCTATACATATATACAGGGCAGTTCTGTGTATGTATGTCCAAATGTAATCTATACATATATAAAGGGCAGTTGTGTGTATGTATGTCCGAATGTAATCTATACATATATAAAGGGCAGTTCTGTGTATGTATGTCCAAATGTAATCTATACATATATAAAGAGCAGTTGTGTGTATGTATGTCCGAATGAAATCTATACATATATAAAGGGCAGTTGTGTGTATGTATCTCCGAATGTAATCTATACATATATAAAGGGCAGTTGTGTGTATGTATGTCCGAATGCAATCTATACATACATAAAGGGCAGTTGTGTGTATGTATGTCCGAATGTAATCTATACATATATAAAGGGCAGTTGTGTGTATGTATGTCCAAATGTAATCTATACATATATAAATGGCAGTTGTGAGTATGTATGTCCAAATGTGATCTATACATATATAAAGGGCAGTTGTGTGTATGTATGTCCGAATGTAATCTATACATATATACAGGACAGTTGTGTGTATATGTATCTCCAGATGAAACTTCAAAAATAAAACAATTAAAGACAAAGTAAATATATATACACATTAAATATCACCAGGGCTTGGTTTTTGAGCAAAAATAATAGATTTGATTTATATCCGTGAAGATAATTAAAAAATAAAATCTA
Source organism: Doryteuthis pealeii (assembly GCA_023376005.1). Classification (NCBI taxonomy): domain Eukaryota; kingdom Metazoa; phylum Mollusca; class Cephalopoda; order Myopsida; family Loliginidae; genus Doryteuthis; species Doryteuthis pealeii. The sequence continues at coordinate 72,702,481 of CM042161.1, read as the reverse complement.
AATAATAACAGCATGGATTTTTTTAAAATTTAATATTTTACATGGTAGGCCTTAACATTTATTTTTGAGTAGCTGGATCAATGCAAGGTCTGTTCTTTTTTTTACATAGGGATTTAAATGGGGCATCCCACGAGGATTCAACTCATGATTCAGTAATAATGAATCTGTGGGACTTACTTAAAAAATCCCCTCTACCCAGGTGACGTCGGGTAGCCGCTGCTAGTCTTAGTATGAAGTTTTTTTTTAAGTCTTATCTCACTGATAAGATAAAGCAAATATTCCTCTAAACTGTAGCCGTATCAGTACTTCTGTACGGCTGCGTGTTTTTAGTCATCCACATTTAAAATTTTTAGTCATCCATATTTATAATTTTGAATTTGTTTTTACTAACAAAAGTAGACATCTTTGTCAAAATAAAATGTTATATAAAGTTGTTTTTTTAAGTCTTATCTGACTGATAAGATAGAGTGAACATTATTCCAAGCTATAGCCGTAGCAGTGCTACTGTACGGCTGCCTGTTTTAGTCATCCATAAGTTTTTACATTTTTGAATATTCATGTATATGTAACGTGTATAGAAGATTTCATTCGGACATACATACACATAACTGCCCCTTTATATCTCTATTTAATAATGGAGATTCGCTTCTGGTTTTTGTCTGTAACAAAACTACGTCACTGCTTACGTCACATTACCCAAAATCGTCATAACAGAATAAATACACTCCAAATTTGAACATGCAGCATTAGACAGTCCTCATTGTTTTTTAAAACAAGTTTTAATAAATACATGACTGGTATTATATATCTATATATAGTTTTTTTATTATTTCAATACATATTTAAAGTTTACATTTCAAATTGTTTTATTTTTTAATCCTTTAATGAATTTGATGATTTTACTTACTCCCAACCCTCAGGCAATATCTTTGAAAATTAATTTTTACTTCGCCCTGAGGGTGTTTTTTTATTTTGCTAGTATTGATAAATAACGACAATTTTAGTAGTGCTGATAATATTGATAATTCCTCATCTTAGAAATTTAGACGATTTATCGATGACATCTTGAATAAGCAGGAATCTGTTCTTTTTTTTTTTTTAATGAAATATCTAATTTCTTGCTGCTTCATTGGCACAGGCCATACAAATTTCTTTTTCTTGTAAAAAGCCACAAAAGCTCACGTTTTACAATTTGTGTCATTCATCTGGCTAATAATATTAACAACGATTCACATGAGCAAAATAGACTTTTGGAATTGAAGGTAAGTATTCTCATAGAAACGCTGCGTTGCGTATTGGTGATTTCTCTTGGCGTTTAAGGTGCAGCAGGAGGAGGAGGGGGAGGAGGAGGAGATGTTGATGGTCAGACGTCGTTGAATAGAAAAGAAAGAGAATAAGTAGCACGGGCGAAAGTACAGGAACTGACATTTCAATTCGGTAATCGACTGGAAGATGAAGAAAAATAAAATAAAAGATAAGAAAAGAAAAACAAAACAAAAATAAAAAGGCTAAATAAAAGAAAAAGAAGAAAAAAAAAGGCTAGTCTGTATTAACAATGACATCGTTGTGATTAGATGTTAATGGAACATGAAGCCATGTTTGAGAGCAAGTAACAAGAATATAGGGTAAAACTCAATTTGGTCAGGAAATAATTTAAAGAAAAGAAAGGGAAATGGTATATATATATATATATATATATATATATATATATATATATATGTATGTGTGTGTGTGTGTGTGTGTGTGTGTGTGTGTGTGTGTATGTATGTATTTGTGAATTTTTCTGTAGGTAGGTATAGAGTGAGAAATATATATATGTATATATATGTATATATATGTATATATATATATATATATGTATATATATTTATATATATATATATATATATATATATATATATAAGTGTGTGTGTGTGTATGTATGTATATGTGTGTATTTGTGAATGTGTCTGTAGGTAGGTAGAGAGTGAGAAATATATATATATATATATATATGTATCTGTATATGTATATATGTATATTTTTGTGAGTGTGTATGTATGTATATGTGTGTATTTGTGAATGTGTCTGTAGGTAGATAGAGAGAGGGAAATATATATATGTATATATATGTATATATATATATGTGTATATATATATATATATATGTGTGTGTGTGTGTGTGTAGGGAGGGAGGGAGGGGGGAAGGATTTAGAGAGAGAATGAGAGCAAAAAAGAGAGACATAGACTAGGAGAAACAGATAAATGGAGAAAATTAAGGGAAAAAAGAGGAAGAAAGTGCAATAAAGAAAGAGAGATTGAAAAAGATAATTGAAATAAATAAAGAATGAATGCATATATATATATATATATATATATATTGTGTGTGTATATGTGTGTGTGTTTGTGTAAATGAGTCTGTAGGTAGGTAGGCAGAGAGAGGGAAATAATATATATATATAATATATATATGTGTGTGTGTGTGTGTGTGTGTGTGTCTGTGTGTGTGTGTGTAGGGTGAGGGAGGTATATAGAGAGGGAATGAGAACAAAACAGAGAAACATAGACTGAGAGAGACTGATAAGTGGAGAAAATTAAATGAAAAAAGATCAGGAAAGTAATTAGAGAGGTAGAGAGGTAGTTAGGTTGAGAGAGGGAATATACATATATATATATATATATATATTATATATATGTGTGTGTGTGTGTGTGTGTGTGTGTGTAGGGAGGGAGGGGGAGGGAAGGATTTAGAGAGAGAATGAGAGCAAAAAAGAGAGACATAGACTAGGAGAAACAGATAAATGGAGAAAATTAAGTGAAAAAAGTGCAATAAAGAAAGAGAGATTGAAAAAGATAATTGAAATAAATAAAGAATGAATGCATATATATATATATATTGGTGTGTGTGTATGTGTGTGTGTGTTTGTGTGTGTGTGTGTGTGTGTATTTGTGTGAGAGTGTGGGTAGAGAAGTAGGCTGGTAGAGATACAGAGAGTGAGAGAGAGAGAGAGAGTGAAAGAGAGAGTGAGAGAGAGGGAGTGGGGAGAGAGTGAGTGAGACAGAAATACATAGACTGGGACATACAGAGGAGTGCAGAAAAGGAAATGAAATAAGTGCAAAGAAGTGAAACAGGCAAAGAAATAGAGAATTGAAAGAAAGAAAGAAAGAAAGAAAAGAAAGAAAAGAAAAGAAAGAAAGAAAGAAAGAAAGAAAGAAAGAAAGAAAAAAGATCGAAATAATCAATGAATGAATTAAAAACTGGAAAGTGGAAGGAGAACATAATCTACAAAAGGTGAGAGAGAATGGAATAAGAGAGCGAGAGGAAGACAGAGAGAGAGAGAGAGAGAGGGGGGAGGGGAAGAGTTAGGGTGAAGGAGAGAGAGGGGAGAGAGGGTGAGGGGAGAGAGGGTGAGGGAGAGAGCGCGAGGAGAAATAAAATGAAAGAAGCGAAAGAGAGACATACAAAAGGAGGCTTAAAGAGAAGATTGAAAGAAAGAAAGAAAGAAAGAAAGAAAGAATAGAAACAAAAGAAAGAAAGAAAGTAAGAAAGAACAAAGAACGACAAGAAGAAAGAAGAAAGAAAGAAAGAAAAGAAAGAAAGAAAGAAAGAAAGAAAGAAAGAAAGAAAGAAAGAAAAAAGAAAAAGAAAGAAAGAAAGAAAGAAAGAAAGAAAGAAAGAAAGAAGAAAGAAAGAAGAAAGAAAGATAGAAAGAAAGAAAGAAAGAAAGAAAGAAAGAAAGAAAGAATAGAAAATACAATGAGAAACCGGGAAGTGCGACTGGAAAGGAACTGATAGAGAATGAAATAAGAGCGAGAAAATATAGATAGATAGATAGATAGAGAGAGAGAGAGAGAGAGAGAGAGAGAGAAGAGAGAGAGAGAGAGAGAGAGAGAGAGAGAATGAAATGGATTAAGAGAGAAGGACAGTGTATCACAGATGAAAAGCAATCTTGAAATAAAGAAATAGAAAACACAAGACCACAGAGAAAAGAGAAGAGAAGAAGAAAAAGAGAAGAAGAGAAAGAGAGAAGAGAAAGAGGTGGGGAAAAAGAAGAGTGAGAGAATCGAGACCTACAAAAAAAAAAAAAAGAAAAAAGAAAAAAGAAAAGAAATTAAATCAGAAAGAAAAAAAGGAAGAAAACTCAACAAATAAAGAAAGATGAACCGGAACCGGGGGTTCGAAGAAAGGAAGCGGAAATGAAACTTTAAGAAACGTTTAGGCAGGAATAGTAATGACTAGAAGGTTGGTATCGAAGAGAAATTCTATAAGAAACTTTAACTAATAAAATCTAATCAATTTATAAAAGAAAATAAAGAGAAACGAAATACGGGAATAATAGCAAATAAGAAAAACAAAATTATGGGGAAACCAATTCAGCTTACCGTTTATATTTCAAGTATCAACTATTTGTCTTGGCTCAGGGGATTGGTTGTGCCTATTTAATGTCAATGATACTCTTTTCTCATTCATGGTTACGGCTATATGACCCACATAGTGATTAGAGTGTTCCGTATTTAGATAAGTGATCATTTGAGAAGAGCTGATAATAAAAGTAACTATGTGTCAAACTAAACAGAGTTCATTAAATTCTATAATACGTTTTCTAGTTGTGACAATCTGAAATTGAAAATTGCAATTGTACGCCAAAGGGATAAGACAAACTGTGTAATAATAATAATAATAATAATAATAATAATAATAATAATAATAATAAAACTCGGGAACATTCTCAGACTCGGGAACCTTCTTGTCGTAATCGGGAGCCATATAGGAACTTTGAACCTAACCCTTTATTCAGTCCATGGGGGTATCCTGTTCTCATTCCTCTAACCATAGTTGGGGTACTGTTGTTAAACTGAGTTAATTATTATTCCTAGTTACTGCTGCCCCTAACCAGGATTGAACCTACAATCTAGACATAACTGTCTCTTCGAATTGTCTTGACCTAACTCCTTTATCCACTAGGATGTGTGTCCAATTGAAGCTTCCCGAGTCTGAGAAATACCTGAAGAAGACCGGAGGGAACATCGGCCAAAACGTTGTACAGATAACAATGAAGATAAGGACAATAGTCCGTATGATAAAAATAGTACTAATTATTAAACCTGTTGAATAAGTTTAGCCGTAGTTATCGAAGTACTACATTCCCGACTTTCTAAAATATGAAGTGAATTCAAACATCAGCCAGAATTGGAACAGCTCTGTCGGCTGGGGCTTTAGAATACACCGACTACATCTTTGCCGAGGGGTAACGACCCCCCCCCCTCCCACCAATGGGGCTACTTGTTGGTCGTCGGTGGCAACACGTGACGGGACTCTGCTAGCTGAGCAGTCCATGACATGTAGCACTCAGCTTTGGTCCTTACTTAAGCAAGACGGGCGGATGGAGAGCCCCCCCTCTGATCAATCGGCTGTTCACGTGAAGCCCTGGAGCACACCTTTATCACTCCCAGGTCCACTCTGGTCTGAAGTGGTAGTACCTGTTAGCGTCCCATCTACGGGTTAAATGGAGAAAAAACATGAGTTTAAAAAAGTGTTTAAAATATTGAGTAAAAATAATATTGAGTACCCATCGAGAAAGAAAACAAAAACACCTTCGGCATAAAATAACCCAATGGATTGACATGCCGTAAAATCCAACCCACCTGCCAGAATTTGAACTCGGCTCACTGGATCTATTTTCAGGCTGATGACCATCATGCCATTTGATTATTTACTAAACTTAGCTTTGTTTTTGCTTATGGTCAGAAAATATGGAACACACAATAAAAATCGAACTCAATAATGGGTATTTGCCTCATACCCCACTTGTATGGGCTGGGCACAAGGCCTCGTTTTAACGTGGGCCCACTCACAAGCCGAAGCTCATGGGTGAGAAAGAACAAAAATTACGTCTATCCCTTCAGCATTTCCCCTCAAGGGGGCGCCTCAGGCGCTGGGAAATAAAACCAGCCCTGTCCCTTTAAATCAAGGGGGCAGGTATTGCCTGGGGGGGTAGTCCCCTGGGATCGACGCTATTAATTCATCACACCGATCCAGTGGCCGAAGCACACAGGACCCCCGTTAATAATGGTCTGTTAATTTAGCTCACTTGCTATAATACTGCATCTTGTTTTTATTTCTTTTTGTTGTATCGGAGATGTAGGAATAACAGAAATGATAATAAAAACAGGGAAATTGTTAACAATAACAATACTTGTTTTATCTATTCTCACTGACAGGGAAATACAGTGGATGGGTTTGGATTAGAGTTCTGGCTTGATGTAAGATACACGTGTGTCACGTAGTATCCCCGATTCTGCTCTGCCCTCCGTTGCTGCTGCTGCTGCTAATATATTTTTCCCCACCTCTTTTTCCGGTTCGATTCGTTAGGGGGAGATAACTCTCCCTAACACTTTTAAACGGGGAATATCTTAGATTTGCTTTAAGAATGGGGTAACTTAGTGAGAATCAAATTGATAAGTGAGACTATCTTATTGATCATTGTATTTTAATAAAGTTTTATTTCGTACCCTCTTTATAGGATAAATGGTAGGAAAATAATTGTAAATAGAAAAGAAAAGAAAAGGAAAAAGAATTCGTAAATGAAGAAATCGAGAAAGTTTTTGGAATTTAAGAAAGAAGACGAGGAAAGGAAAATAAGATAGAGAGACGAAAATAAAAGAGAGAGAGAGAGAGAGAGAGAGAGAGAGAGAGAGAGAGAGAGAGAGAGAGAGAGAGAGAGAGAGACACACACACACACACACACACACACAGAAAAAAGAGAAAGAGTGTGAGAAAGACATAGATAGATAAAGAGATAGATAGATAGAGAGAGAGAGAGATAGTTAGAAAGTGCTAGTGAGAAAGAGAAAGTGAAGGAGAGAGAGAAAGAGATAGCCAGAAAAAGAGAGGACGAGAGAGGGAGAAAGAGAGAGGAAGACTCTGAGAGTGAGAGAGAGAGAGAGAGATAGAAATAAAAGAGAGGG
>CM042161.1:72643033-72693033 GCA_023376005.1 Doryteuthis pealeii | reverse complement strand
ATGTAAGCTCCTTAGCGGCGATGGTTTTATAATAGACTCTTCCTAGTCCTAGATGGGTTGACGACCAGGGACAATTTGCGGGTTTATGTGTGTTGTATCTGTGTAGTAATTTCCCGCTAGATCATAATAACTATTGTATATCCCTTCTATTAAAACTAAATCCTATGGCAATCTGTCAATCAGATATTTTTTGTCCAAAACTTTGGAACACAGTTTTTAAATCGGGTAGTATTCAAGTCAATGCTGACTGTAAAAAAATGTCAAATTATCTTTGGTTAATAGTTTTCATCATTTAAAAAATGTGCTCAAAAAACATTATCTATATGAATATTCTCATGTGAACTGAAGTCTTAGTCCCCTGAAGTTATCATTATTTCTTTTATGCTTTTTTAAAAAATTTTTATTTATATGTTTACATATATTTTTTCTTTATGTATCTAATTATTTTTTTCTATTTTCTTTCTAATAGTAGGTTATTGGGCTGACTTCTGATTTAGGTCGGAAAATTAAAACGGAAAGTTTTTGGGTGGTCCCAATGACAGTTTAACTACAGTCTATGAATTAACATTTTGCGAATTGGGTTACGGTTTTAGGGGATTAAGGTTGTTTTTAATTACGTATTGCTTAAAAAACAACAACAAAAAACCCAAATTACTATACATTTAATTTTGAAAAATATTTTTTTAAATTAAGTTTCATTGAAATTATACATTGCAATACTAACACAAACAACTGTCTCAATAATAGATTCAATAATTAATTTCAATGGTTAATTAAATGTATAGTAATTTGGGGGTTTTGTTGCTTATTTTTTTAAGCAATACGTAATTAAAAATAAACCCTAATCCCCTAAAACCGTAACCCAATTCGCAAAATGTTAATTCATAGAATGTAGTTAAACTGTCATTGAGTACCACCAAAAATCTTTCCGTTTTAATTTTCCGACCTAAATCAGAAGTCAGCCGGTTATTGTAAGGTATAGCTACTCCCCCTCCCCTCCCCCTTTTTTTCCATTTTTTTAACTGGTTTAAAGAAAAGAAGGATTGTGATTGAGGGCAACCTCTTTAAACATGAATTCTTTTCACTTGCCCAATACAATGAACTTTTTGTGTCTAGTGTGTCTGGGTTTATATTTGTATTAAAAATTATAAAATTAAATTATATTTAAAAAATTATAAAATTATACATAAACAAAACAACTAAATATTTAGTATTTGGATTATTCAGACTATTGTCCTCATCTTTATTGTTATCTGCACAACATTTCGGCCGATATGCCCTCTGGCCTTCTTCGAGTATTTCTTGTCGGACTCGAGAACCTTCTCTTCGAATTCTGGAACCTTCTTATCGAAATTCGACAATCTGCTTCTGCATAGAAGCCAGGAGTCTTTTAGAATATGGCGTACCTCATCTATCACCGTATTTCTTGCTGCATAAAGGAATGATTTATTGCGTATGTATGTGTCGGCGGCAAACAGCTGGATTGTTGTATTACTTGGATTTTCGGACGATTGTCCGCATCTTTATTTTCATCTGCACAATAGTTCGACCGATGTGCCCTCCAGCCTTCTTCGGATGTTTCTTATCGAACTCGGGAAACTTCTCTTCGAACTTGGGAACCTAGTTGTCGAACTCGGTAACCTTCATATCGTAATCGGGAGCCTCCACGGAATTCGAACCTAACCCTTTATTCAACCCTCGGGTGTAGACTGTTCTCGTTCCGTTAACTACGACTGAGTAAAAGTGTTAAGCTGTATTAATTATTCTATGTTACTGTCGCCCTTGACCAGGATTTAACCTGCAGTTTAGGGATAACTGTCACTTAAAACCGTATTAACTCAACGCCTATATTTTACTACGGCATGTGTTCAAATTCAGAGAAATAAAACAACTGAAGTTAGTGGAACGGTTATTGTTGTAGCAAATGGAATCAATGATCAGAGTTCAAATCCTGAGCAAGGTAGTTTGCATTTCATTTCACAATAATCCACTTAAGAACGGCATGCATCAATCTGTTCTAGTTTGGTTTGGTTGGGTTTTACGGCATGTCAACCCCTTGGGTTATTTTATGCCGAATACTTCTATTGGTAATTTGGTATTCAAAAATGTTTAATGCCCACAAAGTTTTGAAATAATTTCATTTTTGATGGATAATACAATCTCGTTTATAAACTCATGTTTTCTATTTAGCCCATAGATGGGACCCTAACAGGTACTACCACTCCAGGTCAGAGTGGACCAGGGAGCAATGGTGATGAAGGGGTGCTCCACATTCCCAAACCTCCAAAACTGGAACCTCACCATCAGATAGAGTTTAACGTCATTCACAGGACATGTAGACCCTCAGCCACTTCCTTCTAGCACCCATATGATAAAAAGGGGTTGGGGCTTGCCATAAAGGCAATAGGGTGGGAAAATCATATAGGTGCTAGGGATTGACGTGCAATCTGTTCTAGGATGATCGGAAAATACATGAGCGAGAAGGTAAACAGCCATTAACTTTGTTAATGTTAAGTGGTAATACATGTTAGGGTACCATTTATGGGTTAAATGGCAAAACATGAGTTTAAAAAATGTGTGTAAAAAATGTGTGTACCCAATAAAAATGAATTAAACAAAACGTCTTTGGCATAAAATGACCCAACGGGTTGACATGCCTTAAAATCAAACCAGCCAAACGACCACCCAACTAAATATACAGTCTGAAACAGCAACAGCAGCAACAACAACAGCAGCAGCAACAGCAGCAGCCCTGAGAACAGCAACTTCCGGTAAAAATGACCAAGAAGGTAAACGGCCATTAACTCTATTAATGTTAAGAGGTAGTACATGTTAAGGTCCCATTTATTGGTTAAAATAACAAAACATGAGTTTAAAAAATGTGTGTAAAAAATGTGAGTACCCAACAAAAATGAATTAAAGAAAAGGTCTTTGGCATAAAATGACTCAACTTAAAATCAAACCAGCCAAACAACCACCCAACTAAATATACAGCAACTTCCGGTGAAAAATGACCAATAAGGAAGGAGAACAAAGGCATTTAAGATCATTCACTGACTTGATAGGCCCAACCAAGAAGGCTATGAGAGTAGATTTATCACTAACATCACTCTGCGTGTTTATTTTTGTAACCATTGCAATTCAGTGAGGTGTAATAAAACCAAAAAAAGGTTTTTTTAATTTGAATAAAATTATTTATAGAAATATCTTAAATTACCTTTCGAGACGACATACACTTCAAAGTTTTTAATTAAAAAATGCCTTTTTATTAATACTATTTTGGTATCAACATATATATGTCTAATACGAATCCGAATCTTCTTATCTCTCACGATGAAGACTTACTACAGACTTGATATTAACAACTATCAATGATGGCTACTAGAATATCAACACAATTTGTCCATGAAATAAATGTAGCATATATTTACTCAATTAGTCATCTAGAGCTTCAACTACTGGTAAAATAGAATATAGATATTTCTTTATTTCTTTATAGATCAATAGTTCATCAATTCTTAATTACTACCCAAGATACTAAATATCTGAAATCGTCATCATCATCATCATCATCATCATCATCAAGGCATGGTGACAGCACGGGTTCCATTGACTTTCATGCTATCCATCCCTAGTTGTTATCATTATTGGCAAGTTCTATAGACTGCATCCATAATCTGCATAGAACTGGTTTATGTGAGTTTTTGCTGGTCAGCCAACACTGGTGTGTCCATATGTAGGAGTCCATAGGTGAACATCACGAATGGGTCCCTTTATACTTCTCTAATAGTGCCCAGCATTTGTCTAACTTGTTTGTGTGATGCAAGGTAAGTAGTTGTAGAACGGTAGTTTTGTGGGGTGCTGCTTCCAAGATTTGTTCAAAACCGTATGCAGCATTTTTGTATAGTTCCCTTTGATATTACAAGTAGAAGGTTTGGCGAAGCTTATCATTTTGACATTAAGTTTTCGTATCCTTCCTTCTACTAAAAACGATGGCATAGTGTTCATTTTTCTGGTTTTAGTGGAACTACGTAGCCTGGGCGTGTTGATATGGAGGATGAGCTTCTGCCTTAGCAGCAAATTCCACTTTTCACGTTAACTGTTTTATTTTCATATTTTTATCCGGTCATGCATACATACATATATACATACAAATGTGCTTTATATATGTCTAGATTTCATTTTTTTTTTTATTGTTGATGGCCAATGTTATAAGAATATATGTATCAATCAGTAACTTCAGAAAGACAAATAATATGACAGAAATTCGAAGAAAGAAAAAAGGGAAAAAAGTATATCATCTCATTTTACACTCTTACCTGCGTAATAGAAATTGGAATCTGAAATCGTTTTCAAAAAGGATCGAGACTGAAGCTGTATTTACTTAGACTGAAACTGACAATGAATGAAATATTAATGTTTTTAAAAATTACACTTTTCTCCTTTTTGGAAATTTATGGACTAGATTTTCCCCTGAAAGTTGACTTTTACATGAATAACAACCAACCCCTTTTTATCATATGGTTGCTAGAAAGCGGTGACTGAGGGTCTACATGTCAGGGGATGATGTTAAACTCTATCTGGTGGCGAGGTTCCAGTTTTGGAGGTTTGGGGAATGTGAAGCACCTCTTCATCACCATTGCTCCCTGGTCCACTCTGACCCAGAGTGGTAGTACCTGTTAGGGTCCCATCTATGGGTTAAATAGAAAACATGAGTTTATAAACAAAATTGTATTATCCATTAAAAATGAAATTATTTAAAAACTTTGTCAGCATTAAACTTTTTTCATCAATAGAATTATTCGGCATGAAATAACCCAAGGGGTTGACGTGCCGTAAAACCCAACCAACTAAACCAAACGAATAACCAGGTTCCATAAAGTTATAATCCATTTATCATCTTTCAATCTCAACGATTCTTCATCTAACATTTACAACGCAGGAACTCGTGTAAAATGAAAAGACAGACACTTTCTTTTCTTTTATTTTTTTCAAATTGCTATTTTTGTTCACATTTAGATTGCAGCTATAGGTATCAAACAGAAGCACATGCTTGCTTTTCGACAGATAATAAAAAAGTATGCACATCGGCGTCCGACATGATTTTTAAAAAGTTATTTTGCCTTTACTTACAAACGACTTCATTAATCTATCTGCTACAGTGAATATGAATGTAATATGTAAGAATAAAAGCGAAAAGGAAATTGTAAGTAGAATTTGAAAGTGAAAGTAGAAGTGAAGTGAAAGTAGAATTTGAAAGTGAAAGTAGAAATCATTCATTTCTACTTTCTCTTTCCATTTTCGCTTTCGTATAGATTAATGAAAGTAGAAGATGGTAAAAGAAAGTGAATCGGTCGCTTCCTTTTCCGACTGGTCCAAGTTATTAAAAAATATATATTTCTGTGTAAATTCATATGCAATAATACAATAAAAGAAAGCATTCTTGTCTTTTTTATTTAAAGAAATTCATTAATATTCCTTTTTGCGTCTTTTTTGCTCATTCTAAAATTATGAATTTTAATATTTGGAGTGTGCTTGAATAATTATGCAGAGTCAAATCATTTAATTTACAAGCGGAGCTATTTTAAGATATTCGGATTCGTATTATACATATATATGTTGATACCAAAATAGTATTAATAAAAAGGCATTTTTTTAATTAAAAGCTGAAGTGTATGCCGTCTCGAAAGGTAATTTAAGATATTTCTATAACTAATTTTATTCCTCGCATCGACAATTCAAGGAATTAAAAAATCTTTTTTTGGTTTTATTACACCTCACTGAATTGCAATGGTTACAAAAATAAACACGCAGAGTGATGTTAGTGATAAATCCACTCTCATAGTTTCTTGTCAGATTAATTTAGTAAATTTGTGGAGGCACGTAGTCTAAGGGTTAACGTTGTAGGAAGAGAACACAGAGAGAGGAGTTCAAATCCCAGACGCAGCTGTTTCCTATAGCACTCATACTCATACCCTTGGGGAAAATATGAATCCAACTATTCTCTCTCCACCCATGGGTACATAGTGGGACAGACGGAGCTCTTTAACATTGGTATTGCAGCCGGTCTAAGAGAAAGAAAACGGAATTCAAAGAGGCTCTGTTCTTGTTAGTCAATTCTATTTTGAGAGCTCCTCCTGCTTCCCTCTACTCATCATAATCATAAATGATCCGGTTCAAATTAAGAATCCTTGTTATAGTAAATATTTTATATGCCTCACCGTAGAATAGTAATTAGAAATTTAATTTCTAAGAAGGCTACGATATATATATATATATATATATATATATATATATATTATATATTAAGTTTATCGAAATCTGGGCGGATTCGTTCATACAGTGACAGCCGACTGATCAGCGGCGGAAGCGAAACCATCTTTAGCGAATCTGTCTGTCTGTCTCTTTGTATGTCTCTGTCTGTCTGTCTGTCTTTGTATGTCTCTGTCTGTCTGTCTGTCTGTCTGTCTCTTTCTCGCTCGTTCGTTCGCTTACTCTGTCAGTCGTCCGTCCGCTCCACACACACAAACACACACACACACACACACACACACACACACACACACACACACACTCTCTCTCTCTCTCTCTCTCTCTCTCTCTCTCTATCTATCTATCTATCTATCTATCTATCTTTCACTTGCTCATATAGAATTATACTTGATTATCAAATGGGAGTCAGGTGGCTCCCAGATAAATAATTTCAAGTCTAAGTGGCTCCAATTTAGTCGAGCAACTCTCCGTAGAATTGAAACCGTTTCATTAGCAGTTAGGTGCCTCCCATTGGAATCAGAAAAAATTCCAACATATGTGGAAGTACTAGATGTGATGGTGAAAATGGCCTGGGTTTTGTTTGATATAAGATGTCCGGCGCTTCATGTCTTGATTAGTAACTTGATTAGTGACTTGGTAGATGATGTTGAGCATTGTAGACTAGTTTAGCTGAGGACTGATGAATAGGGTAGAGTTGGTCGAGGGACTAATTATCGTCTATGGACTTTTGATGGTTAATTACTCAAATTCCGGACTTTTAAATGACGTCAGATACATTACAAGTGATATTTCCTTCTGCCTTCTGCCTTCTGCACTTAAACTCAGAAAAAAACACTGTTGGATAGGCTTAGAATATGTGAATTACATCTTCTGCAAAAAGGGTGATATCTCCTACCAAAACGATAGGAGGGATCCTTGGTGTGACACTAAACTATACTTGTTATAATGATGTTACTATATATCAATAATATTAATATATTATACTATATATCATATGATACTATATATATATATATATATATATATATATATATATAAAGTAAAGTCGTCGGGGCGGCCTGATGTCGGTATCAGCCATGCAGCGAGGGAGTCTATCCACTTTTCACTAGCGCTAGACCAAGGAGATAATCAGAAAGTACATTTTTGCATTTTATCTTGGACGATTTAGATGGTCTCATTATTAATCAAAGGGTGTTCATATATCTAATCACTCCTTGTGGTCTGAAGACGTCGTTGATCTGCATCCCAATTGAATTCAGATAAAGGTCCAGTGATACAATCCTATGTCCATCGTCCACGAAGGTTCAAAGTAAGTAGGCCAGAATGCTCAGTATGCTCAGTTTAAGTATTGTTTCAGCAGCAGAGTACTGGCAGTGATTGGCAAAGAAGTTGATCACATCGTATCGTCCTCGGTGAGTCTATAAATAGAAGTGGGCTTCAGGGTCACACCTTATAAGAGAGATTTTGATAAGTAGATTAAAAGGATATCAAAGAAATTGTTCAATTTTGGGAATTGACGGAGATATGAGGGTTCAAATATCCCCTAATTATATTTTAAAGAACACCTATTTTAGATTTCATTGATGCCAAAAAAATGCTAACTTTGAAGAATTTGTGGAGATATGAACCTTTAAAAAACCCTGACGGTGCCTCAAAATCACCTATTTTAGAAATCGATTTTATTGTCTGTTCAGATAAATTTCGATACGTAGATCAACGTGGTACCAAAGAAATTGCTCAATTTGGGGAACTGACAGAGATATGAGGATTCAAAGGTCCCCTAAAAAAAGGGTCCCCTTAAAAAGCATCCATTTTTGTGCAAATTTTAGGTGTCGATTTTATTGGCTTTTCAGATAAATTTCGATGCGTAGATTAACATGGTACCTCAGAAATTGCTTAATTTTGGAAACTGACGGAGATATGAGGGTTCAAATGTCCCCTAATTATGTGAGAGCAATTCTGACTGTTCCACTTTTAATTCTGCTCTTGTGCCAGACTTAGTTGAGCTTAGTAAACGAGCACTATCGTTGAGTATGATCCTTAGGATCAATTGACCTTTGAAGTCTTGTGCTTACTAAGTTAAAACTAGCCCCGACACATCGATATCAAATAAAGGTAACCGCATCAGTTTCTCATAGCATGGCTAGTCACACGTGACTTTTTTTTTCCAGACTAAAATAAGCTCAGTAAATCCCTATAATATTTTCTATGTTCTAATAATGTTTATTTCGATAAGATACATATTGACTCTTTAAGGCAATAACCTTTTGTATGTCGGCCGATTGATCACCTTGCCTTTATCTGTTTATCCCTTTTATCAGTCTCGCTCGGGTCATATTGATCTCATTCCGTTCATATCGATCTCAATTTGTTCGTATCTCTCTATCTGTCCAGCGTCTGTTCATACACATAGACATATTTATTCATGTCTATCATGTTTGGTCATATCTTTACATCTATGGGTCTGACTTTTGACAACACTTCGTAAATAAATATTATATATTTCTGTGCAATTCTCCCAGTCAGACTCAGTTTGTTCATATGTGCGATTTTCAATTCATCTTAAAGTAACCGAGTCTATCTATCTATCTATCTATCTATCTAGCTAGCTAGCTATCTGATTCTGTTAATATCTGTCTTTATAATTTTTATCTACATATCTATATAAATGTCTTTAACAGAGGTCATTCATATCTATCAATCTATCAATCTATCTATTTATTTTTATGTAGCTAAGTCTATTCATATCTATCTATCTATCTATCTATCTGATTCTGTCCATATCTATCTATTTTCTATTTATCTGGTTCCGATCATCTACCCCTCTCGTTCTCTCACACTGTGTGTCTGTCTGTGTGTCTGTCTGTCTGTGTGTTGTCTGTCTCTTTCTCTCTCCCTCCCCCTCTCTCTCTCTCTCTCTCTTCTCTCTCTAATATATATATATATATATATATATATATATATGAGACTATATCTATGCCTAGATATTGAATCTATTAACCCAACCATCACTCACTATCTCTCTCCTCATTCTTTCACTCTACCTTCCTGCCTTCTCTCTCTTTCATCCCTCTCTCCTCTCTCTCTCTCTCTCTCACACACACACACACACACACACACACACACACACACACACATATATATATATATATATATATATATATATATATATATATATATTATATATATATGTGTGTGTGTGTGTTAGTGTGCCTATTATTGTTTCTGTCTGCCTCCGTTAGTATTTGCAATCTCTGCTTGTTCGTTTCCACTTATCAGCACTATCCGAAATGCCCGAACAGACAAACGCCATCAATTCTCCGTGCATTTCTCAAGCAAACATATCTGTCTTGTTCGTTCTAAGTGTCGACCTTGAACAAACCTTACAAAATCGATAGAAACAGACTCTAACATCCAGCGGGAAGATGTCCTAAACAGTCGACAAATCAAGAACACATTTCATATTAACGAACAGACACAAATAACACAACGCGCCATCGACTTTTTCAAAAAATCTATCTGGACTGTTACTACAAAAATCTCGCGAACTTTATATCTGAAATAGACCGGTCCGTGTTCATATCCGGGTAAATGTAGCGTTGAGTAGGGGCGGCGAGCACAAAATCTCATTTCGTTACAGTATAAATAAATTTCGTTATGTTATGAACGACAATCTCCTTCCAGGCTTTGTTTCTCACTTGATGGCTTATTTACCACATTGTCTTCTGAAAAGTTCTCAGCCAAACCAAAAAGCGATTTACGAAGAGCCATGATACGTAAACTCTATTCCCCGTATCCTTGCAGGCTTTGTTTTTCACTTGATGGCTTATTTACCACATTGTCTTCTGAAAAGTTCTCAGCCAAACAAAAAAGCCATTGATGTCTGAAAAGTTCTCAGCCAAACCAAAAAGCGATTTACATAGAGCCATGATACGTAAACTCTATTCCCCGTATCCTTGCAGGCTTTGTTTTTCACTTGATGGCTTATTTACCACATTGTCTTCTGAAAAGTTCTCAGCCAAACCAAAAAGCCATTGATGTCTGAAAAGTTCTCAGCCAAACCAAAAAGCGATTTACATAGAACCATGATACGTAAACTCTATTCCACGTATCCTTGCGGTCTTTGTTTTTCACTTAATGGCTTATTTACTACATTGTCTTCTGAAAAGTTCTCAGCCAAACCAAAAAGCGATTTACGTAGAGCCATGATACGTAAACTCTATTTCACGTATCCATCTTGCAGTTCAACAGTATGGGTAAATACTAGATCAGACTATTTTTGTTACGATTTTCTGGGCCATTCTTTAGGCTTCAAGCAAGAGCGCTTGTCCAGTGGAAATCCTTGTTAAAGAAACCTTTGGTTGTTCCTCAATAGTGCAAGTTCTTCGTCAATTATTGCAAATGGACGTCTGTCAGTATCAGCAATTAAGTAGTCAATCAGCCACTCATTATGGCTGTTGATTGGCGGAAGAATAGACCACCTGACCTCGCCCAGTCTATAAATTTAACTGGTGTATTGTGGCACCCCTTATATACAAAAATATTATAACAATTTTTGGTCAGACTGTTTTATTTTTCTTACCCATTTAATAAATTTAATGATTTTACCTATTTGTGATACAAATAACCTTATATTGAATTTTACACCCCCACCAGGCAATATCTTTCAAAAACATTTTACACCACCTGGAGGGTGTTATTTGTGCTAGTAAAATATTATAACAAAAGAAGTAAAAATAAAAGATGAATAAAATGTGTTACATATATAAATGGCACTGGTAAAGATTTATATATATATATATATATAAAATGTTTTCGCAAATGAAAGTAAATCAAATATCTATAAGACATAGCTAAAAAAAACTTTTATGAGTGTGCGGTGTTGGTTACTCCGTTTGGTCAAAGGAGCTAATCTCGCAATCTGCTGATCGTAAGAACGATCTTGCGAGATGTACAGATATTATTACGCTTCATAAAATTCGGCATTGATTCCGAATCTTTTCACACCTGTACCCTCTCTCTTTTGAGGATTTGGTTTTGGTTCATTACTAATTTACCACCTTTCATAAAAGGAGAAAATTATTCAATTCAAGATTTAAATCATTCCTTTCTTCTTCATTTTGCCTTTTTTTTTTTTTGTTTACTCGACTTATAAATGATTTCTAGAGGATGATGAACATTATTAATAAAGTACGCTTACCAGAAGGAACATAGGGAGTCTTTCGCTTACCTGCAAAAAATAAAAGAAATTCCATTAGATATAAAATATCATCTGTTCAGATGCGGACAGAATAAATTTGCTTCAAGGAGAAAAAGAAACAAAACAACAAAAACAAAACAAAAAACAAAACATGCAATATATTGATAACACATTTTATGCAACAGTTTCTAGCAGCTTTAGCCTCTACTCCACGCTCTCTTTCTCTCTCTCTCACACACACACACACACACACACACACACACATATATATATATATATAATATATATATATATATATATATATATATATATAATTTTTAGCTCGTGAAATAGTACTGAGTAATTATTATTTCAATTTATACTGCTCTTCTTAAGGGCATTTGAGCATTCTGATTTTAATACCGACGCTTGCTTTTTTAATTTCTTCTTCTTCTTCTTCTTCTTCTTCTTCTTCTTCTTCTTCTTCTTCTTCTTCTTCTTCTTCTTCTTATTATTATTATATTATTATTATTATTATTATTATTATTATTATTATTATTCTCTACACACAGGCACATGTGTAGCTCTGTATCGTATTGGAGAATTGAAAATAAAATGAGCGATTACGGTTGTCAAAGCTGTTTTTCTTTCCCGGCGCGTTATCTTGATGATAAGTGGCTAACACGCTGCTTTGAAACCAATGGTTACATTCGCACCATAAATGCCCCATACCCTATAACACATAGTATATATATATATATATATATAATAATATATATATTATTATATATATATCATCCCAGCAACATGTAGTTTATGTGGAAGAGTATGTCTCTCCCGGGCTGGCCTGGTGAGAAAACACAAGGATAGAGTGTCAAATGCTACCGGCACCCAACTATGATTTAAAAAAAACTGGGAATGGTCTTACTTGAACACGAGTTTACAGCCATCATATATATATATATATATATATATATATATATATATATATAGTGTGAACAAAAATTATTATAAAGACAATCAGGAATATTTCTTGTTTGTTGTTTAATCTCAACTAGTTTCGACCTTCGGTCATCTTCAGGAGGAGAAAATTTATTATTTGAAGAAATTGTTGATACATTATTAGAAAGGAGCATTATAGAAGAGTAAAAATGTTCAAGTGTTATAGTGGGTTTAACATGCTGTTAAAATCCGGGTAGGCGTGTTGTTTTGATAGTAGCATGTTCATTTGTTGTGAAGAACCTCTATAATATATATATATATATATATATATATATATATATATATATATATATTGCCTACATATTGTTAAACCAAGCAAATATTCCATCGTCTCCAATTGCCCCCTGATTAGTCAACTCGTCTAACATTGATTGACAACTATGGTGTGTTCTGCTCTCACTTCGAAACAATCTAATCAATATAACAGGAATAAGGACCTCACCTACAATAATGCATTATAAGTAGCTTCTCTAACGAATTCATTTAATTCATCACTGAGCGCTCAAATATTTGGGCATTGCGCCAAACCAAACTGTGTTTGTTAAATATTGTATCGGCGTATTTATATTTCATAATACAGATACATATCGGCCAATGAGTAGGCATTTATTATTTCGTTTACATTCAGAGATATCATCAAATAAAACACGCCGCACTTGTCATGATTCACCGGGTTGAATGTCAATTTCTCCTTAAAAGGGAAATGATAATATCAGGGTTGTAAAGCGCCCAGATGAAAGGAAAAATGATCAGAATTGAGATCTGGGATCAAGGAAATGAAAAATAAAAATTAACGTTCATGTTTAGATAAATGCGCGCGAAACGAAATTATTGAAGAGGTCGGCATTAAAGTGCACGCGTTAATAAACGCAATATCAACTAAACGAACAAATGGACCTCTGATATTACTATACATTAAGGTAGGTCGATTTTGGAACTGTAACGTCTCCCATGTGATTTCAATCTTTTAAAGTGGTATCGGTATATATATATATATAATTAATTATGGAAAAATAAGGTCGAATCCAAATTTACAAATGTATATACACTTTGAGAGGAAAAAATGAAGATAAGGATATACGTGCAAATTTTTATTCACTGTTTGTCAAAAAGAAAAAGATTAACCTCGAAACGCTTCAGATTTGATTATAGTTCGATTTCAAATGAAGCGAAGTTTTGAAATTTATTGGGCAAACCACATACATCTCCGCCATTTTGTTTGAGGCGGTAGATTACACACACACTGCACCTGTACAGAGGGGTAAGACACTCACCCAAATAGGGACAGATGTTATCCCTGGGTGGCGAACCGTGATGCTTAAGGATTGAATCCTGGTGGCTGAACACACCATAGCAAAGAACACTCCACTTTATCCCTTACTTGGGCTAGATGAGAAACATCTTATAATTATGGGCTGGTCACATAAAGCCCTAGAACACACGTGATTGTTCTGACCCTATTGTCTTGATGGCAACCCCCAACCTTTTTGATCATATGTGAAGGAAGGCAGGGGCTAAGGATATTTGTGTCCCGGGTATGATTTTAAACTGCATCTCGTGGTGATGTTCTAATTCTGACGCTATGAGGGACGGTGAGTACCCCTACATTGCAATTACTCCCAGATCCACTCTGATGGAATAATATGATGATAATATCTGTTAGGGTCCCACCTATGTGGAGTCCTGGGTATAACGTTAAACTGCATCAAGTGCTGAAATTCCAATTTTGGAATTCTAGGGAAATAGATTACTCCTTTATCATTATTACTTCCAGGTTTACCTTTACCCGGAGTGGTAGTACCTATTAGGGTCCCATCTATGGGTTAAATAGAAAAAATGAGAGCTAAGAATGTGTTTTTAAAAAGTTTTTAAAAAAATTGAATACCCACCTAGAATGAATAAAATAAAAAACATCTGAGGCATAATATAACTCAACAAGGGTTGACATGCCGTAAAATCCAAACAAGAAATCCCCCTATCGGTTAGCAAGATATAAAAATGTGTTAAAAATTTGACTACCAGCAAAATGAACAAAACCAGTGTCTACTGCATCGAATGACCCAAGGGTTAACGTACCGTAAAATCGAACCATCTAACCATTTCATTCACATCTTAATGTTTTTCATGTAAGAAAAGATTAACCTCGAAGTACAACAAATAAATATGATTACATTTCGACGGCAATTGCGTCGACGTTTCAAAATTTATAGGTGAAAGCAAATACGACTATTGTTGTTCAAATATTTGGTTATCTACAGCAAATATTGGTTTATCTACTAAATTCAATATCAATTTCCCCTTCCTAGTTTGTGCATATCTATCAATCTATACGAATATCTACATAAATATGAATGAATATTTGATTTTACATCGCTATTTTATATAAGAGTTTCACAGTCACTCCCTGCCTTTTCTAGTTCCAAATATCTATCTACTCAACTCAATTCTTTACACACACACACACACACACACATATATATATATATATATATATGTATGTATGTATGTATGTGTGTATAAGATAAGATAGCGTGGATATGGAGTTGTAGGGGATTATCTTATTATCTTCCCTTTGCCGTAAGAGTTATCTTCTCGCTGCGTTGCCGTTTATTCCCACTAGGCGAACTCTGGTAGTTAAGCGCGTTCATTCAAGCGCTGCTTCCTCTTGTTAGCTAGATCTTCTCAAGAACTGCTATGGGCTAGAATCTATCTACCCCCTTCTCGGTGGGGCTTTTGCTCCCCTTACATTACTGTAAGTCCTTTATACAGCATGGACTATCCTTTAGTTCCATGTCTGTAACATTTATATGTTAGGTACATTTGGGTATCTTGTTTATACCTAAATATTGTATATGTATTTACATGTTCTATTCTCCTGTACATTATGTATCTTAACGTTTCCATGTGCTATTATATATATTAAATGTTTTGTCTCAAAACGTGTCGGAGCTGTTATTCAATTATCAACCTTGAATCTTACAGAGTCAACAGCGCCTGGCTACTGACAGCGTATGCGATCTTCAGATCAATTGGGAAAAGATTCAGGACACTTGTTGTACAGCATTCATTATTAACTCTAAATCCTTGTCAGTCATCTACAATAGAACAGGCTTACAATATATATATATATATATATATAATATATATATATATATATATATATATATATGTATGTATGTATGTATGTATGTATGTATATATAAATTAATTCGGAACAATGTTATTTCAACCACGCCCGATAATAAGGTAAAATTAATTATTTATTACACCAAATTTCAAACCACTAACATTGTTATCTGCAACAACTCATCTTACCAGACAAGACATCTAATGAGACTGATGTCGTATACAAACTTAAATGCTCTTTAAGAGACTGTTGTCTCCAAAAAATGAAAGTACGTACATCGGTTTTACCTCAACGACCTTGTCACGCCGTTTGACTCTTCATATGTCAGATAATAGCTCCATTTCACAATATCTAAAATGAGATGCATGCCCCCACTCTAATTACCGAAAAATCCTAACGGAAAATACATTCATTTTGCAGAAAGATCCAAACAAACTCCAAATACTAGAAGCTTTATACATCAAACAATATAAACCATCCTTAAATAACATTAATTTTTAATGCAGGAGTCACATTTTAAAATGCCTATAACACTTTTGCTACCAATTCTCCTCCTTCTAGCTCCCACACCCCTTGATATAATTTCTACGATTTTGTGTCACATCCTGCTCGTGAGGAGCAATTGGGTAAAACATACAGGTTTCGAGTTAATCATTTCAAACTTCTGATAATCTTTGCATATATATATATATATATATATATATATATATATATATATATATATATATATATATAAAGGTGAACGTATCAAATTGACTGGTACGTTTGGGGATGATTCTATTTGGTATCATCAATATCGCCTGTACATACCCAATGCATGCTCATGTTAATGCACACTAATAGTTTTATACAAGGGTTTTTACAAATCCATAAGAAAGCTCAATGTATGATAATCAATAAACTAATTATATACAGAACAATATTTACACTTTCAATGAGAAAGAAGATCTTAAACCGTCATTTGACTATTATAAATTTATTTCGACGAGATCTCAATAAATGAACCACGTTTCATCAGACAGTCAGATACATAGTTTATATTGTTGGCGTTCTGATTAAACTGGGGTAATTTATTCAGTTTTATTGAAAGTATATATATATAATGTGTGACGAAAAGTGTCGAGATTTGTTATACCTTTTCACACACCTTGTATTTTGAAAAAATGAACGTTTCCTTCATTGTTCATTTCTATCTTGGTAATTACAGCTTCAAACTCGGCATTTTTATGACACACCTTGTATTCTGAAAAAATTTAACATTCCATTCATTGTTCATTTCTATCATTCTAAACACAGCTTAAACTCGGCACTATTATGACACACTTTGTATCTGAAAAAAAATGAACGTTCCTTCATTGTTCATTTCTATCTTGGTAATACAGCTTCAAACTCGGCACTTTTATGACACACCTTGTATTCTGAAAAAATTAACGTTCTATTCAGTGTTCATTTCTATCTTGGTAAATACAGCTTCAAACTCGGCACTTTTATGACACACCTTGATTCTTAAAAAATTAACGTTCTATTCAGTGTTCATTTCTATCTTGGTAAATACAGCTTCAAACTCGGCATTTATGACACACCATTCTGAAAAAATTAACGTTCTCTTCATTGTTCATTCTATCTTGGTAAAACAGCTCAAACTCGGCACTTTATGACACACCTTGTATTCTTAAAAATTAACGTTCTATTCAGTGTTCATTTCTATCTTGGTAAATACAGATTCAATCTCGGGTACTTATGACACACCTTATATATATTATATATATATATATATTGTGTGTGTGTGTGTGTGTGTGTGCGTGTGTGTGTGCGTGTGTATGCGTGTGTGTGTCCCTATATGTGTATGCAAATGATATTGTTTAATCTTTAACAATACAGTCTCATCTATTCAAACTGAATCATATTTATGCATTGCCCCTGATATTTAACATGCTACGTACATTTGTTGTGCATATTTGATGGGAGCTTTTAACTGAAATCTCGTGTCAGTATACACTGACATGAGACTTGAGTTAAAAGCTCCCATTAAGCGTTTTGACAGAATTATTTGAAAACATAATTTACTTTTATAAGCCTCTGGAGTCTTCAAGCAATTCCCACCGACGATGAACCATTTGGGATCTCGGTTAAACGAGAGAGATAAAAAAAAGTGCCCGTGGAATTGCCTTGTAAATCGTTGCTGTCTGCGGTATAGAAATTACTGTAAAATAACCATCGTACTCACCTTCACAGGAAGCCTGTGACTAGCATCCAGTCACCAGATATTCTACTTTGTGGAATATGCAAGTATATTTCCAGCATTTTGATTTGCTGTTTGTTTTAGTGTGTATATTTGTATCTTTATTAACTGAACACTTGACCAGGTCCTTGCTACAGCGTGTATTCAGTTGTTGTATACCCTTTCTTTCCTTACTTCTATTCTTCTGCTCATCTTTGGTATCTTACGTTCTTCCAGCGTCTGGACCTAGTCTTGGGGACTTCGTGTCTGGTCTTCTATTTCTCTGTTCTTGCTGGTTGGTCGTCCTTGATTCATTTCTTCTTCTAGATCAGTCTTGTTGCCAAGACATTCATTAACCACAAAAAACATATCATTTATGTAAGCTTTTATTTACTTAACTAAGCATATTCATCTAACTAACATAGCGGTCGTATACAGGTGAGCTCCAGCTAAGGCAGATACATCTTCTCTGCCTGACGTCCAAGCTGAAACTGAGAGCCAACCAGGTTCCACGTGACTTCACGCGGGCTTTCTGTAATATTCAATGGAAAGTCCCGCCCGTGATATGAAAAGGGGCCATCCCTTCAGAAATGCAAGGGGTTGACAATAATCTACGCATAGATTATGTAACACAGTTACTCACTGTCTTTTTTTTGTCTGGTGACTGGACGCTAGTATGATGTTTATTCTACAATTACGTTCTATACGGTCCAGATGCTGCCAGACAGAGAAAAGCTTCAGGGTGATAGACAAAAGCGGAATGGATGCGGCTGTAGCTAGTGGGAGATGCGCGAAAGGAAAGAAAACGAGAGAGAAAAATGGGGACGCCCTCTCACGCACAGGAAATGACGGTAAGTCGAAATGTTAATCAAAAGTCGAACCATAGTCCTTCTTTATACGCACTGAATAGACGTTTTGGAACCGGTAAATACTTAAGAAATATAATAGACTAGAAGCAGCTACTCGGCGTCGCCTGGGTTCGAGGAGAATAAAATATCTCGCAGGCCCACTATTACTAGTCAGGAGTAAAATCCTCGGCGAGTGCCCCATAAAAAGACCGGGTGCGACGCCAAGAAATTTTTTCCTAAATATAAATAAAACATTCAATATTTTTGCACAAAAAGCAAGCTCTGGTGATAGTGAATGTCTATATATATTTACTCTGTCGTTTATTGTTTTATTTGTGTAGTTTGCACCGGACATACACTCACACACACACACAAACATACATACATACATACATACATAAAAACCAACTGTTATTTTTATATGCAGAAATGGCGTAACACAGATTCTCAAAGATACGTGGTTCAAAGTTAACTGACATGAAAAAATGTAAAAGCTTTTTAAATGAAATAACTGGGGCATTATATCTTTTATTTACTGAATATTTCATTAAATTCGGTTAATTCCCTGATTTTTAGTATTTTTTTTTCCGCGGGGTTTCAGACGATGGTGGAATTTAGGTCTGTTAAGTTCGATTTAACCCATTAAGTTGTCAAATAAGATAAAAGTGTTAAAACAATATAAAAAGGAAAAAACTGTAATTGTTATAACACATAACTTGTAACAGTCTCGATCAATAATAACCGCCATCTTGAAATTTCCCAACACGCACCCCCCCGTGGATAATACAATAATAAGTAAGCAGCCGGGGTGGGGGTGTTTATAGCACATATGGGGAACTTCCTTGCAACTTATTATTTTAGATTGTATTTTCTTTCATCTTTTAATTCATACGTCTAACAGATTTACCCCCTCCCCTAAAAAAACAACAAAAAAAAACAACAAAAAACAAAAACATATCTAGTTGTAGTTGAGTTTTATTATACATTTTTTATTTACATGTATCTTATGGGAGGTGTTTATCTTAATAATACATTAATGAACTATGAATTTTATGGTGGCACTTCCCCAGAAATTCATCTTTTTTATTCAGAAGATTTTTCTTATACAGGAATCTAATTATCGCTAAATTTTCTTGTAAACACAAGAAACATGGATCAGTGAAACTTGCGGCAGATATT
Source organism: Doryteuthis pealeii (assembly GCA_023376005.1). NCBI lineage: Eukaryota > Metazoa > Mollusca > Cephalopoda > Myopsida > Loliginidae > Doryteuthis > Doryteuthis pealeii. The sequence goes on along the minus strand of CM042161.1, from coordinate 72,673,204 downwards.
GAATCTCTTTAATATTTCCCATTTAAGTTTCTTTAAGTTCGAAACATAGCTAGCTAAGGTTGTCACCTTTTTTAGTTTAATATTTGAAAATGAGTGTTTATGATTTGCAAAACTAGTTTTAAATTCTGATTTTTGTACAGCCTACTCTATATATACTAGAAGTGGCTACCCGGTGTCGCCTGGGTAGAGGGGATTTTTAAAAGTTAGTTGTGCACTTATCGTATTTCAATTGAATTTTAATACTATTTTCTAACAGAAATTTGTGTAAACAATCTTCAAGTCGACATGACAATATAATTGTTATGAACACGCAATAATACGCTAAAATATTTCTATTTCTATTAAGATGTTTCTCTAACCATAACAACTGCTACTACTACTACTACTACTACTACTGCTAATAATAATAATAATAATAATAATAATAATAATAATAAAGTAAAAGTCGGCGGGGTGGCCTAAAGTCGGTATCAGCCTGACAGCTTAGGAGTCTATCGCCTTTTTCACTAGCGCTAGACCAAGGAGATTGTTTTGGCATCATTGTGGAACGCCACACCTATCACCAGCTCCTCACTATTACCGCACAGATCCCTGAGTTAGCGAGGGCCGGTATCGAACCAGGAACCTTGTGTTTCCTAGTCCGACGCTCAACTGAAAATCAGTGGAGGTATTACAAAATGAATAGGGTCGCCTACTCATTTTGTAATAAAATGTAATATTTGAATTTAAAAGTTAACTGTAAACTTTAAAAACGGCTTCTCTCACAAGAAGTTTCACTAACAACGACTTCTCTCACTACCACCGTTTCTTGCAGATCCATGAGTAAAAAGGGGTTGACAACCCCTGATTTAAACTAACAACCAGTTCACGGAACTAATGAAATTATAACTGTTACATAATGAATGGAGTAGCCTATTCATTTTGTAATGTAGTGTAATATTTGATTTGAAAAGTTAATTCGTTAGAAGAGTTGTGGACAATACCATAGATATAATTTGTCAGAAGTTTTGAGTTGTGGCTTAACATCTATTATTTTGATTTTTTTTACTGTGTGTTAAGTTTCTGACCGCCATCCTTGGCCAGTTGTAAAGGAGTTAAAGTAAGTAAGTAAGTCCTGGGCTATAGAATCCTTTGGTAAGTGAATAAGTCCTGAGTTATGGAATCCTACGTAGTGTAAAAGGTCCAGTGATATAATCCTATGTTCCGTCGTCCACGAAGGTTCAAAGCAATATGCGTAGGTATGACCAGAACAGCCGGTATAAATAACAATATCAGCAGCAGAGTACTGCCAGTGATTGGCCAAGAATATGGTCACATGATTATCGACGAGTCTATAAATAAGAGTAGGCATCTAGCACACACCTTATATCCAGAAAAGTCAACATACTGTTGTTCCCATCATTATTGTGATTTTCTTTAAAGCAAATTAATTCTAACATCAACGAATAACCGATGTCATTAAACTTTAGGCTTCAAATTATACTAGAAACGTCAGTAAATAATATATTTTCAAATGATTTTGAGACTTATTATTATTTAAATGGGATCATCATAATTTCTTCAACGCTTTGTTTGCTCAACAGTCAAACTATTCAAAATGGTATCCCCTCTTGAATCATTGCCGTTTGACTCTTCATATGTCAGATGATAGCTCCATTTGACAACATCTAAAATTACATGCAGGCCCCCACTCTAATTAGTGAAAAATACTAACGGAAAATACGCACATTTTACACAAAGAAAAAAACAAACAAAATCTCAAAATACTGGAAGCTTTATACATCAAACCATATAAACCATCCTTAAATAATATTAATTTTGAATGCAGTAGTTACATTCCAACTTGAATGGACATGTTCGGAGAGACAAAGTCTTGACAATTGGAGGCGGAGTAAGAACAGTCTACCCGAATCGGTTACAAGAAACACCTGAAGAGGACCGGCGAGTACAACGGCAGAATTATCCCGCGAGTACAACGGCCAAGGAGACTATCAGAAAGTCTTGCAGGAGATTCCAAAGGTGTCTGAAGGCTATGGATGAAGCCAATGGCGATGTCTTTGAATAAATTAAATGTATAGATGAAAGCAAATACAATAATTGTTGTTCAAATATTTGATTATATACAGAAAATATTGGTTTATCTATATATTTTCATGTAATTTACATAAATTTACATAAATATATCTAATAAAACGAGATGCCAGTATTATTTTCGTTTTCATATGACATACGACAATTTACCCATCGCAGCCTGTATATGAAGACAATGTATCGGCGAAGCTGGTATAAATATGATCGATACACACTCAAAGGAAAATCAATGAAATCGATACAGAATTTGAAAAAGTAGATGAGAAAATATCTACAAATAAGCATCGATCTCTATTTATTCAGGAACATTATCATTTACCGATTTCTTATATTTCATATTTATTCAAAATATAGAGGATACTAATAAGGTCACCCTCATAACACGATATAATTGATATGAGAAATTGCTTTCCCAAGTATTACACTGTAGTAGGTACCGATATATATATATATATATATATATATATATATATATATATATATATATATATATATATATATATATTATATTATATCATATTATATTATATTTTACGTGTTCGGTGTTTTAAAGATAGGTTAATTTGATGTTAAAGCAATTTGGGTTTTGGGAATAGTGTTTAGAGAAGTTTCATTATATAAATATATATATATATATATATATATATATATTATATATATATGTGTGTGTGTGTGTGTGTGTGTGTGTGTGTGTGTGTGTGTGTGTGTGTGTGTTTGTGGAAAGATATATTATGTGTAGTGTTTACTTATAAACTGATATTACACTCAATTTTCTATTCCTCTGTCTGTCTGTCTGTCTGTCTGTCAACGAACCGGTTTCAAATTCTAGTCTTGGAAAAGGTTTGAAACTACTTTTTCTCCGTACCAGCTGACTCATGGTGGATAATACAACATCTCGTCACTGGCACGTCACAACAGTCGAGAGAGTAGAAAAAAAAACTGAGTGAATGAATATTTGAGCAAGCTAACTACACATAAACATCTTAGCTTCCCAGACACCATTTGTAGGCAAGATGTTCATGCTTACATTTAATCTTGACAACATCTAATCGAGTCCAACATCTAAATATGGATTCACACATATCGAGAAAATCCGAACGTCTGCCGCATTTGTTCTCGGCCACACCATTACTGTATTTTTCAGGTGTGTACATACCTGTGAAGCAGGTGTGTGCTTCTTTAATTACCCAGCTAAACAGAATACTTATCTTGCGAATTAATTTACGCTAATGAGCAGGAAACTGTTGTGTTGTCGTTTCATTTCCCCATTCGATATTCAGTTAAACATATTAATATTTAGTTAATTAAACTAAATTGAATTAACCCGACTGCTAAATCAATTTTCGAAAATTTTAGGATGAGAGAAATTTATCTTTTTTACCAAAAAGATATTTTTAATAAAATTGTCAGCTTTTCTTCATATGGCGGTCGAATTTTCTATCTGGTAAATTTTAATGAATTTATGGCTCCTTCATAATGACATTATCGCTTACCTCCCTTGCGATCATGAAAGCTGGTCGTGACATTATACCAATTTGTAATTGATTTTTTAAACATTTTACCTTATTCTTTGCGTAGATTATTTTTTCTAATTTGAAAATCTTTCTTTTTCTTTATATTCATTTTAAGCGTCTGTTATTTATTAGGTGATGGAATTTACATAAAACGAGTTTATTTATATAGGACGATTAGGGTTTGTTATATATTTCTAAAATATCGAAGTGTTTACAGTTCGAATTCTACGAAAGATTATGATTCTATACCTCATGGCTTGTTCGAATATATGCATGTATGTATGTATGTATGTACGTATCTATCTATCTATCTATCTATCTATCTATCTATTTCTGGTAATATATATATATATATATATATATATATATATATATGTAGAAGAAGAAGAAGAAGAAGAAGAAGAAGAAGAAGAAGAAGAAGAAGAAGAAGGATATAAGTGAATAATAATAATAATAATAATAATAATAATAATAATAATAAGAAGAAGAAGAAGAAGAAGAAGAAGAAGAAGAAGAATCGTGAGATACTGCTGGTGCACTCTGGGTTAGTGGTAATGATGCTTCGACCCCGAAACCATGCCTGAACCAAGAGTCATCATCTGATTAACGCTTTGTTGGTAGCAATGCTACTGTGTATATAGCAGTCATTGTATGAAGATTATCAATCAATGAATCTGTTCGTATCTATCTATCTATCTATCTATCTATCTATCTCATTCTGTTAATATCTATCTATCTACCAATATCTCTTTCTGCCAATATTTATAACTGTGAATCTATCTACCTATCTATCAATCAATCAATCGATCTTTTTCTACTAATATCTATCTATCTACCAATCTATCTCTTTCTGTTGATATTTATATCAAGGAATCTATCTATCTCTATATATCTCTATCTATTTTCCCGTTAATATCTATAGCAATGAATCTGTCTATCAGATAGATAGATAGATAGATAGATAGATAGATAAATTCACTGATATAAATATTAACGGAAAAATATAGATAGATAGATTCACTAATATAAATAGTAACGGAAAGAGATAGGTAGATAGACAGATAATAACGGAAATATATAGATAGAGAGATAGATATATATGAACTGAATGAGATAATTAAATACATTCACTGATATATATATATATATATATATATATATATATATATATACTCATTGATATAGATAGATATAAATATTAATGGAAATAGATATAGGTGGATAGATAGAAATTAACAAAATGAGATAGATCTATATATCTATTTCAGTCTGTTCATATCTATCTATATCTATTAATAATGGAGATTCGCTTCCGGTTTTTGTTTGTAACAAAAATTACGTCACTTCTTACGTCACGTTATCCCAAATCGTCATAACATAGAATAAATACACTCAAAATTTGAACATGCAACATTAGACAGTCCTCATTGTTTTTTAAAACAAGTTTTAATAAATACATGACTGGTATTATATATCTATATATAGTTTGTTTTATTTTTATACATATTTAAAGTTTACATTTCAAATTGTTTTATTTTTTAATCCTTTACTGAATTTGATGATTTTACTTACTTAGGGTACAAACTCGCTGACATTGAATTTTTTACTCCCACCCCTCAGGCAATATGTTTCAAAAATCTATTTTTACATCGCCCGGAGGGTGTTTTTTATTTTGTACTAGTATCTATTAATATCAGTTAATATCTGTCAACCAATCTCTTTCCGTTAATATTTATATCAGTTAATCTATCAGGCAGTCTCTACCTGGGTTTCACCAAAAGAATCTTTATGATATTTGGTGGAGTGGTATATCAGCCAGACAACGTGAGAATCTATCCTCTTTTCACTAGCTCTATATCAGGGATATTGATTTTGCAGATTTTCCGTCAGCTCCCCACTTTACCACAAAGATAAGATAACCCAATCTGTGCTGAGCTGGCGGGCACCAGTATTGAACCAGGAACCTTGCGATTCCTAGGCTGGTGTTCTACCGACTGCGCTAAACCTGTCCCTCTATAGGTTAACACAGAAAAGTTTAGGTTAAATTATGGAAAAAATATATTTACCAATCCCTCCGCACGAGCAGGATGTGACACAAGGTCAATTTCTTAAGCGGAGTTTAACAGGTTTGAATTCAGAGTTTTCCTTCTCCTAGACCGGTTGCCTAACCAAGGTTAAAGAGCACAGTCTGCCCTACTATTTAACAATAGCTGGAGGGAGAGTAGGATTCATACCTTTCCCAAGGGTATTAGAGCTAAGTGAGAATGCAGTTACCACGCCCAGGATTTGAACTCGGGGCGACGAGTCCATTTCCCATGACTTTATCCATTACACCACACGCTGCCTACTATTATGGGAAAATAAAACCATGGATAATTACTAATCATTTTTTTTTTTCAAAGTAAAAAGCATGAATAAATCGAGAGAAAAAAATTAACCGAGAAAGATTTATACTAACGACATGAACAGAATTATCCCGGCCAGTATCGAATAACCTTGCCGACAAATCCAGGATTAAATATGCCCGTTCATTCAGCCGATTGGATCCGAATGGCGGATCGCGACACTGGTGCGTTAATCTTCTATTCGTATCATGAAATCATTGCTTAATAAGCAGTGACGTAAAGGATTATGGGATTAGTTACTGGATTATCTTCTTTGACCTGAAAAATATATTGATATTGCAATACCATGTGAGAATTTGCCCTTATACATGCGGAAAATCTGTTTTGTTTACACTGGTTGTCCTATTACGACAACAATAATAACAACAACTACAAACATAGACATTAACACTGCTGTATTTTATTATTGTTTACATTATTATCATTACTAGCAAGGATTTTGTATAAACAGAATTTTTTTACTTATCTATTAATAATCGAGATTAGCTTCCGGTTTTTGTCTGTAACAAAAATTACGTCACTGCTTACGTCACATTACCCAAAATCGTCATGACATAGAATAAATACACTCAAAATTTGAACATGCAACATTAGCCAGTCCTCGTTGTTTTTTTAAAACAAGTTTTAATAAATACATGACTGGTATTATATATCTATGTATAGTTTGTTTTATCTTAATACATATTTAAAGTTTACATTTCAAATTGTTTTATTTTTTAATCCTTTAATGAATTTGATGATTTTACTTACTTAGGGTACAAACTCGCTGACATTGAATTTTTTACTCCCACCCCCTCAGAGGGTGTTTTCTTTATTTGTTTTTGTTTTTGCTAGTGTCAAAATTATCCTCAAAAGCAAATGACCCTTCTTTAATGAATGGACAACAATTCTCTAAACACCCCGGGCCTAAATGTGAAAATACGCACACACAAACACACACACACACACACACACACACACACACACACATGTACGTACATACATGACCACCAGACCATATTGCCCTTATGGCAAGCCCCAACCCTTTTTATAATATGGGTGCTAGAAGGTGGTGGCTGAGGGTCTTCATGTCCTGGGAATTAAGTTAAACTCAATCTGAACGTGAGGTTCCAGTTCTGGAAGTCTGGGTAACATTTTTTATTTTGCTAGTAAAAATAATTGTAACATGAACGTGAAGAAAAATGAAGTCTTACCATACAAATTCAGGTTTTTTAGTCAGAATTTGTGTAGTAAAACAAGGAACGAGAAAGAAAAGAGCCAAAGGCAAGAGGTAATTTTACGACTTGAACTTTATTGAACGGGGCATTGTCGACTGTAGCGAGAGGACATGCCTCCTGGGTAGGAAACGACCTCAGGCTAGGCCTCAGTTCGAATGACCGAGGTATCCTTATTGGAGTAGGGAGTCACTCCTTTTTGTCGGACATGCGCAGAGGGGTTCTTCCGGCGAAGGCCCCGTGGGAAGATTTAAAAAAATATATATCTGTTATAAAAAAATGAGGTTGTGGGGATTTAAAAAAAAAACGAAAATAAAAACGAAAATAAAAAATAAAAAAAACGAAAATAAAAATAAGATAAAAATCTTATTTTTATTTTCGTTTTTTTTTTTTTTAAATCCCCACAACCTCATTTTTTTATAACAGATATATATTTTTTTAAATCTTTGTATATATGTGCATATTCATATATTTTTTTAAATTAACAAATCTTTTTTTCTACTTAAGGTTTCGCTGTGGAGCATCAATGGTTTTGTAATATAAGAAACATGAAAATATATTTACAGTGTATTTCTATCTTATTATAATGGAGATTGTGTGTCAGTCTGTCTATAATGGAAACTATATCACTACTGAAGTCACAATTCCCTTCATTATTTACGTCACATTCTCCATGATTTATTTTTATTTAAACCTTAATTATTAATAAAATTGTTTTACATTATTAGTACTGTATGCAATTGTATTTATATATACAACAAAATATCGGTTCATAGTGTGAACGAGAAGGCTAATTTGCATTGATTTTAATAAATATATGTTTATTATTATTGATTTCTAGCTGTTTAGTTTTATCTTAATGAATATGAACAAAACTCTCGAGGAGAAATATTAAAATAAATACATAAACAAGAAGAAATAACTGTAATTTTATTCTTTATTTCCTATTTTATCTAATGAGTTGAATTAGGAAAATTTAGCAATGAAAAGCGGGAGTGATGGAAGAATAAGTTTCAGTAGTTCTATTTTTGGATTATAACCCCTCTGTTTCAAATCTTCTTATCTGCATTCTTATTTAGTTCCCTTACCGTTTCTAATTCTAATATTATATTTTATTAATTTAAAACATAAATACTTGCACCCGGAGGGTTCATATATTCTAGTTTATTTTGGGTAATGTCACGTAAGCAGTGATGTAGTTTTGGTTACGGACAAGTTAAGACCGAATCTCCGTTATCAATAGATATATTTATGTGCATGTTTAAAAATGTCAGAATCTGTGAAGTACAACATTTTTTAGACAATAGACATCTATTTTATTGCCCAGAATTTCTGGATATTTTTATATGTGTCTGATGAACTGAAAATAAACACCTTAATCCGAGAATATGTATATTAGACGTGTGTATGGACACATTCTCTTTTTATAGAGCCTTTTGTATAGATGCAGACATTCATATCTTTAAAAAAGAATCTAAATACAGGCTGAATTGAAAAGCCTTCTATAGCCAACTGATTCTTCCTCTTGATATGAGAGAATAGCAAATGTGATCTGTCTTGATATCTAACAAACAGGCTTACTGTGATTAATCTAATGTAGTAGGTGAACTTGTACATTAGGGTAGGTCGGTTTTGGAACTGTAACGTCTCATTTGTGGCACAAGTTGTGGTTCAAAACTAAGGCTTACTATGATTAATCTTACAAGCAAAAGAACACTCTCCGGGCGGTGTAAATATAGATTTTTGTGAGATACTGCCGGGGAGGGGAAGTTAATATATAAGATAAAACGTTTAATTTTTTTTAATTACTTACATAAAAAGCCACTCCACACATACGTCTCTATGTAATTTCTGATTTAGTTATTTAGACACTAATCTTTATAGAAGACTTTAAAAATCAAATATTTTGTTCAGATTTCATGAAATGAAATAAGGGAGGGGTTCGACATAGTAAAAAAATATTTCCCCTAATTTATTTTAGGAAAAGAAAAACTATTCTGGACCTTTAGGCACCCCTTTTGCTTTGCTGATTCATAAGTACATTTTTTTTTCATTTACACCGTCAACATCCGGTTATTTGTTAGGAGTTAGGGTTAGGATTAAAAAAAAATCTAAAAATCGTCTGTTAACAAACTACCGGATGTTGACGGTGTAGATGAAAAAATGTATTTATGAATCAGCAAAGCAATAGGGGTGCCTAAAGGTTATATGGTTCCTATTTTAAACAATAATAATCTTAAAGTGAAAAAAAACAAACTTTTCGTGAAAATCTGGCTCTTAATTGATGTTTCATAGAATTTTACAAACATTAGAGTGACGTAAACATTAGCTCAGTCGGTAGAGCGTTCGGCTAGAAACCACAAGGTTCCTAGTTCGATACCGGTCCTCGCCAACACAGCGTATGAGTAGCACAGGGATCTGTGCGGTAAAGTAAGGAGCTGATGGTAGGTGTGGCGCTCCACCTCAGACGCAAAAACAATCTCCTTGGTCTGGCGCTATTGAAAAGGGGATAGACTCCCTCGCTGATTGGCTGATACCGACATTAGGCCGCCCCGACAACTTTACTTTTACTTAAACATTGACGTAGCTTCGTTTACGGACAAAAAGAGACTGAATCTCCATTATCAATAGTAGTAAGTGAACTTTTACAATTTGTTTGTTGAACGTTAAAAAAAACCCCTATAAACTTGTGTATTCAATGAGATGGCAAATATCTTTGAAGGGTAAAGTTGATTTAACGAAATGTGGTGTGTCGTGAATAAATTTGATTTAATTTGTAAAACGGATGATACATTGGTCTTTCAAAGGAAAGGTGTAATTAAAAATTAATATATACAAGGGATTTATGCAGTTTTTATTTTCAATGGAAGAAGAAGTAGTAGTAGGAGGAGGAGGAGAAGAAGAAGTAGTAGTAGGAAAGGAGAAGAAGAAAAGTAGTAGTAGTAGTAGTAGTAGTAGTAAAAGAAGAAGAAGAAGAAGAAAAAGAAGTAGTAGTAGTAGTTGTAGTAGTAGTAGTGGGAGGAGATGAAGAAGAAGAAGTAGTAGTAGTAGGAGGAGGAGGAGGAGAGGAAGAAGAAGATGAAGTAGTAGTAGAAGAAGAAGAAGAAGAAGAAGAAGAACGGGGCATTTATTCACTAGAATGAAGAAAAAAAGAAAGATGATGAAACAAGAATAAAGAAGAAAAAAGAAATAAAGAAATAAAGAAGGCGAAAAAGAAGAAGAAGAAAGGGGAGGAGGAGGAGAAAGAAGGGAAGGACGAAGCATATATTCAATTGAAAGAAGAAGAAGAAGAAGAAGAAGAAGAAGAAGAAGAAGAAGAAGAAGAAGAAGAAGAAGAAAGGGAAAAAGAAGAAGAAGGCATTTTTTATTAGAAATAAAAAGCAAATTTAAGCACTTTTAAGGATGCGTTATTTTCCAATAAAAGATTCTCTTCCACACATCGACGCAAGAAAAATAAAATCATATAAAAATTGAAGGAAAATAAGATTTTTGGAAAACACATAAATCAGTTCTCATACACACAAATATACACACAGAAAAAACACACATACACACACACACACACACACACAACACATACACACACACACACACACACACATATATATATATATATATATATAAATAAATTCATATAAAACATGAAGGAAAATAAGATATTGGAAAAAACATAAATTAGCACACACATACACACACTTAACCGCAAATGTATATACTTACACCATATAATATATATATATATATATATATATATATATATATATATATGTGTGTGTGTGTGTGTGTGTGTGTGTGTGTGCGCGTGTTTGTGTGTGTGTGTGTACGCACACACAAACGTACACAAAGATACACATACATATATAGTCATCTTATTTTTATTTCTCTTTATTATTTTAGAAAAAAACCTTACAGTCCTATTTGCAAATAAAGAAATTTAAAAAAAGAGAAAAATGCCATATATATGCACACACACACACACACACACACACACACACACACACACACACACACACACACACACACACACACACACACATATATATATATATATATATATATATATATATATATATATATACACGTCGAAACACGATGTCTGTTGATAACTTATTATATGCTCCCAAAACCCGGTAGAACTCTCTAGGGTGACGTCAATTAATTTTCATCGCTAGTATAAAGCAATGATCGTCTGTTATTTACAGACTGGATCTCTCTGATGATCCGTAAGATATATAAAGAAATGTATGTATTTAATAGTTTTAACACCACCTTAATACCAACTGTAAAATGGCATTTTCTTCTTTCTTTCCTTCTTTTCTTCTTTCCTTCTTTTCTTCTTTCTTTCCTTCTTTCTTTCTTTCTTCTCTTTCTTTCTTTCTTTCTCTCCTTCTTTCTTTCTTTCTTTTTGTCTTTCCGTCTTCCTTTCCTTCTTTATTACCTACTTTCTTTCTCTCTGTCCTTCTTTCTTTCCTTCTTCCTTTTTACTTTCCTTCTTTTCTTCTTTCCTTTTTTCTTCATTCCTTCTTTCTTTCTTTCCTTCTTTCTTTCTCTCCTTCTTTCTTTCTTTTTGTCTTTCCTTCTTCCTATCCTTCTTTATTACCTACTTGCCTATTTCCTTTCTCTTTCCTTCTTTCTCTCTCTCTTTCCTTCTTTCTTTCCTTCTTCCCTTTTTTCCTTCTTTCTTTCCTTCGTTCTTTCTTTCTTCCTTTCCTTCTTTCCCGTTATTCTTTTTATAACCCCTTTCCGTTTCTATTCTCTGTATTTCATCTTTTCTATCAACTTTCATCTCTCTCTCTCTCTCTCTCTCAACCTCTGTCTCCCTCTCGTATATATTCTCTCAGCAGTTTTCACTCTCTCCGTAAATGTCTTTCTTTCTTTCTTTCGTTCTTTCTTTCGTTCTTTCTTTCTGTATACACTTGCATCTCTCTCATTTTCTTTCTCTGTCGTCTTTTAGTAAGTTAGTTATAAGAGTGGTGTAATGGTTAAAGTCATGGGAAATGGACTCGTCGCCCCGAGTTCAAATCCTGGACGTGGTAATTACATTTCACTTAGCGCTAATACCATTGGGAAAGGTATGAATCCTATTCTCCCTCCAGCTATGGATAAATAGTAGGACAGACTGGGCTCTTTAAGCTTGGTTAGGCAACCGGTCTAGGAGAAGGAAAACTCTGAATTCAAACCTGTTAAACTCCGCTTAAGAAATTGACCTTGTGTCACATCCTGCTCGTACGGAGGGGTTGGTAAATATATATAAGTGTCTTTCTTTATTCTTTTTTACTCTTTCTTTCTTTTTTTCCTTTCATTATCTCTATCCCTTAATATCTATTCTTCTTCATCCTTTTTTATTCATACATTTCAATATCTCTGTCAGTCTCAATCGTCTTTTCTCTCTCCATAATGTTCTTTCTTTCTTTCTTTCATTAATTTATTAATTCATTCATTCTTTCTTTCTTTCGCCTTCATTCTTTTTTCCTTCATGATTTATTTCCCTCATTCTTCCTTTTCTTTTCGTTCATCAACTTTCATCTCTCTCTCTCTCTCTCTCTCTCTCTCTCTCTCTCTCTCTCCCCTTTCTCTCTCTCTCAATAGGTTTTCTCTCGCCATAATCGTTTTCTTTTTTTCGTTCATTTTATTGTTAATTATATTTCCCCCTTTTCTTTCTTTCTTTCTTTCTTTCTTTCTTTATTCATTTCTTTCTTTCTTTCTTTCTTTCTCTCTTTCTTTATACACTTGCATCCCCCTCTCTCACTCTTTCTCTCTCTCTCTCTTTCTCAGTCGTCTTTTAGCTCACTATAATTCTCTTCCTATATTTCTTTCTTTTTCATTCCTTCGTTCCTTTTTTCTTTCGTTGTTTCTTTCCCTCATTATCTATCTTTCTTCTTCCTCTTTTTTTTTGTTCATATACATCAATCTCAATCATCTTTTCTCTCTCCATAATTTTCTTTCTTTCTCTCTTTCTTTCTTTCTTTCTTTCTTTCTTTCCACTCCCTTATTCATTTTTTCTTTCATTATTTCTTTCCCTCTTTATTTTCTGATTTGGCCAGCCATGTTTTTACATTCGTGAAATTTAGCTAACTGTTTATTCGTCATTCATTTTTTTACCATTTCTTAGAACCAATTTCTTATTCTGTAAAGAGAAGGACAAAAGTGCCAAAAAATGTTCTTCGAGACGCCACACGTAGCATCTGTGCACCTCCCCCCGAATTGAACGGACCCCCAGAACCTACCACGCAAGCATTCAATACGTTTCGATGTATTAGCAAAATTGAAAGGAAATAATAAAATAGAAGAAATGAACTCATCACGATTTTAATGAAGTCCAAAATGACAAGAATAAGGTTGGCTATTTTTTTTTTCATTTGTTTTTCTTTTATAATTTTTATTGTTGGTCTTAAAAATTGAACGGGAAAATGTCTGGTACATTGTGTCTGATTATTATGACATTTTATACGCTGAGATAATCACCAAGAGAACGAAAATAGTTTTATGACTGAAATTATTAATTACAAAAAAGATATAAAAAAGAAATAATAATAATAATAATAATAATAATAATAATAATAATAATTGGTGGATTTTGCAATTCCAGCAGATCATAGGGTGAAGATGAAGGAAAACGAAAAGATGGACAAATACCTGGACCTTGCCTGAGAAATGAAAAAGCTATGGAATATGAAAGACAAAGTGATACAGTATTGTATTTGGTGCAATAGGAACGGTCCCAACAAGTTTGGAAAAAATAAATCAGAGGAAGAATTGAGACCATCTGCACTGCTGCAATCTGCTAGAATACTCAGAGGAGACTTGTTGTTACTAAGACTCCAGTGAAATACTATCAGCTAACGCTGATGTGAAAAACTCAAAAGGAGTGGAAATAATAATAATAATAATAATAATAATAATAATAATAATAATAATAATAATTGGTGGATTTTGCAATTCCAGCAGATCACAGGGTGAAGATGAAGGAAAAGGAAAAGATGGACAAATACCTGGACCTTGCCAGAGAACTGAAAAAACTATGGAATATGAAAGTCAAAGTGATACCAATTGTAGTTGGTGCACTTGAAAAGGTCCCAAAAAGCTTGGCAAAAAGACTGGAAAATCTGGAAATCAGAGGAAGAATTAACACCATCCAGAATACTGCACGGCTGCAATCTGCCAGAATACTTAGAAGAGTCCTGGAGACCAGAGGAGACTTGTCACTCAGACTGAAATACCATCAGCTAATGCTGATGTGAAAAACTCACAATAATAATAATAATAATAATAATAATAATAATAATAATAATAATAATCCGGCGGTTCACAGGCTGAAGGTTAAAGAAACGGAAAGTATAGACAAATACTTGGACCGGAACAGAAAGCGGAAAATTTTTGGAATATGAATGTAAAGGTCGTACCAATTGTAATTAAGGCCCTTGGAACGATTCCCAGGAGTTTGGAAAAAAGTGTCAGGAAGAATTGGAAATCAGAGGAACAATCAATACCATCCAAACAACATCACTGTTAAGATCAGCTATAATACTAGAAGAGTCCTGGAGACCATTCAACAAAATGGTACAAGCACAAATAGTAATCCGTGCTTGAGAATGCAATGGATAAAATTCTTTAGAACTTTGAGATCCAGACGGATCACCTCATCCCAGCCAGAAGACCAGACATAGTATTGATTAACAAGAAAAAGACGACTTGTTAATTAGTAGATTTTGCAGTTCCAAATAATTACAGTGTGAAAGTGAAAGGAAACAAAAAGATAGAAAAATAGCAGGACCGTGCCAGGGAATTGAAGAAAAAACAAAAAACAAAAAAAAACTGTGGAATATTAGGATGAAAGTGATGCCAATTGTAGTTGGTGCCTTTGGTACAGTTCCCCAAAGTTTAGAAAACAGACTAGAAGAAAAGGCAATAAAAAAATCATCAAGACCATCCAAATAAGAAAATTGTTAAGGTCTCCTAGAATATTCTGAAGAGTACTGTAGACATGAGAAGACTAGCTGTGATACACACACCAATGAAACATCATCACCTAATGCAGGTGTGAAAACACACAAGGAGAGAAATAATAATAATAATAATAATAATAATAATAATAATAATAATAATCCGGCGGATCACAGGTCAAAGAAACAGAAACTATAGACAAATACTTGGACCAGATCAGAAAGCTGAAAAACATTGGAATATGAATGTAAAGGTCGTACCAATTGTAATTAAGGCTCTTGGAACGATTCCCAGGAGTTTGGAAAAAAAGGGTCAGGAAGAATTGGAATGAAATTCTGAGCACGGAAGAATTTTTTCTTGATTTGTATTTCGTTTCGTAGAAATTCCATGGGTCTCGCAAATAATAATAATAATAATAATAATAATAATAATAATAATAATAATAATCCAGTACCAGCAACATATTGACAAATACAAAAGCAAAAAAAAAAAAAAATACTAGAAAATGGAAATAGGAAGAATAATAGCAGCACAAAATAATATCATTTACTTACGAATTATATCAAAGCGAGAATAGATAAGAGCCAGAAGAATATAAAGTGTAGACTATGTGGAGACTGAGACAAAATCGTTAATTACGTAATAACCGAATGCAGTTGACTAGCACAATGGGAGTGTCACCTTTTTCTCGGTAGTAAGGGTTGCTAAATATATATATATATATATACCGAGAGATTAATTCGACAAAACGATCTAAATAAGACGTGCAAAATTATTAGAACACCTGGATATCTAAGAAAGAATTGAGATTACCCAGATCAAAACATTATGAAAACTAGCCAGAATATTCACCCTCCGCCGGGTGTGAGTATGTAAGTTTTAATATAATGAAATATATCTAATTAGAAGGACTAAAGAAATTAGAAAAGAACACCCATAAAAAGATTACATTTAATTATAAAGATTACATCTTAATTATACTAGCAAAATAAAAAAAACGCCCTCTGGGCGACGTAAAATAAATATTGCCTGAGGGGATGGGAGTTGCAAATTTAATATTAAGAGAGTTTGTATCCTAAGTAAAGTAAAATCATCAAATTTATTAAAGGGGTAAAAAATAAAATAAATTAAATCATAAATTGGCTATTTTGCTAAGAATCTAAATCTTCTGTTATATTTTTTTTACTTATATATATATATATATATATATATATATGAGGTAAAATATAAGGAATGAAAGAACAGAACTCAGACGAAAATGTGTAATATATTTCGCTGGAGTGTGGAACCCGGCCTCTTCAGCTTTTCAACACTCCAGCGAAATATACTACACATTTTTGTCTGAGTTTTGTTCTTTCTTTCCTTATATTTTACCTCATTCTGTCGGATTCATTCCAACCCCCTTTTCCACACACACACACACACACACATATATATATATATATATCTTATTATAATGGAGATTGTGTGTTTTTCTGTCTGTAACCGAAACTATATTACTACTCAAGTCACAATTCCCTTAATTATTTACGTCAAATTCTCCATGATTTCATTCTTTTAAACCTTCAGTTATTAATAAAAATTGTTTTACATTATTAATACTGTTGACCATATCTAAGTACTAATAACATGCAATTGTATTTATATATACAACAAAATAGCGGTTTACAGTTTGAACGAGAAGGCTAATTTGCATATTGATATTAAAAATTTTATTTTAATAAATATGTGCTTGGTATTATTGATTTCTAATTGTTTGGTTTTATCTTAAGAAATATAAACAAAAATCTCGTGGATAAATCTTAAAAGAAATTTATTTACAAGAAGAAATAACTGTAATATTATCCTTTACTTCCTATTTTAACTAAATAGTTAAATTAGGAAAATTTACCAATGAAAGAGGGGAGTAATGGAAAATGATGGAATAGTTAGTTTCAAAGTTGTTCTATTTTTCAATCATACCCCCTCTGTTGCAGATCTTTTTATTTGCATTCTTAGTCAGTTTCATTAGCCTTTCTAATTTAATATGATATTTTATTATATCAAAACTTAAATACTTGCACCCGGAGGGTGCATATATTTGCTAGTATATATAATTGTAGGAAACATTAGGCACATCTGTCTATCTATCTTTCTTTTTTTCTAACTCTCTCTCTCTCTATATATATATGTGTTTGTTCGTGTGTGTCGCTCGGGCATAGAATACAATGGATGTATCCTCTGTAGACGGGCGAGAGTCCTTCTAACAAATTGGGAAGGGGGTCACGGGTAGTAGGTTAAATTGCATCTGATGATGAGGCCCCAGTTCGGGGGGATAATAGAGTTTTCCTTCTCCTAGACTGGTTACCTAGCCATGGTTAAAGAGTTTAGTCTGCCCTGCTATTTACCCATAGCTGGAGGGAGAGTAGGATTCATACCTTTCTCAAGGGTATTATCGCCATGTGAAATGCTAACAGCTTCGTCTAGGAATTGAACTCATAGCTGACAAGTCCACTTCCTCCGACTCTAAACATTAGATTACGCGCCTATATATATATATATATATATATATATATATATATATATATATATATATATATAAAGAAGTAAACAAACAAACAAACAAACAATGTGTCTTTTATATGGTTCTTTTAGCCGACAACCTTTGGGAGAATATGTGGTTAATTGAAGTCTACCTAATTAATTAGACGGGCATACCTATTCAAATGTAAGGCCAAACAAATCGAGATTGATTTTTCTCGATTTGTTTAGCGTTACATTTGAATAGGTATGTCCGCCTAATTCATTAATCATTAATTAATCAATTTTCAAAATTAGGTGCGACTTCAATTCTCCCAAATATATACATATATATATATATATATATATATATATATATGTGTGTGTGTGTGTGTGTGTGTGTGTGTGTGTGTGTTTATATATGTAATAAAGTGCATATTTTAAGCTTTTACCAGAAATAAAGCTTAAATATGCTGCATTTTTATCCAAGCAGATACACCTACTCTACCTTATCTACCTAACTGCTAACCAACTCCTCCTCCTCCTCCTCCTTCTCCTCCTCCCCCTCCTCCTCCTCCATGGACAGCCCTAGAACGCACACCTGCTTATTCATATCTATACATATATCTGTTTCCCGTGCATTTCATGTACATGTAATGTTTTTCGGAATATCCAGTGGGTTTTTTACTCAGCAATCACATGTTGTGATATGCTCATTCTTGAAAACACGCACTGAAATAAACATCGCCTGCGAGTTTGTTTATCAAGAAAATGAAATATATATATATATATATATATATATATATATATATATATATATATGAGAGTAAGTAAATAAACAATGCGTTTATTTGGTATGACTTTTAAACGACAATTTTTGGAGGATATGTGCTTAATTGAAGTCATACCTAATTTTGAAAATTAATTAGTTAATAATTAATGAATTTAGGCGGGTATATATGTTCATATGTAAGGCTAATCAAATCGAGAAAATTTCAATCCCTGAATGTACATTTCGACCTATTAGGTCTCATCAGCAAGGTTATAGACAAGGGAGACATATATATATATATATTCAAGTTATGTCATAAAAGTATCGAGATTGAAGCTGTTTTTACCAAAACAGAAATGAACAATGAATGGAATGTTTTTTTTTCAGAATACAAGATGTGTCATAAAAGTGCCGAGTTTGAAGCTGTATTTACCAAGATAAAAATGAACAATGAATGGAACGTTAATTTATTTCAGAATAAATAGTGTATCATAAAAGTTCCGAGTTTGAAGCTGTATTTACCATGATAGAAATGAACACCGAATGGGACGTTAATTTTTTCAGAATACAAGGTGTGTCAAAATGTACAAAACATTTCGTTACTTTTTGACACACCTTGTATACATATATATATTTATATATATATCGTTGATAATACAGTCTAATTAACAATATCTCAGGAAAAGAATTTAATAATCTTTTTAGATATAAGTTTCTGGGAACAGAAATAGCAAGAATACGGCATTCAAAGACTACTATTTTTTGAGTAGGAGTAGGAGTCACGTTTGGGGTTGATTAAGCAGATTCATATTACACATTATAAAAACCCAGAAATCCATGTTCCTCTGAAATACAAAAGATCTGGTTAATGAGCACGGCTCACATATTTAGAAAAAAAAATAAAAGAAATATCTCAATCTGATATGCTCAGTAATTTCTTTAGAAAAGTCATTTGCTGCGAGTATAATAATAATAATAATAATAATAATAATAATAATAATAATAATAATAATATAAGAAGAAGAAAGAAGAAGAAGAAGAAGAAGAAGAAAGGGGAATAATAATAATAATAATAATAATAATAATAATAATAAGAAGAAGAAGAAGAAGATGAAGAAGAAGATGAAGAAGTAGAAAAGGGGAATAATAATATAATAATAATAATAATAATAATAATAATAAGAAGAAGAAGAAGAAGAAGAAGAAGAAGAGGGGAATAATAATAATAATAATAATAATAATAATAATAAGAAGAAGAAGAAGAAGAAGAGAAGAAGAAGATGAAGAAGAAGAAGATGAAGAAGAAGTAGAAAAGGGGAATAATAATAATAATAATAATAATAATAATAATAATAATAATAATAATAATAATAATAATAAGAAGAATAAGAAGAAGAAGAAAAAGAAGAAGAAGAAATGGAACAAGTTTAGAAAACTGACTATAGGAGTTGAAAATCGAGAAAGAATCGAGGCCACTCATTGTTAAGATCGGCTAGAATACTCAGCTAGAATACTGTCGTCACTCAGACTATCAGCTTAAACTGGTATGAAAACCCCACAGGGAATGAGATAATAATAATAATAATAATAATAATAATAATAATAATAATAATAATAATAATAATAATAATAATAATAATAATAAGAAGAAGAAGAAGAAGAAGAAGAAGAAGAAATATATTGTGGATATTGTTATTCCAGCCAAGTAATGTCAGAAATCTATAGACAGTGAAAAGCTGGATAAATTTAATAAGGTTATTATAGAATATGTATTATTATATTATATCCCCCTGATTATTGGGGTACTTATACGAATCCCGGATGGACTTGAGAGATGATTAGAACAATTGGAAATGTGAAACAGAATTATAACGGTACACAAGAAAATATCATCCGAGTACAGATACTGCAGAAATTTGTAATCACTCGTTTACCAATAAAAACACAGAACGTGTAGGTAAATAATAATAATAATAATAATAATAATAAATAGTTTAATAATAATTTAATAGTTTAATAATAAACGGATCACCTTATCCCAGCAAGAAGACCAGATCTAGTGTTGATAAACAAAAAAGAAAGAACTTGTCAACTGGTGGATTTTGCAGTGCCAGCAGATCACAGGGTGAAGCTAAAGGAAGATGAAAAAATGGACAAATATCTGGATCTTGCCAGAGAATTGAAAAAGTTACGGCACATGAAAGTGAAAGTGATACCAATTGTGGTTGGTGCACTTGGAACAGTCTCAAAAGGATTGGAAAAGGGTTTAGAAAGTTTGGAAATCAGAGGAAGGGTTGAAACCATTTAGAACACTGCACTGCTGCAATCTGCCAGAAAACTCAGAAGAGTCCTGGAGACCTGAGGAGACTTGCTGTCACTTAGACTCCAGTGAAAGACCATCAGCTAATGCTGATGTGAAAACTCAAAAGGAGTAAACAACAATAATAATAATAATAATAATAATAATAATAATAATAATAATAATAATAACTGGAAAACAGAGGAGGAATTGAGAGCATCCAGACAACATCATTGTTGAAATCGGCCCAGGAAAAATACTCAGTAGGGTCTTGGAGACCTAAGGAGACTTGCTGTCACTCAGCCTCCAGTGAACCACCGGTTACAGCAGATGTGAAAAACTCAGACTCCAGTGGAATACAATCAGCTAAAGCTGGTGTGACAAGCTCTTAAGAAGTGAAATAATAATAATAATAATAATAATAATAATAATAATAATAATAATAATAATAATAATAATTTCTGGAGCTTTGAGATACATACGGGTTCCCTCATTGTTATTGTCATTTAAAAAGTTACAAAAGTTAACGTTATGCCTTCTCACTTGTGTGAAGAAATCAGGCAGCAGTTTAACTAAGCGGCCATGAAAAACATAAAACAATCAAATAAGAATGATAAAATACAAAACACGATAAATTATATATAACATCAGAGTTATGTATTATTAAAAATACGCCTATTTAAGAAGAAATAACAGAAAAAGGTATAGAAATGTTAAATATTCTAAAACAACCTCGGGTAAAAAAAAGATTGAGGTAATGTGCTATGTCACTTTGGAGATCATGTAGATGCGCCTGGATCATGCGACAAACACGAGGAAACTGAAGAAAGGTCTCAAATTAAACGTTATAAATTTGATGACGTAAGTAAAGTCGTCGGGGTGGCCTAAAGTAGGTATCAGCCAATCAGCGAGGAAGTCTATCACTAGCGCTATACCAAGGAGATTGTTTTATTCGTCTGAGGTGGAGCGCCACACCTTCCATCATCTCCTTACTTTACCCCACAGATCCCTGTGCTACTCATACGTTGATTTGGCGAGGACCGGTATCGAACTAGGAACCTTGTGGTTTCTAACCGAACGATCTACCGACTGGGCTAACCCGGCGTTGAATCCTTAATTGACGATTTGAAGGATTGTCCTAGTATGCATATCTGTTTCTTTGTGGTTTTGAGCTATAAGTCAGAGTTCATGGCTTTGAATTGACAGAGAGAGATAGTTCAGGGGGCAAAAGTTTACCTTCGATATGAGGCAGAACATCAGGGGATGGGCTAAATGGAAAAAGGTATATGTGGGGGGGAGAAAGGATGTCTCCGAGGAAGGCAGAAGAGTTGAGATGTTATTATAAACAAAGAAACCAAATCCCCTACAAGAGAATCATAAAAGAACCTTGAAAGACACGACCAAGCGGAAATCAGTACCACAACTGTGACAACAAGTTTAACAAAAGGGGAAATAAACAATGTTGAACTGATGAATAAAACCATAACTAAATCGAAGGAAGTATTACTATCTATAAGGAATGAAGACTTAAGAAACAAATACGCACATTTAAGAAGAAGAAATAACAGAAAAATGTATAGAAATGTTTGATATTCTCCACAACCTCGCGTAAAAATTGAAGATTATAGGAATGGGCATGTCTCGTTGGGGAGTCGTGTAAATGCGTCTGGATTGAGCAACAAACTTGAGGAAACTAAAGAAAGGTCTCAAATTAAAAGTCAAAAGTTGATAACGTAGTTGAATCCTATATTGTATATTTCAAGAATTTTCCTGATATGCATATCTGTTTCCTTAGAGTTTTGACCTATGGGTCAGAGTTCATGGCCTTGAATTAACAGAGATGGGTCAGGGAATGATTATGTTCAAGGAAGGAAGACCATCAGGGAATCGGCTAAACAGAGAAGATATGTGTGTGTGGGGGGGGGCGGGCGGGGGAAAGGCTGTCTTTGATGAAGACAGAGTGGTTGAAATGTCATTAAAAACGAAAAAAAAAATCGAAACCACCTACACCAGATTCACAAAGGTGTTTGAAAGAGACGACCTAGCGGAACCCAGTACCACAAGGGCGACAACAAGTTTAACAAAAGGGGAACTAAACAGTGTTTAGATTATGAATAAAAGCATAACCGAATAGAAGGAAGTATTAACATCTCTAAGGAATCAAAACTTGGGAAACAAAGTTAAATTAAAGACAGAAAAGGTGAATAAACAATTAAATAAAATCCCAACGGTTAACACTACTGAACTGAACTGAACATGAATAAGTGTGCGTGTGTTTCTGTATGTATAGGTGCATGTGTGTGTATTTCTCTGTGGGCGAACATAGACGAGTACGCATTCCTGTATGCGTTTGTATATGTGCTTATTACTAAGCCTATGTCTTTTGGTCTGTGCAGAGTACATCTAAAATATGTGGTGTTACATACCCTACCTATGATCATTAATGGGTATGTTCCAATCCTCAAAATGTGGGAGTATTATGCTGACTGAGTAGTCTTATACCACTCGCAGTGGTTTACATTCTTCACGCCATTGGCGGGTATTGTATTTTGTTAATGTTATAAAGATTCCATTTCATTTCCAGCCTCCATTTGTTTATTTCTCATTTAGTAAATTTATTAGGTTACAACATTATGAACATTAATGGCTATGTCTCAATCCTCATCAATACGGGAGTATTATACTGACTGAGTAGTCTTATGCCACTAGCAATGGTTTACATTCTTCACGCCGCGAGTATTGTATTTTATTAATGTTATAAAGATTCTATTTCCTTTCCAGTCTCCATTTGGTTATTTATCCTTTAGTAACCTTTGTTAGTGTAGTGAGAGAAGAGACCTTCTGTGTGACAGAGAGAGTGGCGGGCGTGAAGACTTGCCGTATTCGCGAAGGAAGCGGTCTAGGACTGACCTAGAGTCGAACCCGCGTCCTTCAGAATGCGAAAGGGCTGTGGACGAGCAGTGCAGGGTAACCCGGATGTAAATAGTCGGGCCGTGAGGATTGACGCGTACTTGCAGTGCTGACGAGTGTCGCACGTGCTGCACGGACAATTCTGAGTGAGTGCAGATTTTGTATGAGAAAGGAATTCAGTAAATCAATTAAGCGATAGACCTAAATAATATTTTAGAATTACCGTATTTGACGGCATATAATACGCACGGACATATAAGACGCATCCCTATTTCAGCAGGTCAGATTCTGGAAAAAAAGTTTTAGTATTTTCAAGCATATATTGTTGAAAACAGTCTACTGTTAACCTTGATTCTAACAATACCAGCAATGAAATAAGGATGCATGGAGTTTAGGGTAAGTAAAA
Source organism: Doryteuthis pealeii (assembly GCA_023376005.1). Taxonomy (NCBI): domain Eukaryota; kingdom Metazoa; phylum Mollusca; class Cephalopoda; order Myopsida; family Loliginidae; genus Doryteuthis; species Doryteuthis pealeii. Next base: position 72,649,150 of record CM042161.1, on the reverse strand, counting down.
GTACTGAGCGTAAGCTGGGTTAGTGAGCATCATAGAGAAGATTAGCCTAGGCCTATGGGAGGTCTCAAACTTCAAATAAGAGTTTAGGGTAGGTAAAAGTACTGAGCGTAAGCTGGGTTAGTGAGCATCATAGAGAAGATTAGCCTAGGCCTATGGGAGGTCTCAAACTTCAAATAAGAGTTTAGGGTAGGTAAAAGTACTGAGAATAAGCTGGGTTAGTGAGCATCATAGAGAAGATTAGCCTAGGCTTACGGGAGGTGTCAAACTTCACCTAAGATGTATAAGACGCAGAGCAATTTTTTGACCCAAAATTTTCGAGAAAAAGTGCGACCTATATGTCTTCAAATACGGTAATCCATTTGTTGAATTTCTGACCGCCATTCTTGACCAGTTGTAAAGAACTTAAAGTAAGTAAGTCCTGAAATCTAGAATCCTTTGGTGAGTGAATAAGTCCCGCAATACAGAATCCTTTGGTAAGTCCTATGAGGTCCAGTGAGATAATCACATGAGGTCCGTACTCCACGACTGTCCAAAGTGTAATACCTAGGTGTTCTCAGACCTTCAGTATAAATAATAATATCAGCAACAGAGAGCTGTCAGTGACTGGTTAATGGGTTGGTCACGTGACACTCGGCGAGTCTATAAGTAGGAGTGGACTTTTAACGCACGCCTTATATCACAAAAATTCCAACACTATTAAGATTTAACACAATTACCGCTGATTGCTTTTTTTTTATATTTTCATCAAAATTCTAATTTGCCCCCAAAGTATTTTGATAGCTTTGCTGTGCGATCTATTCACTCAATTTATGATGAAAGGCCTAAAAAATAAAGAGGCTATTCTTTTTTTTTCTTTCTTTCGTTCTCCAGTCTAGAAACCTTGATTGAAAATCAGTGTTAATCGTGAGCACGTGTCGAAAATATTCAGGTTATGTTTTTTTTTCTTCCTTCGTAGAATCCACATACAGCTGAGTCATCATAAATCATTACAAGTATTTTTGCTTAAGTGTGCCAGGGAAAAATGGAACACAAAATCGAATTTCGTGCCAAATCGCATGAAAATAAAAAGAAGGCCACTGAGCCAATTACCTTTTGGTTGTATCACATACCAAAGTCACTAGTTTAGCTTCCTAGCTAGCAACCCATTAAACAACACGTTCAAAAACTAAGCATAGCTTAAATTCATCATCATCATCATCATCATCATGTCCCGCAAGCAGCACGAACATCCATAACAATCTCTCGCCAACCTTCCTATCATTCATTGCACGCATCAATTGGTCATCACATTAGCATGTCCTTGTGTTGGCTTCCACAGGAGAACGTCGCTCATGAGTTCGTCTTGCTTCTCCAGCAATGTCCCGCATGCCTAGCCTGTCTCATTTTGATGGTTTGTCAGATGGGGGCAAGTGGCCATAGAGCTGCTTCATTGTGGGGTATTGTCTCCACGACAAATGGACGAAATGTAGCATAAAATTGCAAATAGGGGGCAGTTAGGTTTTAACGCACTACTCAGTAAGTAGTAAATAAAGTAGGTAGAGTCGTTGATTGTGTTGCATAATTGTATAGTGGCGTAGGGCTTTTTTTCCAAGTGGAAAATACAGACCGTTTGGGAACTTTGACCACAAAGACGGGAATCTCGGGAGTGACGTGGTAGACCTAGTTAGGTCTGTTTCAACCTAGATGGCACGCAGGACAGACGTGTTCTGTGAGGTTGGCCTTATACCGCGCAGTGAATGAAAATGGGCAATAAATCTTTGATCAAAGACAAACAAGTCTTGTTAGTTATTTGCATGACTTAGAAAAAACTAGCACTTAATAAGAAGCCTTTAGAAAAGAAAACAAGAAGAATTTAGATGATCATAGCCGGAATAGAAATAGCAGTAAAGATCCGACATGGCGACTGGACGATCACGGATGGCCGAAAGAAAGAAGATAGAAAATAACCGAAAAGTAAGCTAACGCTGTATCTCTGTATCTGTCACATCTCCCCATGTGGTTTTGTGGACTGGGTTGTTTTAAATAAAAGACCTAAAGAAAAACAGCAAGTTTGTTTTATTGATTGGTTAAAACAAGAGATGGCCAGCCCAACAAGAAAGAAATAGAATCAACACAGAGAAAGCAACCCACTGGAGCAGTTCGAAAAGTCAAAACTGGAGAATATGGCGACTGATTTAACAAGTAAGAACCATCTACTCATCTATGGTCCCCTCGCCTGTCCTCTCTCTCTCGCCATTATATACATCAGAGTAAAGGGATATATAACACTGTTATGAGTCCGAACTCCACTGCCAACTCAGTAACGGGGGTCAAGCAGACGAAATATTTAACATTTCTCTCATGGATAATTTTTATTCTTAAGCCTGTTGTGTTCAAGACAACCGGCGCATATGATGGTGAAACCGACGACCGCATTCTAGAAATCGGATGTCGGTTTCACCCATGTGAACCTTAATCACAGCAAGATAGCTTTCCTAGACATTGGAGCTTGCTCCAAGGGCTCGAAGGACCTTAAAACGAAATAGCGGAAAAGGGAAAACAAATTCTGCTTTCATATTTTACATGCATGGTCGACAAAGTAGAAAAATAATTCAACAAGGACTTGCTTCTAGGCACTGACATGAGAATATTTAAAGGAACCGGTAGTAGTCGGTGTTGAAAGTGATTTCCTTTTACTTGAAAGGAGATCTATGGGGCATATATTATTCCCACCATCGTAGAACGTCAGGTTATAAACGCCCAAGGATTTTCGGAGGGGGTGGGAAAACGCTAGATACGCAGCGTAGTTCTGATTTTCGTCACACACACACACATGTGCACACACACACACACACACACACACACACACACACACACACACATATATATATATATATGAAGTAAATGGAAGTTAATCCGACAGTATGAATTTAACATTTTTAGAAAAAACAAAGATGTTATTAGTTTGCTGACAGAAATAAATTTTATTTTAAAAATCAGAAGCATTATAATCCATATTAAAAACTCAAAAGAGTTTGATGTAAAAATATATAAAAAGTGTATAAAAAGTATAAAAATGTTCATGATGTATTCCAGCTACAAAAAGTAAGTTAAAAGTCCACAGCACAATTGAAGAAAGATGGAAAGTTTCAAGAATTTTTTAAAAGTTTTTAATATGGATTATAATGTTTCTGATTTTTAAAATAAAATTTATTTTATTTTTAACACAGAATACGCATTTAAAAAATTCCAGCATCGAACACCAGCATTCGTTTGTACCTCCTTCTAACGGTTATTTATTTCGTCTTTCATTCATATGTTGCTTTTGATGAAGACCGCTCTATTAAAAGGTCGAAACAGATTCTGTCAGCAAACTAATAAGAATTTTTGTTTTTTCTAAAAATGTTAAATTCTATATATATATATATATATATATATATATATATATATATATATATATATATATAACTTTCCAAGAAAGAAAAACTTAAGAAACCGTCATTTGACTATAATTAATTCATTTTTATGAGAGACTCAATATGAATCTAGTCTCATCAGTGAAAGTCCTTTGTAAATACTATCCAATGCGACAAGACTCATTTAGAGTTTCTGGTCGAAATAAATTTATCATAGTCAAATTGACAGTTTGTTAAGTTTTTTTTCTTTGAAAATTAAATATTGCTCAGTATATAATTAATCTATTAGTTATTATACATTGAGTTTTTTTTGAGGATTTATAAAAATAATTGTATGAATCTATAAGTTTGTACCTATGAACATACTGTATGGATGTACACCGTCTTTTAGCCCACATAAGATAAAAAGGGTTAGGGTTTTCCATAAGGGCAATAGGGTCGGGACAATCATATAGGTGCTATGGCTTGATGTCACCAGCTAATTAATCAGAAGGGGTCTCTCCGACGGACCGTCTAGCCTAAGTAAGGACCAAAGTGGAGTGTTGCATGTTCACTGGTCCCATTGGAGGAGTCTTACCCCTCTGCAGAGGTGCAGTCGAAATTTCTAACGCCACAGACAACCTGGCGGTATACTGTATTGTATATATACGATGTTGTATTTGTATATAATATGGCTACATTGTATTTGTAGATGGTAGGTGGTTTGCCACTGATAGAGTGTTCCACCCTTAAGCATCACGTGTCGTCACTCACGGCCAACATGTAGCCCCGTTGGGAGGGGTGATCTTCCCTCCTCTGTAGAGGTAGAGTGTGTGTATTCTACAGCCCAGTCTTCAAGGTGCTCAATATCTTCGAAACAATCAGCCAGTACGATTATTGATATGTGGTCGTTATGATTTATCAAATCCTCATAAAGAAAACATTAGGAAAAAAATGTAATTGGATTACAAAGAAATCTTGAAAAATGACTAATAATTATAAATCAAATTAAAATTTTCTAAATCGATTCGACAGTCGACATATCTAAAATAGAAAGTGTATCATAGCAATTACGATATAAAATAAAATAAAACTAGAATTATGATGAGGTTAATGTAACAAAAATGATATCAATCTGAATAAAAATGCGAATACATATTCCAGAATTAGAATAAGAAATAATAGAATATGGACAGTTACAATTATAAGATTATTTTTAAAGTAGACACGACTGAGAATAAGAATCCGAATGAGTTGTGATAAAATTTGGAATAGGAATGAAGAAACGCAACTCCTGAAAACTAATTAAAATTCCGATTTAAAAAAAAAACGAAAGAAAAAAAACGAATAGAATTAGAATAAAAATGAAAATAATAGTTAATTAAGAATTATTATTTGGCACACGTACGACGTCGAATTCCAAACCCTATTATCCACATATCGATAAAAATGGAGCCAGAGACAAGTGGCGTTATCTAGGGTGTGTATGGGGGGATATTAATAAATCATTTGATACACACGCCAAAATATCATCTTGTTATTTTGATAAACCAATAATTTCAATCCACTTGCCAGAAAAGAATTGTCAACGTATTATTCGTATTAAAATGCAATATTAAAAAAAATGATGGCGTTTTGCCAAATTCTTTTGGATAAATGAATAAATTTGCAGACTTTAACCTTTAAATTCACGTAGTTATTTGTTCAGATAAAATCATATGAGATAATTTCAAAATGAAGGCACAACGATTATTCTTCCCAGAAAGAAAGGTGAGTTTCTATCCATTAATGTCAAAGCTATCCTTATAGAAAAACAGTAGTGGTACTATTTAACCCATAGCTGGGGGATGAGTGTGTTTATAATTTTCTTAACGACGTTAGCCAGAAAGAGAACGTAATAGCACGACTAGAATTAGAACGCACCTACCACGATGTCACAGTCTAGCACGTTAGCCACTACGACGCAAATCACCCTCTGCAATATGTGACAATAGGTCCATGGTGTGTACATATGAATACATTGTATTTGATTTGGTTTGGTTTGTTTTGTTTTACGGCATATCAACCTCAGTGGGTCATTTAATGCCGATAAAGTTTTGAAATAAAGTAATTCTTAAAGGATACTCAATTTTTATTTATAAATACATGTTTCTATTTAACCCATAGATGGGACCCTAACATGTACTACCATTCCGGTCAGAGTGTACCAGGAGAAATGGTGATGAAGGGGTGCTCCACATTCCCCAGAACTCCAGAACTGGAACCTCACCATCAGATAGAGTTTAACGTTATTCCCAGGACATGTAGCCTGCAGCCACCGCCTTCTAGCACCCATATGATATAAAGGGTTGGGTTTGCCATAAGGGCAATAGGGTTGCGATAATCATATAGGTGCTAGGGATTGATGTGGCCTGCTGATTGATCGGAGGGGGCCTCTCCGACCACCCGTCTAGCCAAAGTGGAGTATTGCAAGTCATGGACTGCTGAACCACTTGGTTGCCACCAACGGCCAACAGGTTGTCCCATTGGAGGAGTCTTGCCCCTCTGTAGATTTGCAGTCGGGCATTCTAACGCCCCACCCGACATGGCAGTATATTGTATTAATATGTATATATACGATGTTGTATTTGTATATAATTTGGCTACATTGTATTTGTAAATGGTAGGTGGTTTGCCACTGGTAGAGTGTGCCACTAAGTCGCAAGTATGGGGCATTCAGTGAGGATTAAATTCGCTATTCAGA
>CM042161.1:72618033-72638033 GCA_023376005.1 Doryteuthis pealeii | reverse complement strand
CTCTTTGTGTATTTTCCTTTTTTTCTTCTGTAATTTCTCTCTCTCTCTCTCTCTGTCTCTCTCTGTCTGTCTCTCTCTCTCTCTCTCTCTCTCACCACACACACAGTCTTCATCTATTTTCTTATCTTTCCTTTTTTTTGGTTTTCTTCACCATACATGACTTCTATTTCTCTCTCTCTCTCTCTCCTCTCTCTCTCTCTCTCTCTCTCTTTCACTTCTATATTCATTGTCATTATTTCCAAAAATCATTTTTTTTGAGCAAGTGAAGATATAGAGTGACGCCATCGTCGTCTGCAACGGACTTTCAAAACTTTCAAAAGAAAAGAAAGAAAGAAATCACTTATGTAACTACTCTCTCTCTCTCTTCATTTACTCCTGTAGTAAGTTGTGTTATATATATATTTTATATATAGGTTGTACACATCTTACTAACTTTAAACAAGACTCAACACAAAGGAAAAAATATCGAAGTCGTATTAAAATAAACAATCTGTATTAAACAAAGTTACAGAAATGTAGAACAGCATACTGGGCAAAGTCCTTTCTTTTATATTTTGGTATTAATAGTTCATATTTTATCTTCTTTCATTTTCCGATAATGGAGCTGACTTGTTGCGTGATGACTACTTGCCTGTCATCGTCAAAACTACTGAATTCCCGCTTCTTTTTGGCGCTCGATTTTTGAATTCAGCGTCTGTTGGTTTCCGTTACTGCATTTTTGGAATTCTTATTCCCCCTCCCTTTTTTAAAACAATCGACAACCGCCATTTTATTAACCATTACAGTCCTATTATTTTTTCTCTCTCACTTTTCTCCAATGTTCTTCATTTTCCTTTTTTATTCTTTTTATTCTCTCACGTCTATTTTCACATTCGTTCTCATTCTTTCAAAAACTCTCTTCTTTTTTTTCACTCATCGCACTCTTCTTGTTTCTTACTCACTTGTTTGTGTATTTTTCCGTTTTTCTTTCTGTAATCTCTCTCTCTCTCTCTTCTCTCTCTCTCTTCTCTCTCTCTCTCTATCTATCTAATCTATCTATCTATCTTTTCTCTGTCTCTCTCTCGCCTTCACTTCTATATTTATTGTCATTATTTCCAAAACTCTTTTATTTTACTAATCGCACTCCTTTCTCCATAATCGCATCTTCGACTTACTCTCTCCTCTCTCTCTCTCTCTCTCTCTCTCTTCCTCTTTTCTGATTCTCTGTCTGTCTGTCTGTCTGTCTGTCTCTCTCTCTCTCTATATATATATATATATTCACCTGTTTTCTTATTTTCCTTATCGTCTCTTATCTCTCTTCCCTCACCCCCCCTCTCTCTCTCTCTCTCTGTATACATATATATATTCATCTGTTCTTATATTCCTTATAGTCTCTTTTTTCTCTCTCCCTCACAATCTCCTCTCTCTCAATCTCTGTCTCTCTCGCCTTCGCTTCTATATCCATTGTCATTATTTCCAAAACTGTTTTTACTAATCGCACTCCTTTCTGCCTTACTCAACTTTTGGTCTAGTCTCCCACTTCCTTTTTCTGATTATTCTCCTCTCTCCTGTCTCTGTCTCTGTCTCTCTTCTCTCTCTCTCTCTCTCTCTATATATATAATATATTAATATATATAATATATCCCTTTTCTTGTTTCTTATCTTTCCTTACACATTCATTCTCTCTCTCTCTATCTATCTATCTATCTTTCTATCTATACCTTTTCTTGTTTTCTATCTTTCCTTACACGATTCATTCTCTCTCTCTCTCTCTCTATCTCTCTCTCTCTCTCTCTCCTCTCTCTCTCTCTTTCACTTCTATATCCATTATTCCCAAAACTTTATTTTTACTAATCGCACTCCTTTCACCCTTAATCACCTCTTTGACTTGGTCTCCCTCTTCCTTTTTTCATGATAATCATTCTCTCTCTCTCTCTCTCTCTCTCTCTCTATTCACCTGTTTCCTCTCTTTCCTTTCTTTATTTTTCTTCACCTTCCTCCTCACTTCCCTTCTCTTCTCTCCCGCCTCCGTTTCCACATATTTCTTCATGATTCATCTGCTAATATATTTCTGGGTCATGGACAACCCAACCCTGCGATTTGTTTCGAATTAATCGATTAGCCATTTTGAAAGGAATAGTTTGACTCGGTCGATACCCGATTAAGCATTTTAACTGCCAGGAAAATTTGCGATCATCTCATAAACAAGAGGATCAAAAACGCAAGGTTAAAACAAAAAACAACAAAAAAATGTCAAACGTTAAAAGAAAAGACAACGAACAAAATCATTAAAAAAGCAGAGCAAGCAAGCAATCCAAAAACAACCAAACATTCGTCTCACTGTATCACAATGCTTAGCAGGATACTCTCACGGGTTATTACAACTGATTAGTGTGTTCGTTCTTCACTTGTTCTCTCATCTTGTGGCCTTGTGACTTTCTACCAAATTGAGCTCAACTTTTAGCTCAGCCGTTAAAGCATACGGCTCTGGATCACAAGGTTCATAGTTCGATACCAGCCCTCGCCAAATTGAGCTGAACTTTTAGCTCAGTCGTTAAAGCATACGGCTCGGGATCAAAAGGCTCCTAGATCGATACCGACCCTCGCCAAATTGAGCTGAACTTTTTAGCTCAGTCGTTAAAGCATACGGCTCGGGATCACAAGGTCCCTACTTCTATAACATCCCTCTCCAACTCAGACTATAAGTAAGCACAGGACATGTTGCGGTAAAGTGAGAAGCTGATAGTAGGTGTGGCTATCCGTCTCTGACTAAAAAAAATCTCCTTACCTAAGGTTAGCGAAAAGGGGATAGACTCCTCGCCATTCGGCTGATACCGACATTAGGTCACTCCAACAACTTAGTGTGTTCGTTCTTCACTTGTTCTCTCATCTTTGTGGCGTTGTGACTTTCTACCAAATTGAGCTGAACTTTTAGCTCAGTCGTTAAAGCATACGGCTCGGGGTCACAAGGTTCCTAGATCGATACCGACCCTCGTCAAATTGAGCTCAACTTTTAGCTCAGTCGTTAAAACATACGGCTCGGGATCACAAGGTTCATAGTTCGATACCGACCCTCGCCAAATTGAGCTCAACTTTTAGCTCAGTCGTTAAAGCATACGGCTCGGGGTCACAAGGTTCCTAGATCGATACCGGCCCTCGCCAAATTGAGCTCAACTTTTAGCTCAGTCGTCAAAGCATACGGCTCGGGTCACAAAGTTCCTAGATCATACCGGCCCTCGCCAAATTGAGCTCAACTTTTAGCTCAGTCGTTAAAGCATACGGCTCAGGATCACAAGTTCCCTACTTCTATACCATCCCTCTCCAACTCAGCCTATAAGTAAGCACAGGGATCTGTGCGGTAAAACGAGAAGGTGATGGTAGGTTTGGCGCTCCATCCGAGAAGCAAAAACAATCTCCTTGGTCTAGCGTTAGCGAAAATGGTGTAGACTCCCTCGCTGTTCGGCTAATACCAGCAATATGCCTCTCCGCCAACTTTAAATAATTCATCTATGCTTTGGTTTGATTTCTTTGTTTAATGGCATGTCATCATTCATGGGTTATTTAAATACCAAAGCCATCCTTGTAGACGATCCACAATGGTAATATTTAAACCATATATATATATATATATATAATATATATATATATATATATATATATATATATATATGGATTAATAACTATAGGTTTTAGCTAGAATTTCAACTGAAACACAGTTTGCTACTTGTATTAGAAAGAAACTCAGCGCATAAGTAGCACAGAAACTGTAACGTGAGTAGCTGATGGTGGGTGTGGTGCTTCGCCCCAGACACAAAAAACAATGTCCCTGGTCTAGCACCAGAGAAAAGGGGATAGACTCTCTCACTCTCTGGCTGAAACCGATATTAGCCTACCCGACGAATTTACTTAGTGTGTTCGATTCTTCACTGGTTGCCTTATCTTTGTGCCAAATTTGGCTAAACTTAATAATAAATTACTGAAAGTGCTCCTTATTGTGTCTAAACAACAGTCTAAAAAATAAGAATAATAAAGATATTGGTTTGGTGGTTGGTTTTGAAGGCTATCACAATGCAAGTGTAAAGAAAAATAAGGTAACTATGATGTTGTTTGTTTACCTTTAATTTATTCTTAATATTTCGATATAAAGATCTCTTCGTTGGAAGATTTCTGAAAGTCTGGAGCTATTGCTAGGAATTGTCCATACTGTTTTGTGCCTTATATCTTCCAAATTCCCTGCCTGTGTATATCTGTAAGTCTCTCCTCTCTCTCTCTCTCTCTCTCTCTCTCTTCTCTCTCTCTCTCTCTCTCTCTCTCTCTCTGTGTGTGTGTGTCTGTGTGTTTATGTGTTTGTCGGTCCAACAATGCCTTAGTATCATTCCAGGTTTGGCGTACCCTTTTTTTTTATCATTAAGGAAGTCTTAGTAGTTTGTTTATTTGTGTCTGTGCGTTCTCCAGGCATCAAACCAATTTAAACACAATGCTTCAAGCAAATTATAAAACACTTTTAATAAAAATATTTTTCAATGATTTTTTAAATTATGACGGTGAATAAAATTTTCATTAAAACACATCTTCAAACGAGAAAAAAAGGGCAAACATTCGCCATTTTGACAGATACTGATTTTGATTTATAAAATACACTCGTTTTAAACACTTTGAAACAAAGAAATTTGTCATAGTGAAAACTTTGGCAAAAGAAAAGAACAAGAAACGTTTTCACAAAACAGTGAAAACTTTGGCAAAGAAAAAAATGGTGAAAAACTTATTTTTCAAAGAAACAAGAAACGTTTTCACAAAGCGGGGAAAACTTTGGTGAACTTTTGGTATTACAGTGAAAACTCTGTTTTCTAAAAGAAAGGACGTTTCGACGAAAGTCGAGACTTTGGTTTGAAAAAAAAATTTGGTTGGAGAAAACTTGGTTTTCTAAAAGAAAAGACGTTTTGACGAAAGTCAAAACCATTGGTTTAAAAAAAAGTGAAAACCTTGGCAAAAGAAAAATAACAAGAAACGTTTTCACAAAATAGTGAAAACTTTGGCAAAGAAAAAATTGGTGAAAAATTATTTTTCAAAGAAACAAGAAACGTTTTCACAGTGAAAACTTTAGTGAAAACTTTGGTACAGTGAAGACTTTGTTTGTCAAAAAACAAGAACAAAGTTGAAACTTTGAGAACATTTTGGAAAGTAAAAACTTTGAGTAAAAACTTTCATAGTGTACTAAAAAAAAGATAAAGTCGGCAAAGTGGCTTATAGTCGGTATCAACCGGACAGTGAGGGAGTCTATTCCCTTTTCACTAGGGCTAGACAGGGAGATTGATTTTACGTCTGAGATAGAGCGCCACACTTAACACCAGCACTCTAATCTACCGGACATATCCAAGATGTGTTACTGAAGTGGCGAGTGCCGGTATCGAACCTGGAACCTTGTGGTTCCTCGACAAATGCTCTATTGACTGAGCTAAACCAGCCTCCATCATAATTTTTAAAAATCCTTCTTCTTAATTACGTTTAGTTTCATTCATTTCCTTCACTTCCTTAGGCGTAAGTCCTACGTCCTACTTCCTGTTACAATGCGTTTATGTATCTGTTTTTTATATGTATTCCTGCCTTGAATGTATTTCTCCATGTGCTCACGGAATAAGGTCTGTTATTATTTATAACTTTGTCGGAATATTTCATGTACACACATGTACCCACGTGGAAGGTTACTCTAAGCCTTCCAAATTTAACATAACAATTTTACATCTTATAGAACTATTTTGCAAATAGCTCTTAAGTAAGCATATCAAACGTTTGTGAAACAATGGTCATGACGCGGAACTATGATGGTGGTCTGAGTAATAAGTTACAGGAAAATTTGAGTAGTGGTGTGTGTGTTGTAACGGAAAAAATTGAATGGCGATGTCAGCAAGACATGTGGCATGGTTTTGATTGGACGTGGAATGGTATGTGGCGAAGGGAGAAAGGAGGAGTGAGAGGTGGGAGTTTTGAGATTCAGCCTAGTCGTCAAAGAGTTAAGACGTGCTATGAGGCTATTCTCCCCGCGCGGTTATATGGGCATAAAGATAAAATAAAAACCTTAATCACGTAACAAAAAGACGTCTTGTTAATTCATTTAATTTAAACAAGTAAAGCCCAACAGAAGCCCTTAGAAGAACCAACTCCCTTAAGAAGAAGTTAGATGGAGGAACCCAACTAGACAGCAAGATGGCAGCCGGAGGAGATGGTAGAAGGATCATAAGAAGCAAATAAGATCTCCTCACCAAGTAAGTCTCTAATCTGTTTGTCTGTCTGTCTGTCTGTCTGTTTGTCTCTCTCTCTAATATCTCTCTCTATCATTGAAGAACTCTCTTCTCTCTGAAGTCTCACTGTCACACACACCAATTGTAGACCCGATGTCATTGTGGGTATGTAATAGTACCACATTAGGGCCGGATTAGCTCAGTCGGTATAGCGTTCGGCTTGAAACCACAAGGTTTCAAGTTCGATACCGGCCCTCGCCAACCCAGCGTATGAGTAGCACAGGGATCTGTGCGGTAAAGTAAGGAGCTGATGGTAGACGCTTAAATAATCTCCTTGGTCTAGCGCTAGTGAAAAGGGGATAGACTGCCTCGCAGATTGGCTGATACCGACATTAGGCCGCCCCGACGACTTTTTACATAATATTACCACATTTGGTCCCGTGACCAGCATAGGGCCACATGTGGTACCCTGACCAGCAATAGTACCACAAGTTGTAATAATCAAATTATTCTGCTAGTATCTACCTATTAGAGAACCCTGGTTATTTGATGGCAATATATAAATTCCTGACTTTACTTAGGTAAGTGCAAAACTAAACCTGAAGAAAAATAAACACGCCAGCGAGAAGAAATTGTTTAATATATTTCACACGATTTGACTCGTGTGAAATATACGTATATTCATATATAGGCGAATCAACAAACCCACAAAAATAGCAATAATAATTTTGTAGATATTTCTGATAAGAAAAATCTATAAAGTGTAATTAAATTAAGCGAGGAACGCAACAAAGCAGAAAAGCGGGAAAAAAGGTAATGCTCTAGGTTATATATATATATATATATATATATATATATATATATATATATATATATATATGTGTGTGTGTGTGTGTGTGTGTGTTTCTGTGTTTATATGCTCTCGCTGTAATCTTCACCATGACGTCTATATTAGATTCTCAATATAAATATCATACATATATATGTGTGTGTGTGTATGTACTTATATATATATATATATATATATATATATATATATATATTATTTACATATGTATCATATATATGTATATTGAGAATCTAATATAGACGTCTATATTAGATTCTCTATACACAAATGTCACACACACACACACACACACACACACACACACACACACACACACACACACACACATATATATATATATATATATATATATATATATGGTGGGACGTGTGTGTGTGATAGAATATCCTGTTTATCTAAACGTATGAGGGCCCAGCAGTACTGTTTGGTTTGTCTTTGTTTAATGGCATATCAAACTTTGTGGGTTATTTAATACCAACACTATGCTTGTATAAGAACATCAGTGGTATTATTTAATCCATAGCTCGGTGTGGTCATGACGTGGAACCATGATGGTGGTGTGAGTAATTAGTTACGGGAAGATTTGAGTAGTGGTGTGTGTGTTGTAACGGAAAAATTTGAATGATAATGTCAGCATAGACGCGTGGTATGGTTTTGATTGGACGAGGAATAGTACAAGGCGAAGGGGAGTTTAGTTTGAGACTGAACGTAATAGCACTACTGGGTTCGATCTCGCTAACTAGGATGTCGCAGTCCAGTCCGTTAGCCACCACGCCACGGGAACTCACTCAGACATTATACAGTGACTATCTAAGATCAACATTAACTCTTTGCCTACCAAATTTCCCCCACAGCTGTACCAAATTATCTTTGTATTTTGGATATGGGAAATGAACAAGACATCGCCACACTTGATTACAAACCCCCAAAATCGGTAAAACAATTCACATACCTAGGCAGTAATATCTCATCAACAGAAAACGATATAACTAAACGCATACGAAAGGCATGGTCTGATATAAACAAATTGTCAGTCATATGGAAGTCCGATCTCATTGACAAGCTAAAGCGACATTTTTTACAGGCCGTGGTTGTATCAGTGCTACTCTATGGCTGCACCACTTGGACCCTAACGAAGCTACTGGAGAATAAACTAGACGGTAGCTGCACAAGAATTTTGCGTGCAGTCTTAAACAAGACGTGGAAACAACACCCCACGAGAAAACAGCTTGTACGGCCATGTGCCCCATATCAAACAAACCGTCCGTGTAAGGCGAACGAGACACGCCGGACACCACTGGAGAAGCAGGGACGAATTCATGAGTGACGTTCTTCTGTGGGAGCCATCACATGGGCACGCCAGCGTGGGCCGACCGACAAAGACTAGCTCTGATACTGGATGCCGCGCAGAGGACCTCCCAGGAGCAATGAATGATAGGGAAGATTGGCGAGAGAGTGTCATGGATATCCCTGCTGCCGGTGCGACATGATGATGATCAATTCATCTATTCACCTCTTAACTCGTTTTATTCAAATAAATTATTGAAATCTGAGTCCTTCTGCTCAATTGTAAGGAACTGAACATCAGTTCTTTTAGGATCGCAGTGGCAGGAGAGCTTGTGTGAGCAGCTTAAAGTAGGCAAAGTCTGAAGGCCAAAATTTAAGATAAGTGACGATCTATATTTTTCATTCTTTTATTAAGGTTTCCAAAATGGGGAAGGTACTGTTGTACCGACATTTTGGACATATCTACCAATAAGTAATTTATCTGTCATCAGAAAATGACATGAAAACTTAAAAAGGTAGATAACATTATCTACTCAATTATAATCTTATTACAATCGAGATTGTATGTTTTCTGTCTGAAATCGAAACTATATTACTACTCAAGTCACAATTCCCTTTGTTGTTTACATCACATTCTCCATAATTTTATTTCATTTAAACCTCAACTATGAATAAAATTGATTTATATTATTAATAATGTTGCTCATATCTACATACTAATAATGTGCAATTCTATTTATGTTGTATATTGTACAAACGGAAATTTCCGGTTAAATCAAACAGAGAGGGGACGACAAAAATGACAAAGGGCTTTTTCCCGGTAAAAGCGAACAAAGAAGCAAAAAACGGAAATAGATTTGTCCGTTGATAAGTGTAACAAAGAAAACGCGTAGGCATTTGAGATACATAAAAGGAAGTTAGCCAGAGGCAGTTAGAGAGTCAGACAGTCAGACAGCGGACGGCGAACAGTGAGTGGCCGACACTCATGGTCCGTCGCGGCCAAGGGCGGTGATAAGCCTCCATCCACCCCTTCCACGTCCCCAGCGCCTGTCATCCCAGCAGCAGTAGTAGTCATTGTCAACCCTCGCCACCCACCAGCCGAGGAAAAGAAATAAACGCAAGTTTTTACAATACCCATGTGTTGTGATTTTATTAAGCTACTACACATACTTCGCCACGTGACCATATATACCCGCTACGTATACAGATACACGAAGTAGGGCCGTGTGTTACATAATCTATGCGGTTGCATAAGATTATTGTCAATCCCCTGTAATTCTGAGGGGATGACCCTTTTCATACCATGGCCGGGTCATTCCATGGAAAATTACAGAAGCCCGCCAAAATACGTGAAGTCACGTGGGACCTGTTCGGTCCCCAGTTTTCAGTTAGACGTCAGGCATAGAAGTCGTCCATTTTAGGTCCTACCTAAAACTGGAACTCACGCACGCGATGTTAGTCAGATATTTAGTTACTTGAAATGTATATTTAAGGAAATAAAAGTTTGTATAATTAATATGTTCTTGTGGTTAATGAATGTCTTGGTAACAAACTAAGAAATGAATCGAGGACGACCAGCCAGCAAGAACATAGCAAAAGAAAGTTCAGACCTTAGAAGATTCCAGACCAAGTGAAGATGATAGAAGAAATACCAAGATGTTAGAAGATACTAAAGACGGCCAAGAAATAGAATTAAAGAAAGAGGTATGCAACATTATAATTATTTAGTGCCAGTGAGGAAGGCTATGCAACACGTAAATTTGAAGCCAGTATACAACATATAGATATTTGGTATCAACTGAAAAGGTTCATGTTTTTATTCCAACAAAAATAAAACAAGATTTTTTTTTAAATAATCAGCCCTTCCAACAAATTTATTCAGTTACCAGTTTATTAAATGATCTAAATTTGAAATTTGAATAAATTCCAATAAATAGAAGAAAAACAATAAAATAACATAATTCTGTGGAATATATGGATATTTCATGGAAAATATGGATATTTTATGGAATATCTATGTTTGGAGGCGATTGTGACCGAACAGTTATTATTAGAGGAAGAGTGATCAGTGCAAATCCTAAATGAGGATGTTAGCATTACCATATCTAACTACAGTATGTACATAGTTCATAAGCTACCTATGTATTATGTAACATTACAGTCTAAGTATGCAACATTTATACATACAACAAAATAGCGGTTTACAGTGTGAATGGTAAGATTAATTTCCTGTGTCTCGCCAACTCTGTATGTTCGAGGCCAGTTTACTATCGAGCATAGTTTACTAATGTTTAACATGGTAGTTGTAACAGTTGTGACCACTAACTACTGGTAACTACATTAAGCCCGCAACATTCTAGTAGGGTTTGTTTACATCCGCCCAGCCTCACTTTGAACAGGCCCTAGGTACTAAAAGGGTTGCTGTAATTCACGTGAATAAATACATATACATAAAACATATATCTGTGTGAGTACACTTATTTCATGGTAGCAGCGGTGTTTCTTAATACCTCGCGCACTGATACATACACACACGCTACGAGAAACACTTATTCACCTCAAAAAAGAAAATAAGGAACCGAGAGAGTCCTCGTAAACAGCAGTGTCAGAGACAAGATGGCCGCCATAGACAACATTCGATGAAATGAGAACAACACCAATCAATCACAGCCTTCCAAGTCAGCACAGCTGCTGTAAAAAAATGATCAAGGAAACCTCCCAATAAGGATCAGGAACACACATCCTGAAAGGACAAAATTTCAGAGGAGTTACACAACGCCAACAGGAACAAGAAAAATACTACAACCGGGGTGCTAAAGATTTGCCAACACTCACAATGGCCAATATGTAACAGTAATAAACCCTCAGTCAGCTACATGGGAAAAGGCAGTAGTTACGGGCACAAACAAAGAGCCAGATCTACAATGTTCCACAGAAAATGGTAACACCATAAGGAGAAACCGACGCCACATACGTACAGACCCATCGACAAGGGAAGAGAGAGATATAATACCAAGCACACAACACCAAGCCAGACACATAAACCACATGCTGACAACCAAACCTCATCAGGAAGACACAAGAACTCCAACACGCTACAAGGAATACTTACTAACAGACGAAACAATGCCTATATAACCAACAAATGAACATAAAACATTAAAAAAAAAAAAAAAAAAAAAATTAAAAAAAAAAAATTAAATAAAATAAAATAAATAAATAAATAAATAAGAATAATAAAGTCATAAGTGACTAGAAGAAAAAGGCAAATACAAACTTATACATATACACAAAGTCATTGACAACATCACTACTCAAAAAAAAAAAAAAAAAAAAAAGAAAAGAAAAGAAAACTTTCAGTTGCACAGAGGGGATGTAAGTTTGTGACCACTAACTACTGGTAACTACATTAAGCCGCAACATTCTAGTAGGGTTTGTTTACATCGCCCAGCCTCACTTTGAACAGGCCCTAGGTACTAAAGGGTTGCTGTAATTCACGTGAATAAATACATATACATAAAACATATATCTGTGTGAGTACACTTATTTCAGTAGTGTCTTCGACGATTATTGCTGTTGAGAGTTCAGTTATGTCGTATCAATGCAACTATTGAAAATACAGGTTGGCACGCTGTGATCTGATGACTACCCAGATAATCTCTAATGCTCTTTCGACTTAAGTAAGTTCAATTCTCAGCGGGCGGCTCATATTTGTGGCTTTGTGTTGTAGAAAGGCAAACTTATTAAATATGATAAAATTGGAGAGAGAGAGAGAGAAAAAAATCATAAGCATATTGATGATGTAAGAAACGTAAGTATAAAGTTTAGAAATAATTGAATGAAATGAACTGAAATGGATTCTATTGATTCGTTGCTGATAGAAAGTCCAGATTTGAATTTGAAGGGAAAGAAAGAAAAATAAAGTCGATATAAAATGTTTAGAGATTTGTTTAGCGATTAGAAAGAAAGAAAGAAGAAAGAAGAAACAATGAAGAAAGAAAGAATGAAAATAAAATAAGAAATTAATGAATGAACAAAGCGAGATAAAGGGGAAGAAAAGGAAAGAAGAAAGAAAGAAAGAAAGAAAGAAAGAAAAACAAAGTCGTATAAAATGTTTAGAGATTTGTTTAGCGATTAGAAAGAAAGAAAGAAAAGAAGAAAGAAAGAAAGAATGAAAGAAAGAATGAAATAAAATAGGAAATTAATGAATGAACAAAGCGAGATGAAGAGGGAAGAAAGAAAGAAAGAAAGAAGAAGAAAGAAAGAAAGAAAGAAAGAAAAAACAAAGTCGATATAAAATTTTAGAGATTTGTTTAGCGATTAGAAAGAAAGAAAGAAAGAAAGAAAGAGAAGAAGAAAGAAGAAAGAAAGAAAGAAAGAATGATGAACATAAAATAAGAAATTAATGAATGAACAAAGCGAGATGAAGAGGGAAAGAAAGAAAGAAGAAAGAAAGAAAGAAAGAAAAAACAAGTCGATATAAAATGTTTAGAGATTTGTTTAGCGATTAGAAGAAAGAAGAAAGAAAGAAAGAAAGAGAAAGAATGAAGAAAGAAAGATGAAGAAAGATGAAAGAAAGAAGAATGATGAACATAAATAAGAAATTAATGATGAACAAGCGAGATGAAGAGGGAAAGAAAGAAAGAAAGAAAGAAAGAAAGAAGAAAAAATAAAGTCGACATAAAATGTTTAGAGATTTGTTTAGCGATTAGAAAGAAAGAAAGAAAGAAAGAAGAAGAAAGAATGAAAGAAAGAAAGAATGATGAACATAAATAAGAAATTAATGAATGAACAAGCGAGATGAAGAGGGAAGAAAGAAAGAAAGAAAGAAAGAAAGAAAGAAAAAACAAAGTCGATATAAAATGTTTAGAGATTTGTTTAGCGATTAGAAAGAGAGAAAGAAAGAGAGAAAGAATGAAAGAAAGAATGAAAATAAAATAGGAAATTAATGAATGAACAAAGCGAGATGAAGGGGGAAAGAAAAGGAAGAAAGAAAGAAAGAAAGAAGAAAGAAAAATAAAGTCGATATAAAATGTTTAGAGATTTGTTTAGCGATTAGAAAGAAAGAAAGAAAAAGAAAGAAAGAAGAAAGAAGAAGATTGGAATGAAATATAATAGGAAATTAATGAATGAACAAGCGAGATGGAAGGGAAAGACAGGAAAAAGAGGGAATAAAAGGAAGGAAAGAAAGAAGGAAATGAAAAAGGAAAAGGAAAAAAGAAGGAAATAGAACATTTAATGAAATAGAATAGGAGAAATGAATGAAAAAGCGAGATGAAGAGGGAAAGAAAAGGAAAGAAAGAAAGAAAAAACAAAGTCGATATAAAATGTTTAGAGATTTGTTTAGCGATTAAAAGAAAGAAAGAAAGAAAGAAGAAAGAAAGAAAGAAAGAAAAAAATAAGGAATTAATGAATGAACAAAGCGAGATGAAGGGGAAAGAAAAGGAAAGAAAGAAAGAAAGAAAGAAAGAAAACAAAGTCGATATAAAATGTTTAGAGATTTGTTTAGCGATTAGAAAGAAAGAAAGAAAAAAGAAAGAAAGAAAGAAGAAAATAGAATGAAATAAAATAAAATAGGAAGGAAATGAATGAACACATTTAGATGAAAAGGGAAGGAAATAAAGAAAAAAAGAAAGGAAGAAAGAAGGAAATAATTGAATGAACAAAACCAGAAAGAAAAGAAAGGAATGAAAGAAAGAAAGATAGAACGGAAAACAATGAAAAGAAGAAAAAGGAAGCGGAAAATAAATTAATAACGTGAGATGAAAATGGTAAAAAAGAAAGAAAGAAAGAAAGAAAGGAGAAAAAAAGGTAATAAATGAATTAACAAAGCCAGAAAGAAAAGAAAAGAAAGAAAGAAAAAAAATTACAAGGAATAATAGACAGACAGAAAGATAGACAGAGAGGAAAAGAAATAAGAAATTAGATAGAATATAGGAAGAAGAAAGGAAAATGTATGAAGAGAAAAATATGGTTCAGCAAGAAAGAAAAAGAGAAAGGAAGAAAGAAAGAAAGAAAGAATAGAATAGAATAAGGAAAAAGAGAGAGGCAGATGAGAAAAGACATTGAAATTAAAAAATGGAAAGAAGATAGGAAACGTGTAAAGAGGGAAAACATAGGAAAGCAGGATAGACAAAAAAATGAAAATAAAATAAGATAAAATAAAAAAGAAAGAAAGAAAAAAAGAAAGAAAGAAAGAAAGACAGACAGACAGAAAGACAGATAGGTAAAGAAATAAGAAATCAGATAGAAAATGTATGAAGAGAGAAAAGAAAGAAAGAAAGAAAGAAAGAAAGAAAGACAGGAAAAGAAATAAGAATTTAAATAAAAAATGGCACAAAGAAAGGAGAATCTGTGAAGATAGAAAAGAAAGAAAGAAAGAAAGAAAGAAAGAAAGACAGACAGACAGACAAATAGGAAAAGAAATAAGAAATTAGATAGAAAATGGGACGAAGAAAGGAGCATCTGTGAAGATGGAAGAGAAAGAAAGAAAGAAAGAAAATAATAAGGAAAGAAAAGACAACAGATTGAAAGAAAGAAAGAAATGTAGACATGGAAATATGTTTAACTTATAAAGAGAAAAAGAAAAAAGAACACAATCGGAAAAGAGACAGAAAGAAGTTGAATAATGGAGAAATATAGTTCGCAAAACAAAACAAAAAAGATCAAAGGAATTATGAAAAAAAAGAAAATAAGATTAAAAAAAAGAAAAGAAATAAACAGAATGATTAAGATGGAAATAAAGAACAACGAAAGAAACAAAGACTGAAATAAAAGCTTGAAAATAAAGAAAGACAAAAATTAAAGAAAGACAACAACAAAAAAAAAAATTGCTAGCTGACCTTGGAAAATATTCGGTCAGGAAGAAATAACAAATTATTGAGTAAAAAAAAAAAAAAAAAAAAAAAAAGAAAAAGGAAAGGAAGAAGAAAGGAAGGAAGAACGTTTTTCTATACAGAATCTCTTTAGAAAATGAGGCGGAGATGGAGAACCAATGTTATTGAAGAATGGCAATGGAGACTGATTCCTGGTGCTGTTTAGAACAAGAGACGTGGGTGATCAAAAAATATGTAAGCATAAGGACTATCTATCTATCTATCTACATAAGCTACTTTATATAATTCGATAGGCAGGGTTAAAAAGACCAACAGTCACACAGTTTTGCTAGAATTACCCTAAATTCAATAAATACATATGTCTATCAATAAGGTGTATCTATCAATATATGTAAGTCCCTTTATAACTATCTATGGGCAGGTTTGAAGATAAAAACGAATCTGTTGGACTATCTATCTATCTATCTATCTATCTATCTAAGTCACTTTACATCTATCGATAGCTTGGTTTGGACAAACCAATATGCTGCACTATCTATCTATATATATATCCATCAATTTATCTATCTATCTATATATCTAGATAAGCAAATTTACATAGTTCGATAGCAGGGTTAAAAAGACCAACAGTCACACAGTTTTGCTACAATTACCCTAAATTCAATAAATACATATATCTATCAATCTATGTAAGCCACTTTATAACTATTGATGGGTAGGTTTGAAGATAAAAACGATCATGTTGGACTATCTATCTATCTATCTAGATAAGTCACTGATGTAATGAATATGTAAATACCTTGGTATCCCCTCACTATAATCTGATTGGGCAGTGTCATGTATAAATATTCAACACTTTGTAGTACAAGCACCTAAGCCTACCAGCCTAAACTTACTTGCCAGACTACACCACGACTGCTCGGAAGACGTACTGCTATTCTACGCACCAACTACTACTGTGATAATATACCAAATACCAACTTCATAATATATCCCTTAACCCGGCTATATCAGTCACTTTACATCTATCGATAGGTTGGTTTGAACAAGCCAATATGCTGGACTATCTATCTATCTATCTATCTATCCATCCATCAATTTATCTGTCTATCTATCTTTCTGTCTATCTATCTATTTATCTATCTAGATAAGCCACCTTATATCATTCGATAGGCAGGGTTTAAAAGACCAACAGTCACACAGTTTTGCTAGAATCACCCTAAATTCAATAAATACATATATCTATCAGTAAGGTGTATCTATCAATTTATGTAAATCACTTTATAACTATCTATGGGCAGGTTTGAAGATAAAAACGAATCTGTTGGACTATCTATCTATCTATCTATCTATCTATCAAAGTCACTTTACATCTATCGATAGGTTGGTTTGAACAGACAAAGATAAATACGAACATGCTGGACTATCTATCTATCTATCTATCTATCTATCTATCTAAGCCACTTTATATAATTCGATAGGCAGGGTTAAAAAGACCAACAGTCACACAGTTTTGCTAGAATTACCCCAAATTCAATAAATACATATGTCTATCAATAAGGTCTATCTATCAATCAATGTAAGTCACTTTATATCTATTGTTGGGCAGGTTTAAAGATAAAAACGAACACGTTGGACTATCTATCTATCTATCTATCTATCTATCTATCTATCTAGATAAACCACTATAGATAATTCGATAGGCAGGATTAAAAAGACCAACAGTCACACAGTTTTGCTAGAATTACCCTAAATTCAATAAATACATAGATCTATCAATAAGGTGTATCTATCAATCTAAGTAAATCAATTTATATCTATCTATGGGCAGGTTTGAAGATAAAAACGAACATGTTGGACTATCTATCTATCTATCTATCTATCTAAGTCACTTTATATCTATCGATAGGTTGGTTTTAACAGACCAAGATAAATACGAACATGTTTGACAATCTATCTATCTATCTATCTATCTATCTATATAGATAGATAGATAGATAGATAGATAGATATAAAGTGACTTAGATAGATAGATAGATAGATAGATAGATAGATAGATGGAAGTAGCTTTATATCTATCTTGAACAGACCAAGATAAATACGAACATGCTGTTATTACTTCTGTAAACTTGACAATCAGTCACCTAATATTGCTAGAATTACCCTAAATTCAATAAATGCATGTATATTTATCAATAAATGACATCGAAATTAGATTACTAAATATTACACAACAGAGAACGCACGGACAGTGAGATGAAAGTGACATATATTCATAGAGAACCAACCCTCTCAGCAACGGGCTAGTAGGGGAAGAGATGGTCCGTTAAAGTCCGTAGATTGAAAGGGATTATTTTTATGTCATAAAACCACTGTAGTAAATATCACTAGACATGATCATGTCAATAATATAATAAATATATATATAGGGCATAAATAAGTTTGACGGTATACGCAGGACAGCTAGCGCCATCTGTTGTATATTGTACAAACGGAAATAGGAATTTCTGGTTAAATTAAACAAAGAAAAAATGAAAAAAAATTACAAAGGATTTTTTCCCGGTAGAGGCGAACAAAGAAGTTAAAAAAACGGAAGCGAGGCTTTCCGGTCAAAGAAGCAGGGAGAGGATAAAGAAATATATAGCAGGGGTCCGTTATCAGATCAAAAGATAAAGATGCGTAGGAGTGTCTATGAATATAAATGGGCTGAGTGTTCTAGCAGGGAGAGTCAGACAGGTGACAGCGGACGGAGAACAAGTGAGCGACAGACGCTCAGGGTCCATTGCAGCCAACGGCTGTGGGACCCACCAGCCCCCTTTACCTCACCATCCCAACAGTAGTAGTAGTCATTGTCAGCGCTCGCCACCCACCAGCCGAGGAAAAGAAATAAACGCAAGTTTTTACAATACCCATGTGTTGTGATTTTATTAAGCTACTACACATAATTCGCCACGTGACCATACATACCCGCAACGTATACAGATACACGATTTAGCAGCGTGAGTTTGAAGAAGCCGCTATATAGCATATAGAATTTGATGCCAGTACGTAACACATCTAGTACATATATGATAAAAGGTTTGGGGCTTGACATGAGAGAAATAGGGTTGGGAACATAACTTAGCTGATAGGGATTGGCATGAGCAGCCGATTGATCAGCGGTGCCTCTCCGATCCCCCGTCTCGTCTAAGTAAGAGCCAAAAATGAGAGTCACATGTCATGGGCTTCTCATAAGGATTCCGTCCTTAAGCATCACGGTTCACCACTCACTACCAACAGGTGGTTCTATTGGGGGAGGGGTTCTTACCCATCTACAGTGGTGATTTTGGTTTATTCTGTTAAGTTTCTGACCGCCATCCTTGGCCAGTTGAAAAGGACTTAAAGTAAGTAAGTCCTGAGCTATAGAATCCTTTGGTAAGTGAATAAGTCCTAAGTTTTGGAATCCTATGCAGTGTCAAAAGTCCAGTGATATAATCCTATGTTCCGTCGTCCACGAAGGTTCAAAGCAATATGCATAGGTATGACCAGAACAGCCGGTATGAATAATAATATCAGCAGCAGAGTACTGCCAGTGATTGGCCAAGAATATGGTCACATGATTATCTATAAATAAGTGTGGGAATTTAACACACGCCTTATATCTAAAAATCTCAACATATTCTTCTATCCTAGCTGGCAGGTTTGCGTATATTCACGATAATTCCTTATCAAAGGAATTCAGATAAAACGAGAAGACTTTTGGAAAGGCTTGCTGTCACTATATCTCTTAGTGACAGACACTAGATCAGCCAATATAAAAATCAGTAATTACAATAATTTCAAATACAGGTCTTATAAGTATAATTTTTGTCAATGACCCCGTATTAATTCATAATGAATTTTTTTCTATTTCAATTTAATTCTTTTATTTTTAGATTTAACAAGAAAGTGGGTCAAGATACCAGTTCATTAACAATCTTTTTTTTAAAAGATGGGGATTCATATTCGTACAAAGTTATATATATATATATATATATATATATATATATATATATACCAATAAAAATTTTTTTAATACCAGTTCATTAACATCCTATTTTCATACAATGATGAGTGTTCATATACATACAAAAAAATTTACACACACACACACACACACACACACACACAACACAGAGAGAGAGAGAGAGAGAGAGAGAGAGAGAGAGAGAGAGAGAGAGAGAGAGAGAGAGAGACAGAGACAGAGACAGAGACACATATAATATATATATATATATATATATATATATATATGAGGCTATAGTGAAAAGAAGCCACAAAAAACACATCCTCAAGATTTTTTAATTAGAAAATAAGACGTCTAACATGAGTGTTTCTGGCAACGCTATCGGGAAAAATAGATGTGAATTAACCCGGTGATTATATTTTTTTTTATCCAAAATTGTGAAAGACACTTTTGAAGGGGAAACAATAAAAAGCAGACAGAAAATATTTCAGTTCATTTCGAGTAACTTTAGACTGAAATATGTTTCAGACATCTCATATTTTGTTAATTATTATCAGTACTCTTGTTCCTTAATTTTCCGTCCGTTATCATCTTAATAATATTAGTTAAAAATGAGACCGTCCAAATCGTCAAAGATGAAATGCAAAAATGTAAGTCCTGATTATCAGACGTCACTTAACCGCCAAATTCTTATTTCTTATGAGTGTTGTCACCTCAGCTAATAATGAACCATTCCGTTTTTATCAGAAAGAAAGAAAGGGAAGAAAAAGGACAAGTTACTTTTAAAAATAGAATAAGAAGGTTTTAAGACTAGAGATAGCTGA
>CM042161.1:72610533-72613033 GCA_023376005.1 Doryteuthis pealeii | reverse complement strand
AACACTGGCCTGGATTTTTTCAAGCTCAAATATAATAGTTGATTTTAAGACATTTTGTTCAGCTGTATCCAAAGATCATACTCATTTCTTTTAATCAGATCAATTTCTTAAGATAAAAGGTCGTACCTGAAATGTATAGAACAGTATTATACCAATCTATTTGTGATAAATAGAGTCCACAGACTTTTGAGTAAGTGTTATTATTATATACAACTCGTTGGAAAGTATTTAAAACACATCTTAAAAACCAGACCTGACCAAATACAATGAATGGTATTTTTGAATTTTTGCTTTTTCTTTTTTTTTTTTTTTTTTTAAATTGTAAGAATCCATTCAACAAGTTGCCTAAATGGTCTATTCATAACTAGATGAACTAACCAGCTTTGCCCGGGGTTTATAATGTTATAGATCTCTCATCTATATTTATATATAGATGAATAAACATTTTTTCTATATATTTGTATAAGAGAATATATGTTAAGAGAAACACATTTTTTACTGTTTTAACTTTAAAAGGATCAGACTCTTAGTCAATATGAAAAAAATATCTTACTTAAAAAAAAAAACAACAAAAAAAAAAAAAAAAACAAATGAAAAGCCCCCCAAAAAGAAGAAGAAATTGTGTCAGTTATTTCCCCAGAGTAGATC
This sequence comes from Doryteuthis pealeii, assembly GCA_023376005.1. NCBI lineage: Eukaryota > Metazoa > Mollusca > Cephalopoda > Myopsida > Loliginidae > Doryteuthis > Doryteuthis pealeii. The sequence continues at coordinate 72,612,385 of CM042161.1, read as the reverse complement.
GGTAAGAAAATGAAAAAAATAACTTGAATTCGCAAGAGAAGTAAACTAATTGTGGCACATGAAAATGAGCGCTGGGCCCATCATCTCTAGAGTGCTTGGAAGAGTTCCAAAGAACAAAATTGGACAACATATGTTCGAAACCAATTACGCAAACCAAACAACAATTTTACCTATGGGTAAATGAAAGTTCTATCGACTCTAACACTATCTTAAATAAAACAATAACAAAAACTAAACAAAACTAAACATAGATAAATAAAAATAGATTGAAGAACATATTTAAAAAAAGATATATGGAATAACAAAGATATTTAATCCCAGGAGTCCTGTAACTACTGGGAAGACCTAAGAATAAATTTGATGATACTACAAAGATGGAATTGGAATATATTTATAAAGACGGAAGTTCAAGGGAAAATAATACAAGTTGAACTAAAGGTTAATTTGTATTTTTTTTCGAGACGAAACAAACTAATCATTTGTCTTCACTAAGCTCAAATACAACGGATCCATTTTATCTTTAAATAAGTTAATGTTAGTATTTTATTATAATGGAGATTTGGTGTCTCTCTGTATGTAACCGAAACTACGTAACAATACGCTCAGGAATTGTATGCTTTTACTAAAAGTTGAATTTTTTTTCGAGACGAAACAAACTAATCACTTTCTGCACTAAGCTCAAATACGACGGATCTGTTTTATATTTAAATAAGTTAATGTTAGTATCTTATTATAATGGAGATTTGGTGTTCTCTGTATGTAACCGAAACTACGTAACAATACGCTCAGGAATTGCATGCTTTTATAAATGTGTATTTAATTCATAGTCATAATCAAAATCATTAATACATAGAATAAATTTGATTCATCAACGAGGTCTCTATGAAAATCTAAGTTAGAGTTGCCTCAACACTTCCCATGTTATAAGAGTGTTTAAAATCCTATAATACGTCTTATATATCCCTAAGAAATAATATTTACATACTATATGGTGTAGTTAATTTGCACACTGGTTTTGATAAAACAGGTTTTAATAAATAATCACTTGGTTTTATTGATCTCTAATATTATTGTTTAATTCTCCAACATATTAAAATTAATCCTATGAATGATTTTATATATAAACCAATTAAAATAAAATTAAAATAAGTGTGATTTTTTATATGCTTTCTTAATTAATTTCGTTAGTATTTCTAATCTAATATATTTCATTACATTAAAAAATAGGTTTAGGGCTACTTTTCCGTTTTTTTGGGGAAAGCAGTGATCCGTTAACGTTAACCCTAAACCAAACCCGAACGAGCCTGGTTGCATTTCACATAGCTCTAATACCCTTGGGAAAGGTATACGTCCAACTATTCTCCCACCAGTTATGGGTAAATAGTACGAAAGACTTGGATCATTGTATGGCAACTGGTCTAGGAGAAGGAAAACTCTGAATTCAAACCTGTTAAACTCCGCTTATGTATTAAACCATCATCATGACAGTAAATATCTTCTAAATTATATTCCATTTTAAATTGAAAGGAAAATGACAAAAATCTGAACATTCTATTGTTGTTAGTAGCGTTCTGGTTTAAAACTAAGGAAAGTAATTTTTTATAAAATATGTTACGTTTTTTAAAAAATTTGAACACGAATTATGATGATCTTGTAAATGGAGGGTGCATATTCTTGCTCGTATTTATAAAGACCAAACTTAAACAGAAAAAAAATTCAAACTGAACTTTATTTCCTTCGAGGCGAAATAAACTAATGACTTGTCTTCACAAAGCCCAAATACGACGGATCCGTTTTATCTTTAAATAAGTTAGTGTTAGTATCTTAGTATAATGGAGATTTGGTGTCTGTC
>CM042161.1:72528033-72598033 GCA_023376005.1 Doryteuthis pealeii | reverse complement strand
TAAGATATTCGGTCAGTACGCTTTGCAAAAATATCATTCATTTCATTTCTTCTTTTTATCTTTTGTGTGTGTGTGTGTGTGGGGGGGGCTGTTGTTACTCTACTCAAACAAAAATAACTTTTAGCAAGATACAAGAATATAACAAATGAATCTGTCATTCTTCGTTCTATTTAGATTTTTCGGACTATTATCCTCATCTTTATTGTTATCGACACAACATTTCAGCCGATGTACCCTACGGCCCTCTTTAGGTGTGTTGTATACCCTTCTTTTACTTTCTTCTATTCTTCTTCTGGCGTCTTTGATATCTTAAGTTCTTCTAGCGTCTCTTCTAGCGTCTTGGTGGTCGGTCGCACTTAACTCATTTCTTCTTCTAGATCAGTCTTGTTACCAAGACATTCATTAATCACAAAACCGTGTTATTTTCTTAAGCTTTTATTTACTTAACTAAACATTTCATGTAACTAAACATCTGACTAATATAGCACGCGTATGCAGGTGAGTTCCAGTTAAGGCAGTACATCTTCTCTGCCTGACGTCGAAACTGAAACTGAGGACCAAACCAGGTCCCACGTGACTTCACGTATTTCGCGGGCTTTCTGTAATATTCCATGGAAAGTCCCGCCCGTGATATGAAAAGGGGCATCCCTTTAGAAATACAGGGGATTGCAAATAATCTTATGCAGCCGCATAGATTATGTAACAGGTGTTTCTCATCAAACTCAGAAATATTCTCGGACTCGGGAACCTTCTCTTCGAACTCAGAAACCTTCTTGTAAAACTAGTGAACCTTCACAGAACTTCGAACCGAACCTTTCATCCAATCCACGGAGTAGACTGCTCTCATTCTGTCAACCTAGACCGGGTTCAATTGGTGTGTTAAGTATTCTATGTTACTATCGCCCTTGACAAGGACTGAACCTACTATCTAGAGATGATTATCACTTAGAACCCTTATATCCTTTGCGCCATGTGTCCAACTAGACCATTGAGAACTAGATCATTGAATATATTTACATTTAAACTTATGTATGCCTTTTTTTTACCTTGACTCATATTGCATTTTTCGTAGATAGCAATATAGCAATAAAGATGAGGACAATAGTCCGAAAAATCCAAATAATACAAATTATCAAGCCTCATCTAAAAACATTCAGAGAAATACTGCCATTCTTTGTTTGCATGTACGTATTTACTAAGCCGAGTTACGTCTGGTACAAGGCGACAAGTGTCAATCACCCACTGCGGAACAAATTTATATATATATATATCTTATTATAATGGAGATTGTGTGTTTTTCTGTCTGTAACCGAAACTATATTACTACTCAAGTAACAATTCCCTTAATTATTTTCGTCACATACTACAGGATTTTATTTTTTATTTAAACCTCAATTATTAATAAAATTGTTTTACATTATTAATACTGTTGGTAATATCTACGTACTAATAACATGCAATTGTATTTATATATACATCAAAATAGCAGTTTACAGTGTGAATGGGAAGGCTAATTTGCATATTGATATTAAAAATCAGATTTTAATAAAAATGTGCTTAGTATTACTGATTTCTAATTGTTTGGTTTTATCTTAATGAATATAAGCAAAAATCTCGGGGATAAATCTAAAAGAAATCCGTTAACAAGAAAAAATAACTAATTTTATTCTTTACTTCCTATTTTAACTAAATAGTTAAATTAGGAAAATTTAACAATGAAAGACGGGAGTAAGGGAAAATGATGGAATAGTTTCAAAGTTGTTCTATTTTTCAATCATACCCCCTCTGTTCCAAATCTTTTTATCTTCATTCTTATTCAGTTTCATTAGCCTTTCTAATTTAATATGATATTTTATTATATTAAAACTTAAATACTTGCACCCGGAGGGTGCATATATTTGCTAGATATATATATATATATATATATATATATATATATATATATATATTTATTTATTTGTTGAATTTTTAAAAATATAATTGTTTTCCATAGGCAACTACCCAGGTTTCAGGCCATTTTGCCATCATCAGGTTGCTAATAATTCTTCTAGTGTTTATGCGAAGACATTTGTTGCTGTTATGTTTTTGGACCGCAGATTACGTCGGTTGATTATTGTGGACGCTCTTTATGCTTTGGATTTTATTTTCGAATAAACACCAGAAAAATTATTAGAAACCTGGGTAGTTGCCTATGAAAAACAATTATATTTTTAAAATTCAACAAATAAATAAATAAAGCTCCTACAAATTTGTGGTTGAGCACTGTGATTTCTTTGTTCCATCTCAAAATTTAAAAAAATATCTATCTATCTCTCTCTCTCTCTCTCTCTCAATATATATATATATATATATATATATATATATATATATACACATATCTATCTATCTATCTATCTATATATATATATATATATATATATACACATCTATATCTATCTATCTATCTATCTATATACATATCTATATCTATCTATCTATCTATCTATCTATCTATATATATATATATATATATATATATATATATATATATACATATCTATATCTATCTATCTATCTATCTATATATATATATATATATATATATATATATATATATATATATATATATGTCAAATGCAGGAAATAAATAAATTGTTGAACCAGCTTATAGCAATACCTCAAAACACTGCGATCTTTGTGTAGATGAAAGAATAGCCATAATCACATTCCTAGAACAAACAAAAATCTTAATACCCGAGCAGTACTTATATCCAAATGACGGCATTAAAACAAATTTCTACTAAGCCACCTAAAAAGCAACAATACCCAATTGGGTTACCACTTAAGCAAAAGCAAGTAAAGAAAGCATCCTGATTACTTTGTTTATCAAAAGTGACTTGATTCGGCATTAAATGACCCGGAAAGGTTTGAGATGCCCGAAAACAAAAGAACCAAAATCTAAAATGTTGGCATGTCGTTAGGGCTTAATCAACTGATTGGATGGAAGTGTTGTCAATGAGTCATATGGAGGTCTGATTTCACTGACAAATTAAAGCGAAAATTCTTCCAGGCCGTGGTTATATCTGTACTGCTGTATGGCTGCACCACTTGGACCCTAACGAAGCGCCTTGAGAATAAGCTGGATGGGAGCTGCACAAGAATGCTGCTTGCAGTCTTGAACAAATCGTGGAAACAGCACCCCACAAGGAAGCAGCTGTATGACCACCTGTCATGATCTCACAAACCATCCGAGTAAGACGGACTAGGCAAACAGGACAATGCTGGAGAAGTAAGGATGAGCTCAGAATTGACATTCTCCTGTGGAGGTCAACACATGGACATGCTAGTGTGGGTCGCCCACCAAGGACCTACGTTGACCAACTATGCGAGGGTGCTGGTTGCTAGGCGTAAGACCTCTCAGGGGCAATGAGTGATAGGGAAGGTCGGTGCGAGATTGTCATGTATATCCGTGCTGCTTGCGCGACATGATGATGATGATGATGATGAGGATGAGGATGATGGTTGTCAAGGTGTAATTATTCTCAATTAGTGATGAAGTGTAAATTCAGGATTTTGGAAACAGAAGGGTGTTGTCTGAAAATTGTTTCGTTTTGTATCCTGCGTTTTCCTTCATCTCCTGAAGGAATTCTTCGCAAGATCTTGAAGAAATATCCGGCGCCAGTTATTGGTTAATTTGCAGTGCCAAAAGATTCCATAATTGGCGATCACGTATCGTTTCTCTCCACAATTTGGAAAGGAATCAAATTTGTACGGGTTGGCACCAATCCTACCTTTCCATTATTTGGTCTCCAAGCCCAGTGCTTCTTTCCGAATTGCAACAGTAAAATGTTAACTTCTTAAAAAAGAGTACGTATATATATATATATATATATATATATATATATATATGTATGTGTGTGTGTGTGTGTGTGAATATGTGAATATACATATATATATACTTATATATATATACATATACACATACATGTACTCATACATGTACATATAAACATATGTATATATATACATATACATATAAACATATATATACATATACATATATAGACACACACACACACATATATATATATATATATATATACATATAGATATATATACACACACATATGTATACATATACATATAGATATATACACACACACATATATATACATATACATATAGATATATACACACACACATATATATATACATATATATACTAATGTATATACATATATATACGTACATGTATGTATATATGAATATACATATATATACATATAGAGATACATATACATATAAACATATATATGTACATATACATATATACATATATATATATATACATATATACATTTATATATACACATATGTTTACATATATATACATATATATATATACATACATACATTTACATATACATATATGTGTACATATATATACATATACATATATATATATATATATACACACATTTACACATATGTGTACATATATATATATATATATATATATATATATATATATATACATACATATGTATACATATATATACAGCTGTATATACATACACACACATACATATATATACAGCTATATATACATACACACACACATATATATATACATACATATGTATATATATATATATATATATATATGAGAATGTGTGTGTGTGTGTGTATGTGTGCTCATCAGGGAGTACTGAACCATTTGTGAATTCCAATGTGTTTCATGAAGAAGAATATTTTTTCTGGAGGCTTAAAAAAAAAAGAAGAAAAGTGTAACTGGCGGGAAGTTTTCTTTCCTTTGGGGAAAAATTCTGAGACTGTTGTAAGATTCCCAGAAACTTTCTATACAGTCATTTACTAAGGCTATCATAGAGTTTGGCACCAGGTCAGAAATATGCTGCAAATGGTGATAATCGTACTTAGTAATAATGGTTTGCTCACCCAACATGCCTAGAATTAAATCACAGAAGTTAACAGCGTTGAAACTAGAAGAAAAAAACACAATACAAAATCGTCCTATAAAATGTGCATTTTTTCTTTTGGTGTCTTCATAAAATCTTTTTTAATGATAAGGAAATACTGTATACACACACACACACACACACACACACACACACACACACACATATATATATATATATATATATATATATATATATATAGAGAGAGAGAGAGAGAGAGATTTATATATAATATGCCAAACTTGTTGGTAAACCCTTGCGGTATTAAAAAAAACCCGGCAAATAGCTTGATTGTAAAACTATACTAACAAACATCACCTGGGGTGGGGGAATTGAGCACTGTTCACTTATAAATATGGCACCCATATTTTTATCTGTCTATCTGCACACACACGCAGAGGGTGTTGTCTATTTTTATTGTACCGTAAATGTAGCCGGGTTTATAGTCACCGATGATTTGGGGAAGTTTTAGGCTGTCTTTTTGGGCTTTATTTGCCGTGATAAGTTTGTTTATTTTTGTTTTTAGTTGATTTATGGGATTTTTATAAATTCTTTTAAATTTTGTGTGATTGTCTGATAATTTTTGCAATTTGGAATTGCAACACCCTCTTCGCCCTATTATTTCACAAGTTACTACACCAATATATGAATTAACTAAGATTATTAATCAACTCATTTCCCCATATATGAACTTTGGTGGAGGAATCCAGAAATTCCACCCAAATATTAAAAAGTTGACCAGAAAACTTGAAAAAATCACAAATAAAATTGTTAAACAGGAGATGTGTCTTTTCTATTGTTATAAAGGAGATGTGTCTTGTATATATATATATATATATATATATATATATATATATATATATATATGTAGTATATTAAGAAAAATGAAAAAACACGGGTTTAAATGGGTTAAATGGTGAGTTTATTGGCCGACGCTGCAGTGTTTCGATCTATTAATTAGATCATCTTCAGGGCATTTGTTGGTATGTGGAAGGTGATAAGAAATTATTTATCACAGAATAACAAGAAAAGCGAGTGGTAGTCCTTGTTATTCAGTCTGTTTAAAAAATTTTGAGGTTTGAAAAAGGGGACGGTTTTGAAATATGACATCAAATATTCTATTTTATGGCGTGAGTATGGGACGCTGTAAGTGTGTGTATCGAAAGGAAACATTGTGCAAATTTTAGGTATGTGGTTGTGTATGTGTGTGTATAATTTTTTTGCGATAAACGACAGCGGAAGTAAACCTTAAGGTTGTGTGTGTGTGTGTGTGTGTGTGTGTGTGTGTGTGTGTATTGGTAAGAAGTAGGGGAGAGGTGCCATTGGGTCTCAAAAGAAATTTTTAGAAGATGATCTAATTAATAGATCGAAACACTGCAGCATCGGCCAATAAACTCACCACTTAACCCATTTAAACCTGTGTTTTTGCATTTTTCTTAATATACTACATACCGTCGGATTCACTTCCTTTCTTCATATATATATAAATAAATAAATAAATATATATATATATATATATATATATATATATGTGTGTGTGTGTGTGTGTGTATGCATGTGTGTGTGTGTGTGTGCGTCTGTGTGTGCATATAGACAGATAAAAATATGGGTGCTATATTTATAAGTAAACAGTGCTCAATATCATAGATAGTGAATTTATATCTAAGTTAAAGTTGAAATGTAATATTTTCTTACAGAATATTATCGCTTTAGAATTTACTACTAATAATACCTAATAATATTTGACTTTATAGTATAAACAGAAAATCAATAAAGGTTATATCTATGGAATATATCCCGCTTCTAAGGGGAAAAAAAAGAAGGAATTATTTAGTAGGTACAGAACGTTAAAATCCTCTTGAGGTTAATAGTTGTTGCTTCACGCTAAGATTGGTCCGTCATAGGTCCTGAATCACCAAAGGTTTGACCAATCAAATATCGGCATTGGTGATTCATCATTCAGCGTCTGGTTCGTGACGGCTGAAGCTCAAGATTTAAACGAGGATCAGTTTTGTTTAGAAGAATGAACAATATATCAGACATTTTATCTTAAGATCTGATAAGCAACTAAATATGTTTCCTTCTTATTGGACTTTGAAACGAAATCTCCCTCATTCTTTGAAGCACCTCCCCGACACGCATAGACATACATATACAGATACATATATTAGTTTAAAAAAACGATATATATATATATATATATATATATATATATATATATATATAACGATCTGATACGCAACTAGGTATGTGTCCTTCTAATATATCGGACTTTAAAAAGAAATCTACCTCATTCTTTGAAGTATATATATATATATATATATATATATATATATATATATATATATATATATTATATATATATATATATGGAGAAATGTAGACAAACACGGGATGTTATGGAAACTGGAGGTTTATTGTCGAGGATGCAACGTTTCGGCCATTTTGACTTTCATCAGGACAAAAGCTCAGTTCTCGCTTCAATGAAGGACATTTTCAGAATGGTGAAAAACAGTAGGCTGTCAGTAGGGGCAGGGGTAGCTGGAGGGGGGATGGTCAAAATGGCCGAAACGTTGCATCGTCGACAATAAACATCCAGTTTCCGTAACATCCCGTGTTTGTTTACTTTTCTCCACATATTATCGGATTAGCCTCCTCACATTTCTCACACACACACAGACACACACACACCACACATATATATATATATATATATATATATTATATATATATATTATATATATATATATATAATATAATCCTATGTAATGCATTTCTCTAATAAACAATCTGGCTACTTGTAACTTTATTGGTGTGTGGAAGGCACTGAAAAATCACGTTCATGCACGCTGTTCATACTAGCCTAGACATGTCACGACAGGGCCCAAATAAAACAACCCAACAAGGATTGACATGCCGTAAAATCTAATCAACCAACTGAACAACCAACATAAACTCTAGGCATAAAATAACCTGATATGAGTTGACATGCCATTAAAACAAAATCAATATATAACATATTTCGGAGTTTTAAAAAATATGTTGAATACCCAACAATAATGGATACAACAAATATCTTCAGCATAAAATAATTCTAAAACGTAAAATTTATCCAACCAACCAACCAACCAACGAAACAAACGACCAAATTCAAATTTGAAATTCCGTTAAAATCAATCAGTGAATCAGTCTTTTTAATAAAACAAACATCTTCGGCATAAAATAATCCAACAAGGATTGGCATGCCGTAAAATCTAAGCAACCACCCGAATAAACAACCAAGCTAAACTCTAGGCATAAAATAACCCTATACATGTAGATACCCCGTTAAAATCAATCAATCAGTCTTTTTTTTTCGGGGTTTAAAAAAAGTTGAATAGTCAACAAGTATAACAAACAAACGTTTTCGGCATAAAATAACCTAACAAGGGATGATGTGCCGTAAAATCTAGCCAACTAACCAAACAATCAACCTAAACACTGGGCATCAAATAACTCTATACGAGTTGCCGGGAAGCGCGTGATGTAATGGTTAAAGTCATGGGAAATGGACTCGTTACCCCGAGTTCAAATCCTGGATGTGGTAATTGCATTTCACTTACCGCTAATACCCCTGGGAAAGGTACGAATTTTACTCCTCCTCCAGCTAGTTGGGCAGAGTGGGCTCTTTAACCTTGGTTAGGCAACCGGTATATGAATAAGGAAAACTCTGAATTCAAACCTGTTGAACTCCGCTTTAAAATAACATTGTGTCACATCCTGCTCGTGCGGAGAGGTTGGTCAATATATATATATATATATATATATATATATATATATACGAGTTGACGTTCCGTTAAAATCAATCAATGAATCAGTCTTTTTTATTTTGTTGAGCTTCTATTCAAGTAAAATATATTTCACGTTTTGATATCTTATTAAGTTCACAACCACTGATCTCTCTTTTGTCTGGTTGGACGGGATGTTAAAATGGGAAAGGAGAAAAGATGTGGTTCATTTCTTTTCAGACGGGTTTTATTCGCGAATCCATTTTTGCTGGTCTTCACCACCTGAAGCTATTCGTAAATTGACAAAGTGAAATATGTCAGTATTTTTCTTTTCTTATTTTTCGTTTTTTTTTTATTTAGATGTGTCGCCTATTCGCTTGTGTTGACAGGTTAATTATCAATGCTCAGACTGATATTGATTGTGTGAATGTCGCTAGCGAAGAGACAAGGAACTGTCTCGTTTGATAAAAGCAAAAAAACAGTACAACACACACACACACACACACACACACACACACACACACAGGGGAAAGAGCGTGTACACACACACAGAGGAGAAAGCACACACATACACACAATTACACACACACGGAGAGGAAAAGGGGAGAAAAGTAAATGGGATTAGTGGGAAGATGTCGGATATGAGAAAGAGAAATGTTGGTTGGCAATAAGTGGAATTGGAAATTTAGAAGAAGCAAATAAATAGGGACACTTGTGTGTGTGTGTGTGTGTGTGTGTTGTGTGTGTGTGAGTGAATGAGTGAGTGGGAGAGAGAGAGAGGGAGAGAGAGTGGGGAGATAAGAAAGCAAGAACGAGAGAAAATAAATAAAGACAACAATCAATAGAGAATTATAGGAAGCAAGTGAGAGAGAGAGAGAGAGAGATAGAAACAAGAGAATGAGAGAATGAGACAATAATAATCAATAATAAGAGTAAAAAAGAAGGATGAGGAAGCAAGTAAGAGAGAGAGAGAGACAGAGAGAGAGGGGGGAAGATAGAGAGAGAGAGAGAGAGAGGAGAGAGAGAACAAGAGTAAGAGGAAATGATAATATGAGTAAAAATAAGGAGAAGAGGAATCAAGAAAGAGAGTGAGAGAGAGAGAGAGAGAGAGAGAGAGAGAGAGAGAGAGAGAGAGAGAGAGAGAGAAAGAGAAATTAATAAACAAAATAAGAGTAAAAAAAAGGAAGAAGAGGAATCAAGAGAGATAGAAAGAGAGGGAGGGAGGAGAGAGAACAAGAGTAAGGGAAAATAATAAACAATAATTAGAGTAAAAAAGAAGGAAGACGAGGAATCAAGTAAGAGAGAGAGAGAGAGAGAGAGAGGGGGGGTACAGAGAGACAGAGAGAGAGAGGGTACAGAGAGAGAGAGAGAGAGAGAGAGAGAGAAGAGAGAGAGAGAGAGAGAGAGAGAGAGATGAATTGAGAGATGGGGATCGGTAAAATAAATTGAACTGAAAGCGTGAGAAAATAAAGACATGAAATGAAATAGAAAGTAGGCAATAAGAAATAAATAAAGAAAAGGAATTTGAGGGGAAAAAGAAAGAGTTTACGGAAAAAAAGATAGAATTTGTGGAAACAAAGTACGAAGGAATTTGGGAAAAGAATGAATGAATTTTATAAAAAGACAGAATGAACTTGAAGGAAGAAAATAAAAAAATTATGGAATGAAAAAATGAATTTATGGAAAGAAAGAATAAATTTGCGAAAAGAAGGAATGAACTTGTGGAAAGAAAATAAATGAATTCATGAGAAGGGTGAATGAATTCATGGTAACGAAGAAAGAATTTGTGGAAAGGAAACATTTGGAGAAGGGAATGGTTGAAGATTTAGAATGTGAATGAAACGTAGAAGAATAAAAGACGAATATTAGAGAATGGATACAAAATGAAGAGAAAAAAAGAGAAATAAAGTAAATGAAAATTGGAATAATATAACATGCAAAAAAAAATCTCCAAGAGAAATGGTAAGAAAAATGCCAGGTAAAAACCTACGCAAAACCGACAAGAATGGAAAAGAAATGAAAGAAGAAAATATGTTAGAATCTAAAATACAGAAGAAATTCATGAATACAAACCGAAAAGAAAGTGTGGAAAATAACTGAATAGAATGAATAGATGAAGAATGAATTAATTTGGAACAAAAAGAATAACAAAAAAAAAAAAAAATAGATTACAAATAAAAAAATAAAAAATTACAAAAAAAAAAAGATTACAAAAAAAATACATAAAAAAAAAAACAAAAACAAACAAACCAAAAAATGAAAGCGAGAAACTGAATGAACCAACAAAGAGAAAGTAGCAAATATATCAGATCCATAAAGGAAAAAAAAACAATCTGAAATAATACGAGAAAGAAAGATTAAAAACTTGATAGATATAAAAAGAAAGAAATAACGTATTTAAATTTATAACAAAAGTAGTCAGACGAGAAAGAAAGAAAGAAAAGAAGAGGGGAGGGGGAGAGAAGAAAGAAAAATGTGTCGGCGAATAATTCAACAAATGTAACCTAGTCGTTTGCCAAGTTTCTAATCAAACACAATCAAGACAAGCGTCCGCCATTTTGTGCTAGGTCGAACTTCCAAGAATTGTTCACTTCCGTTCTTCGCCAAATGCAACTCTCATTGACCAGCCAACCTTGAATAGAATCTGGCATTTTGTACTGTAGGAGGCAGGCGTACACGATCCAACCCTTCCCACTTCCACGGCCTACACGCATACCCGAAATCATTATGTTCACAAGTGCTTCAGTACTTGAGTTCGTTAGTAAAGACAACTTGTCCATATTCTCTGTTAACAAATGGTCGTCTGTTAAATGTTAAATGAAAACGAGGCTGGGAACAGAGAAGGAAACTTATTTGGAAGTTTTTACAATTGTTTTATTTATTTAGTCATTTATTTATTTATTTATTTGACAACAGAGAAATGGTCTGCGTTTTTTTATTCTTAAACAAAACAAATAAATAGATAAAATAAAATAAATAAATAAACAAATAAATAAAAAATAAGAATACGAAGTTTTATGTGGTTTATATGTTTTGAAACGACCCATAAAATTTACTCGAGAGCAAAACAGGAAATTTATAAATCAGTAATTTTTCTGCCACGTCAATTATTAAAATAAAACAAAACAAAAACAAAAAACAAAACAAACTAATATTATTTCTATGATTTTTTTAAATGAGGCTTTATAATTTGTATTATTTGGATTATTCAGACTATTTTCCTAATCTTTATTGACAGCTGCACGACGTTTCGGCCAATGTGCCCTCCGGTTTTCTTCAGGTTTTACTTTACAGTTCGAAGTTCTGTGAAGGCTCCTGATTATGACATAAATGTTCCCGATTTCGACATGAAGGTTTCCGAGTTCGAAGAGAAATTTCCCGAGTTCGACAAGAAATACCTAAAGAAGGCCGGAGAGCACATCGACCGAAACGTTGTCCAGAATAGAAAAAATGGGTTTGCAAAAACGTGCTTAAAAATTGAGGAATTCAATACTAAGAGTGATGGAATGACACATCTGGCCCCATTGCTAGCTCAACTCTATCTAATTCTAATATTACTTTCCCAGAGTTTCCTGATCATATGACCCTCTAAGTGAATGAGAGTCCCGCTTTGAATGACCGACAGGTTAAGACTTGTCAATTAAAATTTCAGTTATTTTCGAACTGTAATTTTCCAGTTTACACTTCATCTTAAAATTTAAACTACAATTCCTTACATAAATGATAGGCCATGCCTATTCATTATGTAACAAATCATTATGTATAACTTCTTTTACTCAAAGTATTGAATTCCTATATGCAAGTAATAATCATTTTTATTATTTTTTATTTCTTTCAGCCTTAAAAGCTAGTTCGTGGCATGTTGTTCACATATCTAGGTAGTAATATCTTATCTACAGAATGAGATGATACAATACTAGAGTGAGTCCAAAGTTTTGCAATATTTTGATAATGTGTTTAACCTAATGACTGCTAAAGTTAGTAAATATCTTAGACGAGCAAGAAAAAAAGACTTGTTTTAAAAAAATTGAGTTAAAAAGAATTCAATACCAATCAAGAATGAAGAAAACAAAAGGTATTCGGCATAAAATTACCCAGCAAGGGTTGACATGCCGTAAAAAAACAAAAAACAAAAAAAACAAAAACAACAAAACCAAAACATTAAGCGAAGGTTGACTATGAAATCGAACTGTCAACAACAATTTATTTCCAGTTTCTCAATTGATAATTTGGATTGATAAATTTTGATGGACTCACCACAGGTGTTTTTTTCTGGAAAAATTTTGCTTACCTGAAAAAGACAAAAAAATAAGACAATTTAGACAAGAAGTAATAAATAACATACAAATATATATATTATTTGAATTATTGTCCTCATCTTCATTGTTACATACACAGCGTCTCGGCAGATGTGCCCTCCGATGTACAAATGGACACATGGCGCAACGGATATAGGTGTTGGTAAATACAGTTGTATGTGATAATCATCTCTGGACTGCAGGTTCAATCCTGGACAAAGCCGATAGTAACATAAATTGATTAAAATAGTTTTAACGCTTGTACCCAGTTATGGTTAACGGAATGGGAACATTCTACCCCCACACGGATTGAATAAAGAGTTTGATTCGAAGTTCCGTGAAGGCTCCCGATTATGACATGATGTCTCTCGAGTTCGACAAACAGTTTCCCTTCGAAGAGAAGGCTTCCGAGTTCAAGGAGGTTCCCGAGTTCAACAGAAAACACCTGAAGAAAGCCGGAGGATACATCAGCCGAAACGTTGTGTATATAACAATGAAGATGAGGACAGTAGTCCAAATGATACAAATAGATAAAAATGTGATACACATGAAGTTAATGAAAATTATATCTGTGAGTTTATCTCACATGAAGTTAATACTAAATATAACATGAAAATCATTTGTATTCTTTTACTATATAAGTAGGCAAAGTAGTCGGGCGGCCTAATGTCGGTATCAGCCAGACAATGAGGGAGTATATCCCCTTTTTGCTAGCGCTAGACCAAGGAGACTATTTTAGCGTCTGAAGCCGAGTACCACACCTACCATCAGCTCCTCACTTGATCCCACAGATCCTTGTGCTGCTTATACACTGAGTTGGCGAGGGCCGGTATCGAACACGGAACCTTGTGCTTCCTAGCCGAACGCTCTACCGACTGAGCTATACCGGCTCTTTTATTATATACATGGCCTTAATGACAATTAATTCTACCAGTTTGTAAAAGCAAACCAAACCAAAAATATTTACCTACAATGTATTCGTTCAGAACGTATCAGGATAGAATGAAAACTAGGTGTACAATATATAAATAAATAAATAAAACAGAACAAAAAAAAGAATAAACAAGTTTTGGCATTAAATAGCCGACACTGATTGATATGCCATTAAACAAAATAACAAACCAACTTATATACAAATTATTTTGGGCACCTCATGCGATTAACTTCAAGGAATGATCAACAGACAAGCATTAAAACTGGTACCAGATCTTTCTACTTCAAGGAAGGATCACCAGACAAGGATTAAAACTGAGACTACACCTTTCTACTTCAAGGAACTTTATGCCACAAATAATATTCACTGCATTTAATTACAGGCCTAAAATGGCATCTCGAATCGTAACAGGTTGCTATCTTTTTTACATAAATACTTTAATCATTTAGTGTTTACGTTTGGGGAAATGTTTCGATATTAATCACTATCCACAAAATATGTGTTTGTTTGCTCTGTCAGGAGATTGGGGTTTTTTTTTGTTTTTTGCTTAATGGTTTTAAAACAGCACGATCACGAAGACTTCGTTTTCTTGGATTAAGATTATTCCTGACAGAGGCACTGCCAGGTCGGCAAAGGTCTTACTTGTCACATTTGATGATTTATAAAAATGAAAAAAAGAAAAAAAAAAAAAAAGGACAAAAAAAAAAAAAGGAAAAATCGAAGTGATTTTGCATTACATAAATTTTCTCTGCTCTGTAGAAAAATGTATTAAAGACAAACACTACACCTTCTTTTTCCAACATGGAAAACAAAAAAAATCCATAATAAATGAAGTAACAATTAGTGAAAAAAGAGATTTATTCTTTGATTCATATGAATGATGTGTGTGTGTGTGTGTGTGAGAGAGAGACAGACAGACAGACAGACAGTGAGAGAGACAGACAAACAGAGAGAGAGAGAGAGAGAGAGAGAGGAGAGACATATAGACAGTGAGAGAGACAGACAAACAGACAGATATACAGAGAGAGAGAGAGAGAGAGAGAGAGAGAGGAGAGAGAGAGAGAGAGAAATGGACAGATATACTGAGAGAGAGAGAGAGAGGGGGAGAGAGACAGTGAGAGAGACAGACAAACAGACAGATATACAGAGAGATAGATAGATAGATTGATAGAGAGAGAGAGAGAGAGAGAGAGAGAAAGAGAGAAAGAGAGAGAGAGAAATGGACAGATATACTGAGAGAGAGAGGGGGAGAGACAAACAGACATATATACACAGAGAGAGAGAGAGAGAGAGAGAGAGAGAGAGAGAGAGACAAACGGACAGATATACAGAGAGAGGGGGAGAGAGACAGAGAGACAGAGACAGATAGAGAGAGACAGAGACAGACAGACAGACAGACAGACAGTGAGAGAGAGACAGAGAAGAGAAAGAGACAGAGACAG
This sequence comes from Doryteuthis pealeii, assembly GCA_023376005.1. NCBI lineage: Eukaryota > Metazoa > Mollusca > Cephalopoda > Myopsida > Loliginidae > Doryteuthis > Doryteuthis pealeii. The sequence continues at coordinate 72,582,637 of CM042161.1, read as the reverse complement.
AGAGAAAAAGAGAGAGAAAGAGAGAAAGAAGGAGAGAGACAGACAGACAGACAGACAGACGGAGTAAAGACAATTAAGTGAAATTAACAAAATCGAAACATCCGAGAATTTCGTTTCCAGTTTAAATTAGTAAAAAAAAAAGGAGACAAAATTCTGTTAATTCTACGTTTAAGTCTAAAGTTTTACCGTGATGGAAAATTTACTTAAGTTCAGGACATAATAATCTACTTATATAAAAATTATTTTCCTGGTTCGATCCTGGCCCGCGCCAACTCGGCGGATAAGTAACATAGCTTGTATCTGTGCAGTAAAATGGGGAGTTGTTGGAAGGTGTAGAGCTCCACCTCAGACGCAACAACACTATCCCTGGTTTAGCTCTAGTAAAAAGGAGATATACTTTGTCACTGTTCGGCTGATACCGATTTGTCCACACCGCCGACTTTGCTTAGAGTTAATACTCAGTTTTCCTTCACATAGAAAGGTTACCTTACCTAGGTTAAAGTCTGCCCTACTATTTACCCATACTTGGGTGGGGAATAAATGGATTCCTGTATTTCCCAAGGGCATTACATATATTTACCAACTCCTCCACACGAGCAGGATGCAATACAATTTCTTAAGCACATTTTAACTGGTTTTATTTCAGGGTTTTCCCTCTTATAGACTGGTTATCTAGCCATGGTTAAAATCCCAGTCTTCCCCACCATTAGTTGCATAATATATGGGTAGTATAGATTATTGGCAACACTCTGTAGAATGAGACTTTTCAAATCAGAACGTAGACGGCAGTCTCCGTAGAAAAATACAGACGTTGGTAAAAGCGGGAATCTCGCACGTTACGTGATTTGACTAGTAATTTCTCAGTTCCAGCTAGAATGTTACGCAGCACAGACGTGTGACTGTGAGGCTTGACTCATCCGCACGGTGTTAGAAAGGGTAAATAAAACTTTGATCAAAGTTAAAAGTCTTGTTGATTAGTTATAACATGACTTAAATGTCCTTCGTTTGAAAAGAAAAAAACAACAAGAAAGAACTTGGGCGATCACACAAATGGCCGAAATAGAAAGAAGGAAACGAAAACATGGCGACTAGAATGAAGTACAAACAAGTAGGTAAACGTCTATCTGTCTGTCTGTCTCTCTCTCTGATATCTAAACTCTCTATTACAGAACTCTTGGGTATATACCCAATGAGGGTATATGAGTATATAACACATTTACCCATAGTTAGAGGAGAGTGTTTGGATTCCTAACTTTCCCAAGGGTATTAGCAATGTATGAAATGCAGACAACCTTGTCCAGTATTTGAACCCGGATCGACGAATCCATTTCCTATGATTCTAACTATTTCCTCACGCACTTTACAAGGGTTTAGCTCAGTCGGTAGAGCACTTGCCTAGGTTTCGCAAGGTTCCTGGTTCGATACCGGCCCTCGTCAACTCAGCGTAACACAGGTATCTGTGCGGTGCAGTGAGGAGCTAATGGTTAGTGTGGCGCTCCACCTCAGATTCTAGAAAATAATCTCCTTGGTATAGTGCTAGTGAAAAGGGGATAGACCCACTCGCTGTTTGGCTGATACCGACATTAGGCCACCCCGCCGATTTTACCTCCTTATAGCGAAGTGAAATAAATTGAACCCAGGTCACCGATACTATTAATACAACGATAATTGTTACGCTAAGAGCAAGACGTGGTTCAATGTTTAAAAACCTTGTCTCGCCTGATTAGTGAGTTCGATCTTCTTGAGGGGCCTTAGATTTGGCACCCTGATGGAAATAGAAGCTAAGTTTTATTTTATTTTATTTTGTTACTTTTTATTTGCCTTATCGTCAAATCGTGTAAAATATATTTTTACAAGAAAACTTTCCTTCACCGAACGTGTAATACGATCAATTTGTTGTGTTTAAATAATGCTGTTGTTGTTGTTGTTAAATTGACGCTATGTTGTTGGCTCTACATATCACAATTATTCATTTAAACAATTCTCTCCGAGCAAAAATGGCCCGGCTCCAACTCGGCGTTTCCGGTAAAAAAATATGGCAGCTGCTTAGAAAAACAGGTGCTCATCATGTCAGGACTTCCGAGTTGAAAGAATAGAGGAATCTCGATAGCCGAACGCACACATACACACAATTGCATGCATATATATATATATATATATATATATATATATATATATGGGGAGTGTAAGCGGTTGTATTAGTACATTACTGTGGTTAAAACCCAATCCTCAGACACGGGGTTGTAGTATAAAAATATATGGATGGCAAGACCTGATATCATGTACAGAAAGGTTAAGCGCTGTACCAATAGAAAGAATGTCGGTACGGCGCAGAACAGGAAGTTAATACATTTTTGATGAATAAGTGAAGAGAGAAGGAAGATGAAATTTAAATAGGATTTACTAAGGTAGTGTGGTCGGCTTATCTATAAGCTAAATGAGGATTTATACGTTGGGTAATATATATTTACCAACCCCTCCGCACGAGCAGGATGTGACACAAGGTCAATTTCTTAAGCGGAGTTCAACAGGTTTGAATTCTGAGTTTTCCTTCTCCTAGACCGGTTGCCTAACCAAGATTAAAGAGTCCAGTCTACCCTACTATTTACCCATAGCTGAAGGGAGAGTAGAATTCATACCTTTCCCAAGGGTATTAGCGCTAAGTGAAATGCAATTACCACGTCCAAGATTTGAACTCGGGGCGACGAGTCCATTTCCTTTGACTTTAACCATTACACCAGGCGCTTCCTACGTTTCTAGTACATATATGATAAAATAGATATGATGGAGGCGCGTGCTCTAGTGGTTAAAGTCGTAGGAAATGGACTCGTCGACCCGAGTTCAATTCTTGGATGAAAGTGTTTGCATTTCACATAGCGATTAATACCCTTGGGAAAGGTATGAATCCAATTCTCCCTCCAGCTATGGGCAGACTGGGCTCTTTAATCTAGGCTAGATAACCAGTCTAGGAAAAGGAAATCTCTGAATTCAAACCTGTTAAACTCCGCCTAAGAAATTAACCTTGTGTCACATCCTACCCGTGTGGAGGGGGTTGGTAAATATATATATGATAAAATAGTGTTCGGACTTGCTATAAAGTCAATATGGTTGGACAATCATATATGTGCTAGGGTTTGACGTGACCAGCCGATTCCTACAAAGATAATTTCTCCGACCAAGCATGTAGCCTAAATAAGAATCAAACTGGAGTGTTGCATGTCATGGGGAATAGCCTATGTATTAAATCATGAAATAATGTTTAAATTTAGTAAAATATATATTATTAAATGAAAATCTTGTTTTAGCAAAACACTAGTAATTTTAATGGCGTTTCTTACGTAGCATCCTGTAGTAAAATATTGGTCAGTGAAGAATTTAGTCGGAACAACTTTAGTGACCGTTCCAAGAAATTCTTTCCTAGCAATTAAGATATATTTTATTGCAACCATCGATCTTCTATAAAAATATTTTCCAAGAAATAAATTAATTCGCAGAATCAAAATAACCTTTCATAGGAAACTCGGTTTTCAAAACAAAAAATTGAATAGAATTACTTCGGTATCTACAGAATCGATATATATATATATATATATATATATATATATATATATATATATGTGTGTGTGTGTGTGTGTGTGTGTGTGTGTGTGTGTGTGGTGAGTGTATATGTAATATATATATATGAATATATATTTGTGTATACTTGTGCTCGCCCGTATGTATGTGTGTGCATGTGTGTGTTATTGCTGATATTTTTCAAGATAAAAATAATTTCAATGACGTCAACATTCAGTGCAAGCATTATATATATATATATATATATATATATAATATATATATATTATATATAATATGTATATAAAAACTTTACATTATTTATGAAAACACCTACATATATCTATAATTTTCCCTATTGCTCACTGTATGTCTTTCTTTGTCTTTATTTCCTTATGCCTCTGACTATGTATCTAGAAGTCTCCACTCTCTCTCTCTCTCTCTCTATCTATCATCTAATCTATCTATATATAATATAATATATATATATATAATATATATATAATTATGCTGATAAATAGAGTGATATATTTAAAAGTAGACAATCCTCAATTAGAGCATTTAAATTAATTTTCAAAGTAACATCGACGTATAGTCAGTGGCCGTTATACAATATATATATATATATATATATTATATATATATATATATATAGTAATATATATATATGCTTGAAAATAGAGGAAAGTGCGGATATAACAACACAGACAGTTGAATTCAGTTGATATTTCGCCTCATTGTATGAAGCTTTTTCTTCACACAATGAGGCATCGGAAAAAAGAAAACAAAAAAAGATCTCACAATAATGACGTCATCGAAATAAAAACAATAAAAAGAGTGAATCACAAATATTGAATGAGTAACGGAAGTTAACTATACATGTTTCACTGAAAATGATATTACAGAAAAACTGTCAGGAAGTGATTGGGACAAATAGATGAAAGAACACTGGACAAAGATTTACTAAATTATATAGATTAGCAAAAAAAAAAAAAACTCCCTCCGGGCGATTTAAAAATACATTTTTGTAAAGATATTGCCTGAGGGTGGGAGTTAAAAATTAAAAGTCAGAGAACTTGTGCCATAAGTAAGTAAAAACCATCAAATTTAATAAAAGAGTAAAAAAATTAAAACAATTTGAAATAGCAAACTTAGTTCTGATAAAGTATGTATTAAAATCAAACAAATTATATATAGATATTAAAATTGTTTTAACAAACAATGTGGACCATCTAAGTTTGCATGCTAACACTGTGAGTGTATTTATTCAATGTTATGACGATTTTGGGTAATGTGACGTAGGCAATGACGTAGTTTCGGTTACAGACAAGAGAGAGACCAACTCTCCAGAATTAAAAAATAGATCTCTCCGTTTAAAAAAAAAACATCATTGAAATTAAAATTATGATTTGTATCAGATAAAAGTAGAACAATGGCATTTTTTAAATTTCGAATCCTAATATCCCGCTTTTGCTCATAAACATTTCTGGATATTTCTGGAGGTTTTATTTTTTATATTTTTAATTTTTATATTCTAACGGGACTCTAACGGCGTGTAGAATGACTTTCACACGGATATAATCAATCCGTGGCATGTACTATGGCATAGGCCAGCGGATTATGACCTATTGGCTCTCGGAGAGGGAAGGCAACGGCGCAGAAAACGGCTACGAAGAAGCAATATTATACCGGACCTACTGACCGTCCTAGAGGGAAGCCAACGGCACAGAAGACGGCTACTTCGGGGCAATATGAGACGGAACACTAAAGAGGTGTAAAATGACTTTCACACGGATATAATCAAATCTGTGACATGTACTATGGCATAAGCTAGCCAATTAGAGAGGAGTGACCAACGGAACCGAAGATGGCTACGAAGGGGCAATATAAGATGGGACTCTAACAGCCTGTAGAATGACTTTCACACCGATATAATCAATCTGTGATACTACTATAACGTTAGCTAGCCGATTAAATCATATTGACCTTCAGAAAGGGAAATCAATGGCAGAAAAGACGGCTACAGAATATATGAATATCTTTTTAGATAAACTTGTCTTGTTTGTCTCACTCGGATGGTTTGTGAGATAGGGGGCAAGTGGCCGTACAGCTGCTTCCTTCTGGGGTGTTGTTTCCACGACTTGTTCAAGATCGCGCACAGCATTCTTGTGCAGCTCCTAATCTACCTTATTCTCCATTAGCGACAGATTTTTATATGTGGGTAAAATTTCGTGTCAATTATATATTTACCAACCCCTCCGTACGAGCAGAATGCGACACAAAGTCAATTTCTTAAGCGGGATTAAACAGGTTTGAATTCAGAGTTTTCCTTCTCCTAGACAGGTTGCCTAACCAAGGTTAAAGAGTCCAGTCTGCCCTACTATTTATTCATAGCTGGACGGAGAGTAGGATTCATAACTTTCCCAAGGGTATTAGCGCTATGTGAAATGCAAACGGTTTTGTCTAGGATTTGAACCTGGGTCGAGTTTCGTGTCAATTAGATTTTTAATATTTTTGAAGATAAAGTGACAGTTTTAATGCCAAGGCTGTTTAAATTGTCTTTATCTTTGTGGAAGAATTATTTCGTGAAATTATATGTGAAGGGGCCGGGTTAGCTCAGTCGGTAGAGCGTTCGGCTAGAAACCACAAGGTTCCTAGTTCGATACCCGCCCTCGCCAACTCAGCGTATGAGTAGCACAGGAATCTGTGCGGTAAAGTAAGGAGCTGAGGTGTGGCGCTGCACCTCAGACGCTGAAATAATCTCCTTGGTCTGGCGCTAGTGAAAAGGGGATAGACTCCCTCGCAGCATGGCTGATACCGACATTAGGCCGCCCCGACGACGACTTTATACGTCAATGGAGGAGTTTCTTATTATTATTAGGAAGCATTTTGCTGGAAGTTTGAGATCATTTTCTTTTGTGAATGTTGAGGACTTTAGATTTAGCAAATTGTATAAAAGATTTTGGGTAAAGATGTAGAAAAGGAATTTTCCATGAATTTAATATATATGAATTTATATATATATATATATATATATATAAATATATATATATATAAAGTTTGTTTCTTTATAGTATCTTTGAAGCATTGTGTGTAAGTGTAATATAAAGATTTTGAAGGCAATTTACAATGCAATATGTGTTGAATTTATTTAACTTTTGTTTTTTTTCAAAACTAAATATTTTCGGAAGTAAAATTCCATCTTCAGAGTTATTGAAAGTACTAGGTGATTTTTTTATAGTACTTATCCCACGGCGATATTGTAATCATCTGTTGTTTAAGAAGTTGATGAACGCCGTATATTTGAAAAAAAATTTTTCCGTGAGGACAAATATATATATATCGTGGTAGAAAAGTTTTTCTTTCTACCGTGGTTTCGGTGTTCAAGTCTCGCCTTCTTCAGGAGACGTCCCTGGAGATGGTGTTCCTTGAACACCGAAACCGCGCAACAGACAAAGCATTTTCTACACCTATCAATGCTCTATGTTTTACGAAATATATGAGAACTTTTTCGATTAAATACTTATGCTACTACAGTGAAAACACTTGAATAGCAGAACTGATACACCCACAAATAACTGCACGCACTCACACACCTTCCGTGAGACTACCACTACCAAACTGCATTGTCGTCTTAACTTTTCTCTTGGATTACAGCAACAGTGTGGAAAGGGGGATTTGCTGCTGGGGCAACAGCTCATCCTCCATATTAATCCGCCCAGGCTGAGTTGTTAAAAAATGGACACTACTCCATCGTCTCTCGTAGAAGAAAAGATGCCAACATGGAGGGACAATAACTGGATATATACATTTACCAAGTGTATTTTCATGAATAGATAGACATTTTTTTTAAATGCAATGATACGCGTATTTACAAAAAGATATCGAATATATTCTTCTACGGATATTTAATCTATTGTAAGCCACATCGTCAGATTTATGGTCCAGACCCCACACCCTATACTCTCGTTATTCCCCTAAATTTCTTAAAGAATAATCCACAAAGGATAAGTGAATGTATCGAAGAATGGGAAACATAATTAAATCATCGATTTCGGGATGCTTAGAAACACATCCCTCTAAAAAAAAAAAAAGCGTAAATGTTATTTATGAAAAATGTAATTAAAAATAAATCAAAATTGAAAAAAAAAGAAAAGAGAAGCTGGTGTGTTTTTGAACAATATTCTTTCTAAACATAATGCTTCCGTCTTACATTGGTTTTTCTATCAATCGAGTAAATATGGCGCCTAGAAATGAATTCTCGTCTGTGTCTTTCAATTTGTTTTCATTTCTCTTGTGTTATGGACGCTGTTCCACAAGATTGGATATATATATATATATATATATATAATATGTGTGTGTGTGTGTGTGTGTGTGTGTGTGTGCGCGCGTGTACGTATGAGTGTGTAACTGTGTGTATATTGGTATGAGTGTACTTATCTATATGTGCGTACATGTGTGTATATATATACATATAAAAGTGTATATATGTATATATATACACATGTATATATATATATTGTGTATATATATACACACATATATATACATATATGTGTACATGTACCCCACCTATACTCATATATATATATATATATATATATCTGTGTGCGTAAGTGTACATATTATAATATATATATATATATATATATTATATATTCACATATACATACATATGTATATATATCGACATATATATTTGTATATATATATGTATATGTATATTTATACACAAACACACATATATATTTATATGTTTGTGAGGGTACATACATAAATGCATATATGTATATGTATACATACATATATGCATATATACATTTATATATGTTTATATATTTGTGTATATACACATATATGTATATATATGTATATATGTATACACAGACACACAAACACACACACACACACACGCATATATATATATATATATATATATATATATATATATATATATATATATATATATTCCCTTTAGGAAGTGTCTTAAAATAGAAATCTCTTTCCACGTTTATTGGCGTTGACCCAGTCTCTCAATTTCGGTATCATTTGACGTTCAACTCGTGGACTATTTTAACGACCGGCGGCAAATTTAGCCTCAAGTAAAAAATAAAAAAAAAATAAAAAAAATAAAGCCAAAACAAATTTCAGATTGAAATAAAAATATTTAAACATCATTTTTATTTCTTAGCCTGTCTGCTATATTTGCTTTTGTCTTTTCTTAGAACTGGAACTAACGTCATTTTTATTGTTATATTTTTATTTGTTTTTTGTTGTTTTTTTTTTTGTTTTTGGTCGGAATAATTATTTTTCTTTTGCTGCTTCTGATTGGTATAGTCATTTCTTCTGGATTTATAACAACGGAATTGTCTATTGTTTTTTGATTTTTATTTTTTTTTTTTTTTTACAAGTGTGCAAAACGAAATTTCAGCGTATTTTTATCTTCCCAATTATTGTTTATTTGTGCGTTAAATATTTTTTTTATTCTTTTGTCTATGAATTTCTTTCTAAGCATTGTTTCTAATCATTTTTCATTTAGATATTGTCACCGTTTCTTCATTTCTGCCTCTCCCCAATCTCTCTCGCCCCCCTCTATCTCTGTCTCTCTCTATCTCTGTCTCTCACTTTCTCTCACACTCTCAAAAAAATTATCCCCACTATATCATCATCATCATCATCATCATCATCATTATCATCATCTCTCTTTTTCTCTGTCTATAATTTCACCCCACTATATGTATATAAATAATCAATCCCTTTCTCTCTGCGTCTCTCTCTCTGTGCCCTGTCTCTCTCTCTCTCTCTCAAAAGTTTCTCCCCACTATATATATCATCATCTTTTTCTCTTTCTATATGTTTCCCACACTATATGTATACCATCATTCTTTCTCTGTCTCTCTGTCTATCTGTCTGTCTGTCTGTCTGTCTCTCTCTGTCTCTGTCTGTCTCTGTCTCTCTGTGTCTCTGTTAATCTAAATCTGTTTATCACGATCCTTTCTATTATCCTCCATATATGCATCTACAATCTATCTATCTATCTATCTATCTACCCCTCTCTCTCTTTACATACCACACACACACCACACAACACACACACACACACACACACACACACACACATATTAATATATATAATATATAATATATATATACGAGTTTACTCATATTTATCTCAGTCCATTCATTTCTATCTATCTGAGTTTATTCATATCTATCTCATTTTATTGATTTCTATCTATATATCTATCTCTCTATCTATCTGCCCCCTCTCACTCTTTTATATATATATATATATATATATATATATATATATATATATATATGTGTGTGTGTGTGTGTGTGTGTGTGTGTGTGTATGTGTGCATATATATACATATATATATAAGTTTATTCATATCTATCTCAGTCTATTAATTTCTATCTATCTATCCATCTATCCATCTATATATATATATATATATATATATATATATATATATATATATATATATATATATATATATATATATATATATACAGATATTTATGTATATATATAAGTTTATTCATATCTCTTTCTATTCCTTTCTATCTATCTATCTATTTATCTATCTAAATATACATACATCTCATATGTTGTGTATATATTTCACAAAAAAGCAACCGTACGACCACTCACCTACTATCACGCAAACCATTCAGGTAAGACGAACAAGAAATTCTGGTCACTGCTGTAGAAGTAAGGACAAAACCATGTCACGTATATACTATCTCTCTCTCTGAATCTATCTGCCTATCCATATATATATATATATATATATATATATATATATATATATATATATATATATATATATATATATATATATATATATATAATAGGAATATTAGAATATATTTTATTTGACTGTGGATATTTTTCATCTGGAGTTTGACTCTACAGCAGATGATTACCCCTTACTACTGGAAAAGTTTGGCTCAGGAGCCCCACCCCCCAGATGTGGTAGGCTCTCCGTAGTGGACTGTTGGCGCAACATGACGAAGCCAAAAGGTCCAGAAGAAAGCGGTGGCTACAAAGCACCGACATATCAACATCTGCTGGAACAGCCTTCACATACGACATCTGAGCCACAACTTCAGGGCCACAAAGAATTATATTGTCTTCTGGTAGGGTTAAAAATGAGGGATAAAAATGAGAATACAAAGTTTGTCAAAATTTTTTCATACTTTTTGACACACCTTGTATTCTGAAAAAAAAATTAACGTTCCATTCATTGTTCATTTCTATCTTTGTTAATACAGCTTCAAACCCAGCACTTTTATGACACAACTTGTATTCTGAAAGAAATTAACGTAAATTAATTGTTTATCCTTATCTTGGTAAATACAGCTTGAAACTCGGAATTTTTATGACACACCTTGTATTCTGAAAAAAAATAAAGTTCAATTCATTGTTTATTTCTATCTTGGTAAATACAGTGTCAATCTCCATACTTTTATAACACACCTTGTATTCTGAAAAAAATTAACCATCCACCCATTGTTCATTTCTATCTTGGTAAGTACAGCTTCAATCTCGATACTTTTATGACACACCTTGTATTCTGAAAAAATTTAACCATCCACCCATTGTTAATTTCTATCTTGGTAAATACAGCTTCAATCTTGATACTTTTATGACACACCTTGTATTCTGAAAAAGATTAACCATCCACCCATTGTTCATTTCTATCTTGGTAAATACAGATTCAATCTCGATACTTTTATGACACACCTTGTATTCTGAAAAAGATTAACCATCCACCCATTGTTCATTTCTATCTTGGTAAATACAGCTTCAATCTCGATACTTTTATGACACACCTTGTATTCTGAAAAAATTTAACCATCCACCCATTGTTCATTTCTATCTTGGTAAATACAGCTTCAATCTCGATACTTTTATGACACACCTTGTATTCTGAAAAAGATTATCCTTCCATCCATTGTTCATTTCTATCTTGGTAAGTAAGGCTTCAATCTCGATACTTTTATGACACACCTAGTATATTTATTAATTATTAAATCAGGTTTTTTGACTTCATAACTGTAATATATGAAAATATAGGTTATTAAATGCAAAGAATTAAATGATGTAATTTATAGACAATCATAAATGGATTCAATAGACGGGACAATAAAAAATGAAACTAGTCATATAAAACAAGTCGATGCGACAGACCAAGAATATCGAGAAAAGAATAAAGAAAAAAATGATTATGCAGTGTATTTCATTTTATTTTGTTTCTTATTCTTACCTCCTGGTCATTCTTTTGAAATTTCTTAGATCTTATTGATAATATCAGACTTGAAATACAAGAAAAGAAGAAATAGGAAAAAAAAAAAAAACAACAACAAAAGATTCAATTGTTCTTTGCGGTGAGGATAGGATACATTGTATTTCAGTTGAGGCGGGAGTGTAACGCTAGACCAGCGAATGGCAAAGACAAATGTGTACACACACACACACACACACACACACACACACACACACACACAGAGATAAATATATACATAAAGAGACACAGATAGAGACAGAGACAGAAAGAGAGAAAGAGAGTGAGGTAGATAGATATAGAGACGCATATATATATATATATATATATATATATATATATATATATATATGAGAATGAACAAGATGGAATGAATATATATATAATATATATAGTATATATATATATATATATATATATATATATATATATATATATAAACAAAATATAAATAATAATATATACTTTATTCAACAATGCTTCTATAAAAATAAAAAAAAACATCCAAAAATCTTATTCGCTTCGCCGAAAAGCATAGGCCCGGGTTTGTTATTGTTCACTCAACGTCCCCGTACCTCATATGGTAGTGGCGTATCAGTATCATTGACAGGTTAATTTCGTAAGGATTGTCCGGTGCGTATCGTGGCCAAAGCAGTATAGTATCTGACTATGCCTGCTGAAGTCCCGGTTTATATTTCTGTCGGAGGGAAATCGTTAGTATACATCGCTGATGAGACTTAATAAAGTTGAAACAGTCTGTACGATGTTCTACACACCGAACAATTCTTTGCCGAGATTCCTTTGTTATGATTATTTTCTATAATTATCGAATTTTATGCGATATACGCATTTTAATTGCATTTAAGCAATATATATATATATATATATATATATATATATATATGTGTGTGTGTGTGTGTGTATATGTGTGTGTGTCTATATGTATCTATCTATCTTCTCTCTCTCTCTCTCTCTCTCTCTCTCTCTCTCTCTATATATATATATATATATATATATATATATATATATATATGTATGTATGTATATATCAACCCCTCGGGACGAGCTGGATGTAAAACATGGTCAGTTTTGTGACGTTGAATTCAGAGTTCACTGGTTTGCCAATGGTAAAGAGCTTTTTGATCCCATCTCGTATTTTGAGGAAATTAACATTTCATTCATTGTTTATTTCTGTCTTTGTAAATGCACGTACAGATTTGATACTTTTTGATCACATCTCATATTTTGAAGAAAATTACCATTCCATCCATTCCATCCATTTCTGGCTTTGGTAAAATCCTCTTCCGACATGACGCTTTCGGATCACACCGTGTATTTGAAAAAAATTAACGTTTCGCTCTTTGTTCATTTCTGACTTGATAAATAAAGCTTCAGTCTCGATATTTTTCTAACACACATCGTATTTTTTTAAGACAATTGGCATTTTTATTAAGTGTTCTTTTTATTATGATAGCTAGAGCTTCAATCTCGATACTTTTGGAACACATCTCTTTTTTTTTACCCGGAGTGGTAGTACCTGTTAGGTTCTCATCTATGGGTTGAATATAAAAACATGAGTTTGTAAACAAAATTGTATTATCCATTAAGAACTAATTTATTTCAAAACTTTATCGACATTAAATGACCCACTGAGGTTGATATGCCGTAAAACAAACCAAACCAAACCAAACCAAACTATCTCTTTTTTTAGGTGGATTATCATTTCATTTATTGTATCTTTTATCAAGGGAGCCAGTGCTTCAGTCTCGATACTTTTTGAAAACACCTTGTATTTCTGGAAAATTATCATTTCATTCATTGTTCCTTTTCTCCTGGTAGCCTGTGCTTCAGTCTCGGTACTTTTTGAGCAAACTTCTTCTTTTTTTTTTTTGAAAATTACCATTACATTCACTGTTCCTTTTATCTTGGTAGCCTGTGATTCAGTCTCAATACTTTTTGAAAAATTACCATTTCATTCATTGTTCTTTTTATTATGGTAACCAGAACTCCAGTCTCGAAACTTTTTGAATACATATCGTTGATATGTAGCACAATTTTTATTTTAAGATTAAAATAAAAGTCCGAGTAAACTATTTTCATTGATATTTTGATTAAAAAAAAAACCTAAAATTAATTTCCCATCGCTTTTCGTAACCGATTTTAATTGCTCTTGTTTAATTTCGTTGGTCTACAAAGGGTTATGTTGTCATCCTAACACAACCAGATAACATTAAAGCCGTCGTAACTCAGATAAGAATAGAGAAAAAAGACGATTTTTATTGAAGTTTGGATGAACATTTTCTCGCATTTTTTTGGTTATCAACAAACGTCAATCATATGAGCACCTGTCTAATTAAAGAAAGAAAAATATATTTATGGACGTCATTGTTGTTGAAGGAGGAAAATAAACAAGTTTCAAAATATAGAATAAAATAAATAAAAAACTTAAAACAGTTTTAGTTTTAAACAGCTACTACCTACAAAATTTTACTAGGCAAGAATTTTGATTTATTCAAAACAGAAGTGTGGAGGGGAGGGGAGAGAAGGAAAGAGAAGAATAAGCTGTAGAGGAAGGGAAAATGGGCAAGTTAAGAGAGATAGATTGATGAAGAAGAAGAAGAAAAAGAACGAGAAAGAAGAAGAAGAAGAAGAAGAAGAAGAAGAACATCAACAACAACCAACACAAGAACATGGAACGTGAAAGAAGACGAAGAAGAACAAGACAGAAAGAAGAAGAAGAATGAAGAAGAAGAAGAAGAAGACATGAAGAAGAAGAAGAAGAAGAAGAAGAAGAAGAAGAAGACATGAAGAAAGAAGAAGAAGAAGAAGAAGAAGAAGAAGAAGAAGAAGAAAGAAGAAGAAAGAAGAAGAAGAAGAAGAAGAGAAGAAGAAGAGAAGAAGAAGAAGAAGAAGAAAGAAGAAAGAAGAAGAAGAAGAAGAAGAAGAAGAAGAAGAAGAAGAAGAAGAAGAAGAAGAAAGAAAAGAAGAAGAAGAAGAAGAAGAAGAAGAAAGAAGAAGAAGAAGAAGAAGAAGAAGAAGAAGAAGAAGAAGAAGAAGAAGAAGAAGAAGAAAGAAGAGAAGAAAGAAGAAGAAGAAGAAGAAGAAGAAGAAGAAGAGAAGAAGAAGAAGAGAAGAAGAAAGAAGAAAGAAGAAGAAGAAGAAGAAGAAGAAGAAGAAGAAGAATATAAATTGATAAACAAGAGAGGAAAAAGTAGGAGAAGGAGCAAAATAGAAATTGAAAATAGATAGAAGAGAAATGGCAACGAGTGAAATAAAACAAGTGTAAGAGAGAGAGAGAGAAGAGAGAGAGAGAGAGAGAGAGAGAGAGAGAGAGAGAGAGAGAGAGAGAGAGAGAGAGAGAGAGAGGGGGAGGAGGGGGGAAAGGGATAATTGGGTATTAAAAAGAAGAGACGAAGGGTTTGTTGTTTAAATCCGTGTATTAATGCTCGAAATTGGAGTTTCGTAGTGTTTGTAGTTTTGGCGTTGTTGAATTTTATGGAGACAAAGACGGAAGAAGAAAGAAAGAGAGAAATACATAGGGAAATTGGAAATTGAAAAAATAGGTGGGAAAGAAATGTGAAAGACAGAGAGAGTGATAGACTCAGAGAGAGAGAGAGAGAGAGAGAGAGAGAGAGAGAAAAAGAGAGAGAGAGAGAAGGAAAGAGAGAGAGAGGGAAAGAAAGAGAAAGAGATAGATAAATATATATAGATTGAGAGAGAGAGAGGGGAGGAGATAGAGAAAAAGAAAGAGAGAGACAGAGACAGAGAGACAGAGTGTGTGTGAGAAAGAAAGAGATTGATATATATATATATATATATATATATATATTGAGAGAGCGAGAGAATGATGTATTGAAAAAAAGAGACGATGGGTGTGTTATTTAAATCCCGGTAATACCACTAGAGAATCGAGAGGGAGACAGAGATTGAGAGAGAGAGAGAGAGAGAGACAGACAGACAGACAGAGAGAGAGAGAGAGAAGGGGGAAAAAGAAATAGAGTGATTGATAGATAGAGTGAGAGAGAGAGAGGAGGCGCGCAAAGTGGGTTATTGAAAAGAATAGATGAAGGGTTTGTTATTTAAATCCCAGTAAAGAGAGAGAGAGAGAGAGAGAGAGAGAGAGAGGAGAGAGAGAGAGAGAGAGAGAGAGAGAGCTTGGTAGGTAGCTAGGTTGAGAGAAAGGGATAGTGAAATAGTTTGATAGATAGATAGATTGATAGATAGATAAAGAGTGTGTGTGTGTGTGTGTGTGTGTGTGAGAGAGAGAGAGAGAGAGAGAGAGAGAGAGAGAGAGAGAGATAGATAGATAGATAGATAGAGAGAGAGAGAGAGAGAG
Source organism: Doryteuthis pealeii (assembly GCA_023376005.1). Lineage (NCBI taxonomy): Eukaryota > Metazoa > Mollusca > Cephalopoda > Myopsida > Loliginidae > Doryteuthis > Doryteuthis pealeii. The sequence goes on along the minus strand of CM042161.1, from coordinate 72,566,452 downwards.
AGAAGAGAGAGAGAGAGAGAGAGAGAGTTTGGTAGGTAGGTAGGTAGGGAGAAAGGGATAGTGAAATAGTTTGATAGACAGATAGATAGATAGATAGATAGATAGATAGCGAGAGAGAGAGAGAGAGAGAGAGAGAGAGAGAAGAGAGAGAGAGAGAGAGAGAGAGAGAAGAGAGAGAGAGGATATTGAAAAGAATAGACGAAGGGTTTGTTGTATAAATCCCGGTATTAGCGCTCGAAAATGGAGTTTAATAGTCAGTCGTGCATCTTTGCAGTTTCTTTTTTGGCGATGTTGCGTTTTATGGAGGCCAAGAGAGTCGATTGATGTAAAGATTTTGGCAGTTCGGTCCAGGAAAGGGAAGGCGCCGCCGTGCGAACATTTAAAAGAAATTGAAATGTTCTGACATTAAGAACGTTGAAAAAAAAAAAAGAAAAAAAAAAGAAAAGAAAAGAAGATGGCGTAATTCTGTGAACAAGGGACGAAAACGAATGAAAAATTCTTACTCATTCGAAAACAAGGTACGTAAATCTATACATATATACAAAAGGGCTGTTGGTATGTATGTATGTCCGGATAAAAGTACGAAAATAAAACAGTTAATGACAAAGAATATATATATATATATATATATATATATATATATATATATATATATATATATATATATATATACTAGCTAATAAATGCACCCTCCGGGTGCCAGTATTTAATATTAAGAATGCAGATAAAAAGATTTTGAACAGAGGGGGTATGATTGTAAAATAGAACAACTTTGAAATTAACTCTTCCATCATTTTACATTACTCCCGTCTGTCTTTGTTAAATTTTCCTATTTTAACATTAGATTATAGTTAGATAGTAGTAAAGAATAATATTACAGTTATTTCTTCTTGTTAATGGATTTCTTTTAAGATTTTATTCCTGAGATTTTTGCTCATATTCAATAAGATAAAACCAAATAATAAGAAATCAATAATACTAAGCATATATTTATATTAAAATCAAATTTTATATGCAAATTTCTTCCCATTCACACTGTAATTATTTTGTTGTATATATATAATACATTGCATGTTATTAGTATGTAGATAGGTCAACAGACTTAATGATGAAAACAATTTTATTAATAATAGAAGTTTATATTAAAAAATCAGGAGATATGATGTTATAAATAGGAAATTATGACTTGTATAGATTAAATATTTCGGTTACAGGCGAAAGACACACAATCTCCATATATAAGGATATATCTCCATAAAATATATATATACTATACATTAGTGTTACTGAGTTTAGCTTTTTGTGCAAAAATATCTAAAAAATCATTATATTACGAAGATATTAAGCTATTAAAATCTACGTCGTCTAGTGACAATGGTCTCAACGAGTGGTCGCAATGCCCTCATCTATAGATTTTCCAAACGCTATGCAGCCGCAGATGTTTGCAGGGAACTCATCTTCGGGCTTTTTGGGGAATTTGATATCCATATCTTCATGACAGCACTGACTGAGGTGGATACCATGTGGTACTTACAATTTAAAAGGATTATCTGAATTTCATTTCCGATGGAGATTCACTTTTTGATTCCATGTTATAATCTTAATGACCCGAGGTTTCTACGATGTCATCTGCCATCTAGTCGAAGAGTCTTAAGAGTGAATGTTCATATGACTTTATATATAAAGTAAATATTGAATTCCATGGGAAATGATAGGTTATTTTTAGGGACTGATTCGAGGAATTAACGTGATCCCCACTTGTAGAAATTCTGAGAAAATTGCTCAAATAAAAATCTTACTTGAAAACGTGGTCTAACTCAAATTACCAAATGTCTAAGGAAGGGCTGAGAAAGTTTCTTTACAGGCAGGGAATTATAGGTCTTTGTACCGTAAATGATTATTTGATATCCTGGCGAAAAGTACAACTTAAATTGATAATTACAAGTAAGGATATCAGACAGCTACCTGTACACATGATAACTATGTCACTGTTTTGTTTTGCTTTTTTATGATTGACGGGGGGGATTCGAGCCTGATTGAGACGGAGCTGTAATTGTACTTATCGGACTAGATGAGTGTGGACTATGATGTCGTTTTCAAAAGCAAACCTTATGACGTGCTTGATTGAGTTGAGCCAAAACGAGTCCAGTTGCTACTTTTGGCCAGCACACAGGAATGAAAAAAATGGACAAACTTGGTGATAGCGAATGAATAGGCTATTCTAAATGAATAAATCCCAATTATTATTAGAGATGACGGAAGTGATGTACTAATATCTCAAAATAATAAGCTAATATAATAGTGAAGTGATGTGTGATAATACCAGAATCTGTTTGCACTTGGAACTGGAAGCAACAGAGTCAATAGATTGGGGACTTGTAAAAACGGAGGAATCACTATCCCACTAAGATTGACCAGAGACCTAGCTGCATTTTGAGTTCTAGATCCCACAGGGTGAGCAAATTACATAATGGCAAAACCTTGCCAAGATGTAAAGTTATGGATGATAGAAGAGACCTGGTTAGACCTGGATGGAGGGCTAACTGGCAGAAATACTCTCACAGACTCCAGTGAAAGACCATCAGCTAACACTGATGTGAAAACTGAAAGGACTAAATAGTAATAATAATAATAATAATATAAATAATAATAATAATAATAATAACTGGTGTTTAAGGGTGAATGAAAAGATGGAATGTACCTGGACCTGAAGAGATTGAATGATGGCACGGAGTGAAGTGATAATGGTGCAGTTGGAGCGGTCCAATAAACTTGGAAAAAGACTGGAATCATCAGAGGAAGAATTGAGACTAGTACACAATGCAATCGGCTAGCAGAAGAGTCTGGAGACCTGAGGAGAATTGTTGTTCACTCAGACTCCAGTGTAAATAACGCCATCTTTGAGATAAAGCAGAATTGAGGAGCAGACCTATTGATTAACAAGATTACTCATCAATATAGGTTTTTTGATGAGGATACACAGATATACCTGAACCTTGCTAGAGAATTAAAGCTGTGGATATAAGGGTGAAAGTGACACCAATCGTCGTTGGTGAACTTGGAACAGCCACCAAAAGCTTAGAAAGGAGACTAAAGGAACTGGAAACCAGAGGAAGAATTGAGACCATACAGACAGCAACATTGTAGAACACCCAGGAGAGTTCTAAAGACCTGAGGAGACTTGTTGTCAGTCAAACTCCAGTGAAATACCGTCAGCTAACGCTGGTGTAAAAAACTCGCTTAATAATAATAATTAAAAAAAAACACACACGTGAAATCAACTGCAATTAATCAATATCTTGATTAATCCAGTGTATTTTCCATCATTGGAGTAAGAACTATATCCAAGTCCTAAAGATGGTCTAATAAGCGACCGAAACGTTGCGCCGTCGACAATAAACATCAAGTTTCCATAACATCCCGTGTTTGTCTACTTTTCTCCACATACTGTCGGATTAACCTCCTTACATTTCTACCATATATATATATATATATATATATATATATATATAAACCCAAAACTACCAATCGCATTTAGGAACAATACAGTACGCAGGCAATGGTCTTGTGTTAGGCGAAGCAGATTTAACAGTTAAACCACCAAAGAGAAAAGACAGAAAAAAATACCAGATGAATAAATAAAAGAAAGGGAGAAAGAAAGTAACTGGGCGAGTATGGAATGATTTACCAGAGGCAGGTTTAAATAACTTTCAAACCAATCTTGGAGAGTCTGAACTGCTCGTTTGCAAGAGAATTGTTTTCTTTTGAAACAAGTACGAAGAATTCTTTGTCAAATTCCATCAAACGAGATGAAAAGCCAAAAAGAAAAAAAGAAAGAAAAAAAAGAAAAAGAAAAGAAAGAAAAAAAGAATCGCTAGTCAGTAGAGACTCCAAGAGACTTTCAGAACGTTCGTTCTTCTCGCTGCCAATAGCGAAAGTACCACAAAGAAATTCTTCATTTTATTCCTTTTGTTTTTGTGTTTTTGTTTTTTGTTCTTATGACGTTTTTCGCTGTTTTTGCAAGGAGTGTTTGTAGAAATAGGCGGCTTTATTGTATCGTGTATAAATTGTTTGTACGGGTCAGCCGTGTGTACTCGAGTCGTAAGCGAGTCAGAAATATTGACAGGAGCCATAGAACTTTTTTTCAGCACATGCACTCACAAATACATTTTATGACGGTTTAATAAAACTAATACAAAGTCAACTATAAAGAAAGGCCAATGTAAAATACAGTGCATTCTGTAGAGTTCTCGACTGTTTCGCCGTTGGAGAAGTATTTGCTTACTTGCTACGCATGTCATTACGATTTAATAAGAAGCTTTATTCCTATTTGAGGTCATTAATAAAAACTAGAAACGGGTAAAGTCTGTAAATAAATAAATAAAAATACTGTGATAGCTTGACTTACGAGTTTTATTTGTTTAGCTCGTAAGTCAATTTCCATAAACCATAAATGTCTTAGCTAAATCCTCGAAAAATATATTCGTTCTCTAAGATTATTTTATTGTACTAGAGTAGAAGAAGAAAAAGAAGGGGAGTAGAAGAGTAGAGAGAAATAGATGAGAAGAAGAGAGAGAACAGGAAGAGAAGAAGAGAGAGAAATAGAGCAGAAGAGAGAGAAATAGAGGACAAGAAGAAGAAGAAGAAGAAGAAGAAGAGAGAGAGAGAGACAGAGACAGAGACAGAGACAGAGAGAAATAGAGTAGAAGAACGAGAAATAGAAGAGAAGAAAAGAGAGAGAGAGAGAGAGAGAGAGAGAGAGAGAGAGAAAAAGAGCAGAAGAGAGAGAGAGAGAAATAGAGTAGAAGAAAGAGAAATAGAAGAGAAGAAGAGAGAGAGAGAGAGAGAGAGAGAGAGAGAGAGAGAGAGAAAAAAGAGCAGAGAGAGAGAAATAGAGGAGAAGAAGAGAGAGAAATAGAAGAGAAGAAGAAAAGAAAGAGAGAGAGAGAGAGAGAGAGAGAGAAGAACAGAAGAGAGAGAAATAGAGAAGAAGAAAGAGAAATAGAAGAGAAGAACACAGAGAGAGAGAGAGAGAGAGAGAGAGAAGAGAGGGAAATAGAGTAAAAAAAAGAGAAATAGAAGAGAAGAAGTGAAAAAAAAGAGCAAAAGAGAGAGAGAGAAATAGAAGAGAAGAAGAAGAAGAAGAAGAAGAAGAAGAAGAAGAAGAAGAAGAAGAAGAAGAAGAAGAAGAAATAGAAATAGAAAGAAGAAGAGAAAGAAATAGTAGAGAAGTAGTGAGGAAAAGAGAGTAAAAAATGAGAAAGAGTAGAAGTAAACACTGAAATGCTGTATAAAAAGTGAAGAAGAAGAAGAAGAAGAAGAAAGAGAAGAAGAAGAAGAAGAAGAAGAAGAAAGAAGAAGAAACTAAAGTGAAAGAAGAAGAAGAAGAAGAAGAAGAAGAAGAAGAAGAAGAAGAAGAAGAAGGAGGAGTGGGGAACGAGAAGAAGAAAGAGAGAGAAATTAAGAAAGAAAAATAGGAGGGAGAGAAAGTTTTTTTTTTGTTTGTTTTTTTTTTGTTAAACGGCATATCAACCCTTTATGGGCTATTTAATGTCTAAACTTTGGCGTGATAAAATCTCTGCTGATAAAATCTCAATTCAGATAAGCCCTCCATTCGGCCGTTACATAAAAAGATTTAAAGGTGGATAATGATAGAAAGGCACAAACGTTTCATGGCATTAGAATTCATTAAAGATAGAACAAAAGAAATGTGGACGAAAGGTTTCAATAGAAAAATATTGGATTAATGACTAAGATATGAAAGCAGTTTGAATAAATCTGTTTTTAATAATAGACATTTTCTTCATCTAAATTTCTCCAGACATTTAGGTGAATAAGACTGGTTCACAATTTTTGTCTATAATTATACGTATTTAGAATAGTTACTTGAAGCTATAATTGTTTGAAAGGATTATTATTGTTACGGGCGATGTAAAAATAGATTTTTGAAACATATTGCCTGAGGGGTGGGAGTGAAAAATTCAATGTCAGCAAGTTTGTACCCCAAATAAGTAAAATAATCAAATTCATTAAAGGATTAAAAAATAAAACAATTTGAAATGTAAACTTTAAATATGTATTAAAATAAAACAAACTATATATAGATATATAATACCAGTCATGTATTTATCAAAACTTGTTTTAAAAAACAATGAGGACTGTCTAATGTTGCGTGTTCAAATTTTGAGTGTATTTATTCTGTTATGACGATTTTGGGTAATGTGACGTAAGCAGTGACGTAATTTTTGTTACAGACAAAAACCGGGAGCGAATCTCCATTATTAATAGATTATTTCTAGGGTGCACGTATCTAAGTTTTAACTTAATAAGATATTAAAATTTTATTAAGTTAATAAAATATTAAGTTTTAATATAATAAAATATTATACTGTAACTTAATTATTATGGTCTACGGAGAAGTTGGGGATTGACAGGGAAAGAGAGAAAGAAGAAATAAGAACAAACCAAGTTTAAAATTTGGAAGAGTAAACACTAAGTGGGATGCCAGTAATGTAACCGACGAATGACCCCGGAAATAGACTTAAAAATTAAAACGGAAGTTCCGGACTTTGACCGGAAACGGATGTGACGCCTGAACGAGAAACGGTGGAGAAGAAAATCTGCTTCTTTTTCGACTGGGCTCTGGTATGGTCAGACGTGTCGGTCGGTCCCTCGTATGGATGTGGGACAGCAGAATAATTTGACGATACCCTCCCTCTTTCTCTCTGTCTTTCCTTCTCTCTGAAAAAGAACACACGAGCCTAGAAATAAATATACAGACCCTTGGGACTATATATATATATATATATATATATATATATATATTTACCAACCACTCCGCACGAGCAGGATGTGACACATGGTCAGTTTCTTAAGCGGAGTTTAACGGCTTGAATTCAGAGTTTTCCTTCTCCTAGACTAGTTACCTAGTCATGGTTAAAGAGTCCAGTCTACCCTACTATTTACCCATAGCTGGAGGGGGAATCGGATTCATACCTTTCCCAAAGGTATTAGCGCCATGTGAAATGCCAACAGCTTCGTCCAGGAATTGAACTCGCGTTGACAAGTCCATTTCCTATGATTCTAACCATTAGACCACGCGCCTCCACTTGGAACTATACAACTTGCGTGTATGTTGATTCTGAACTAACGACTATTACTACTACCAGCGGCGACTGATGTTGTAGCTTGAATTGGCCTATGCGACATACCTCGTTCTGGTACATATATCATTCTGGAGTTATGCTACAACTAAATAAGAATGCTGATTAAAAGATTTGAAACAGAGGGGTTGGGTATAATAGAACAATAGAATACCAAAAAGCCTGCCGTAGATCCTGTTGTAGGATGGTGTTACGAATGTTAATTAATATTTATTGCGTTTTAAAAACAAGCTGAATGCCATCACACAACCCTCTATCCTCTTTTGAGCGCAACATCAAGGACTGACATATATAGAGGATCGAATGCCCACAAGAGAATAACTGAATTTCAAAAGTCATGCATTGACAATCTCAGAGAATTGAGGAATAATTTCAACACAAGATCTAATTTACTTTCTGAATTGGCAACAGTGCGTTAATGGGAGACTGGTTTACTGAAAATTAGCAGTATCATTATCCAATGTAGGAATTAAATCCACAAATATCAGACTTTGCATATACCGTAAATCCTCGTGTATAATCCGCATTTTTCCCCAAAATTTAAAGGTTGAAATCCCTAGTGCGTTATACGGGGTTAAAAATGAAAAATATTTTCTAAGCAATGTCCGAGTCTCTATTTGCTGTCCGGCAATGTTTATTCAGACGCATTTTGTTATTACTGTTATTTCTTTATTTTCTGCAAACAAAATGCCCCAAAAAGCTACACGTTTGAATTATGTTACATATACAATAATAATAAAGGACGTTACCGTATACATTTTTACAAACCAAGGACGGTATATAGACCTCCTTGACTCAAGTTACAGAAGGGGTGCGTATTATACACAAGGTTTAGATTTTTCAGAGGTAAAGCCCCCTAAAAATCGTATTATACTCAAGAGAGGACTATACTCGAGGATTTACGGTATATGTGTATATATATATATAGGAATAGAGAGGTTTATAGGGGCAGACCACCTTAGTAAAAACTAAAAAAGATCAAGTATGACCTTAGTATTCGTAAGAAAATGCGCATGGATAGAATCTTCTATTTCATACACGTACCGAGCAAGACTTTGATTGGCTGTTGCGTATTTAAGTCCCATTATATAAGGACAATTTAACTATTTATGGAATTGACGACAGAGTGAGCCAGGTCAGAGCATTAGACTCAAAGCCAACTAGTTATGAGTGAATGAGTAATATTAATTAGACCAAAACAAATAGATAAAACCAGAGCTTTGGCATTTTCTACATAAACGTAGAACTTTTGAAATTGTTCCAGAAATCAAGAACCAGAACCAGTATATATATATATATATATATATATATATATATATATATATATATATATATATATATATATATATATATATATATATATATATATATATATATATATATATATATATATATAACTAGAGAGAAAAAATCCACTAACCAACCCCAACAACCCAATTTCCATAACATCCCGTGTTTGTCTACCTTTCTCCACACACACACATACATACACACACACACACACACACACACATATATATATATATATATATATATATATATATAATAAAGAGAATTAACCCTGAAGATCCAAATGGTGAAACTCTAGTAGGTTATTTCTGTACAGACTGTAATACTATATATATATATATATATATATATTATGGACTCTCTCGTCGCATGAGGGTTCATACAATGAACACCCACACAGTGATTTGTTTATAGTGGTGAAGGCTTGTGTTGGACCATCCACACTTTTTGGCACAGTCGATAGGAAAGAATTGGTGCATCAAGGGTTGCCACAAACCCAATCAACGACCGACCTCAGGAATTTTGAATTCAGAGTTATCCCTCTCTTAGACTGGTTAACTACCCAAGGCTGAAGGGCCCAGTCTGTCTTACTATTTAACCCATAGCTGGAGGGAGAATATATGCATTCATGCTTTCCCAAGGGTATTAGTGCTATGTGAAATGCCAACAGCTTCGTCTAGGAATTGAACTCGAATCAACGCGTCATTTTCCACGACTCTAACCACTAGCCCACGTGCCTCCATATATATATATATATATATCCTAGAACCGTCTGTTTTGGCTTCCATGTTGGCCTTTATGCTAATTGCAATCATCCTAATGATATATCCACATCGATCTCCGGATTCCGTCCAATACAAACGGCTTAGAAATGCACTTTGGATTTGTTTAGTTAAACCGTTTTTCTGCACAGTCCTTCCCGCTGCCCAGAATCAGATATTCCACTTTCAAACTTGGCCGCTTTCAAAATGGCGATGCCTGCATAAGATTTCAGACGCTTTTTCTCTCAGCTTGGAGCGATTGCCAAACGATAGTTATCTTTATATCTCTGTACGTTTCCCTCACCTTTTCGTTTTTCTTATTTTGTTGTTGTCTAATGCTCTGTCACAGATCTATCTATGAATGAATGTATGAAGATGCCAGGGCAGGGCAGGGTGGGAGAGCGGCCAGTGTCTGGAAAAAGTCATTTTGTGTCAGACGGCATCTATGATGGATTTTAGGCGTCGCTTCTCTCACTATGGGGCGGGGGGGGGACGAGGTCGGAAAAAAGATCGAGATTGGAGGGGGGGATTTTAATCGGCTTGATCCGATCTAGAACGACCAGGAAACAAGCGAACGATTCCAAAATGCAATGAAACCGGAAGAAAAGCACGGAAAATGTAATAAATTAGAATTATATATATATATATATATATATATATATATATATATATATATATATATTATCTTTATACTAACTTTTTCTTGGTGATTGTTTATCCGTTTTGGCAAAGGTTCATTTTCCAGATTAAAATTGTTCCTGGGCGTATTTTTAAAATTTTTTATTTCAATTTTTGTTTTTGTAAGACGCCAAAAAGGAGCAAGGGATGTTCATTAGGTTTAAGATGTACTGAGGTAGGTAAAAAAAGTAATGAGAATAAAAAAAAATGAAAAATAAGAAGAAAAAATTATAAAAAAAAGGAAATAGAAGGTAAATTTCGATGGATGACGTGACGGAATATTGATAAGCATGAAGAGGAAAGAATGGAGTAAAATATAAGATTAGAAGAAAAGGAAAAAGACAGGGATGTTTAGAAGAAGAAGAAGAAGAAGAAGAAGAAAGAAGAAGAAAGAAAAGAAGAAGAAGAAGAAGAAGAAGAAGAAGAAGAATATGAAAAAAGAAGAATATGAAAAAGAAGAGAAGAAGAATATGAAAAGAAGAAGAAAATGAAAAAGACAGGGGGGTTTAGAGAAGAAGAAGAAGAAGAAGAAGAAGAAGAAGAAGAAGAAGAAGAAGAAGAAGAAGAAGAAGAAGAAGAAGAATATGAAAAAGAAGAAGAAAATGAAAAAGACAGGAGGGTTTAGAAGAAGAAGAAGAAGAAGAAGAAGAAGAGAAGAAGAGAAGAAGAAGAAGATGAAAAAGAAGAATATGAAAAAGAAGAATAATGAAAAAGAAGAAGAAGAAGAAGAATATGAAAAAGAAGAAGAAAATGAAAAAGACAGGGGGGTTTAGAAGAAGAAGAAGAAGAAGAAGAAGAAGAAGAAGAAGAAGAAGAAGAAGAAGAAGAAGAATATGAAAAAGAAGAAGAAAATGAAAAAGACAGGGGGGTTTAGAAGAAGAAGAAGAAGAAGAAGAAGAAGAAGAAGAAGAAGAAGAAGAAGAAGAAGAAAATAAAGAAGGAGAACAAGAACAAGAAGAACTAGAACAAAAACAAGAACATATAGGACCTAGAAATCAGAGGAAGAATTGAGATCATCCAGACTATTGCACTGTTGCAATCGACTAGAATACTCAGAAGAGTCCTGGAGACCTAAAGAGACTTGTTGTCACTCAGACTCCAGTGAAATACCATCAGCTCACGCTGTTGGGAAAAACTCAAAAGAAGTGAAAATAATAATGATAATAATAATAAACACCTGGACCTTCCTAGAAAAAAAAACAAAAAACTGTGGAATATGAGGGTGAAAATGATATCATTATAGTCGGTGTATTTTGAACGGTCCCCAAAAGGTTAGAAAAAACCTAGATGAACTGGAAATGAGAGGAAGAATTAAGACCATCCTGACAACATCATTTTTGATATTGGCTAGAATACCCAGGAGCGTCCTGCGGACCTCAAGAGACATGCTGTCACTCAAACTCCAGTGAAAGATTATCAGTTATCGCTGGTGCGAAATCTCACCTGAAGTGAAATAATAATAATTATCGAATGCAGCAAACTTTCACAAAGGGAGTACAAGACTACGTGGGAAACGGGATCTACTGGAATTTGTACAAGAAATTGAATTTTCACAGCCCAACTAAATGGTAAATGCACAAAAGGAATCTTTCCTAGAGAATGAGATGCATGAAATTCTCGAAGAATTTGAGATACAGACGGATCTTCTAATGCCGGCTAGGAAAACAGAGCTAGTGTTAATTAACAAATAAAAGAAAACTTGTCATCTCGTGTATTTTGCCGCCAGGCGAATCAGCGAGTAAAAATAAAGATAACGATAGACAAATACTAGGACCTTGCCAGAGAACCGAGCAGTTGTTGAACATGAAGATAAAATCGTACTAATTGTAATTGGTGCTCTTGGAATGGTTCGCAAGGATTTGAAAAGAGTGTGGGATTGTCTGCTCTTGTTTGGCTGGAAGAGTTATCTTCCCTTGTGTTTCTGATCTTGACCACTAGGCGCCCTGACTATTTAAGCAGGCAGGCGCCAGGTTTAAATCCTCCTTTTGTCTCCGGGACTCCAACAACAACCATGGGTTAAACATTTATGTCTCCACCCTTCTTGTGTGGGGGCTTCACCAGCCCCCAACACAATGTTAGTAAGTGACATTGTTTTATGGACTTTCCATAACTTCTATATCTACATTTATGTATCTCTTGTATACTTCCTTATTGTACCCCTATTCATGAATGTCTTCTTTATTATATCATTTTTGTATTTCTGTTATATGTGTTGTGTGTTCATTCTCGAGTCGAGGTTACCAATTTGTAGGGACCGGATTACTTGGTGAGTGATGGGTTGAAGAAGATCTGTGTTTTGATCCCCACAATTTAAATGTATAAGACTACGGAAATGTAGTTTCCGTAGAAAACAAAAGAAGATAAAATTTATAAAAGAAACAACTTTATATACAAAATATTACAATTAATATAGTGATAGTCAATTGTACTTTCATTGGTGTGTCTGTTGGTAGTTATGTTTGCTGAGAGCGTAAGTTTGTTTATATTTTGTTCATTTGTAGTCGTCAAATTTGTAGCAATTTTGATAAAACAATGTCAATGATTGAAATTTGTTGTTGTTGAGCAGAGAGAGAGAGAGAGAGAGAGAGAGAGAGAGAGAGAGAGAGAGAGAGAGAGAGAGAGAGAGAGAGAGAGAGAGAGAGAGAAAATAGGAAACGAAAATACGAGACCAACCTGATATATAATTTTGTGTCTTCGGGTAGCGACTTCTCCCCAATCTGTCGATGTTGGGGAGAACTTTCGCTCCTACTGTCGAGTTAGGGGGCATTTTCCCCAACTGCCTGTTCTCAATTAAATGGTCCTTTTTATAATTTTATTTTGTCATTGTCTACGTGATCATTAAGTTAAATTTAATATTGGAATTTTCAAATATCAGCTGTTTTCTAATGACGTAAATTATCGGATGATTTTGTAACATTCCGATGGCGTACATATTTTCAATGGAATTTAAACCATTGTTTCTATTGTTGCTAAAATATTTCTAAACTAATATTTATTCGATTCTCTTTTGTTTACATAATTCTAAACTTATACAATTGTAAAATTACTCGTTTCAGAAAACTGAATTATTTTAATGTATTCAATTCCACATGCACATAAATAGGGGGCCAAATTCCCCATAATCTTCTCTGTGTGCTCATATATTAAAGTCCATTGTTATCTTTAACGGCCTTGTCAGAATATTGTTTGTTCATATGTGTACCCACGTTGGGAGGTCTCTAACCCAACCGACCAAGTATAATTAACTTCAATACTTTTCTAACGTTACACGAGTATGGGATATTTGGAAACAAGAGGAAGAATCTAGACCATCGGAACTACATTATTGTTAAGTATTTAGTTTCCACACCTTGTGTTGTATACCCTCTTCATTACTTCTTTACTTACTCTATTCTTCTGGTCGTCTTTGGAATCTTATAACACCTTGTCTTGGTCTGGAATCTTCTAAGGTCTGGACTTCTCTTGGGGACTTCGGGTCTGGTCTTCTATTGGGGATTTCTCTTTATCAGAAGCCCTGTATCATTGGTTGTTTTTTAGATAATAACACAAGACTTCGATTTACTTTGATCATATTTTATTCTCGAAATCCCACACCAGACTACCTGCGCAGATCGAGTCGGCCGCGTGTATAACACGACTTACCACCGTCGTGGTTTCTCGCCGACTGAAACTTACTTACTATCTAAACCGGAAGAGAGAGTCCTCTCTACCGGTTCTCATGGCTATCCCCGGAAGATAGGGTTAGGACTGAGGTCAAGCCTGTCACTCAATCTTCAAGGCCATGGGCTGTAGCTTATAACGGCCATTTTGATTTCTACACTATTGCACATAAATATTAGGTATCTAATAATTATGTAAGACTTGCCTTGTTCCAATTTTTAAAAAAATATCCCTGCAAAATTTTAGGTCTATCTGGCAACGGCAAGACCACCCTCACTGACCGTGAAATTTTAAATGTCATCTTTTTCAGATTATGAATACGTTCGGAATTATTCTTGAATTTAGAAGGATAAGTGACAAGTAATATAATGCGGAAACCAACTTGCTAAGCTGGATACAGAATAACCTGTCCAAGGGAAGACACAGGAGCAGATCACACCTTTCTACTTATCCATACCATACGTTGTTTACTGCATCTTCATTGGAGTTTTTAAAATTTAAGATTCAATCTCGATACATTTTTTATTAGAATTCGTCTAAAAAAGACGAAAGAATCCGTTGAAAAAATCGAAGATCGAACAAATTCCTCATTCCAAATTCTTAATAATAATGGTTTCGAATCTTGCCGCAATTAATTGCTATATTAGTCATAATTAAGGCAATTATGAACAGACTGAAAATAGTAAGTAATTATATTGATTAAAAATCAATTATTTGACTAATACGTGAGAGAATTTAAATTAGTTTCAGGTTACGCGAAAGGTCTCTCTTGTTTGACAATACCAAAATAAATAGTAATTGTCTCAAGATATGAAATATTTTCATTATTCTATTAATTATATTGACTAGTATCCTCATCTTTGTTGTTTCTTTTTTTGTCATAACCAGACAGTGGTCATCACCAAAAAATAAATAAAACGATTCTAATTTCAAATCATATCAAATGAGGACGAGGAAAAAAACTTTCAACATGTTTTGATGAAAATAAACAAAAATAAAGATCTAAATTACAGTAACGGAAAAAGGAGTCCTATGTGGTGTAGTAGCTAACATGCTGGATTGCAATGTTGCAGAAAGCGATTTCGAACTCAAGTCAGGCTATTACGTTCACTTTCGGACTAATTCCATTGGTTAAAATAATATATCCACAGTCAAAAGTTAAATAGTATACTTTGAACGGGTTATCATCTTGTAACACCTACTGGTTAAAAATGAGACCGTCCAAATCGTCCAACATGTAATGCAAAAATGTATATCTTCATTATCTGGTGTTGTTTATCCGCCGAATTCCCATTTCGTATGAGTGTCGTTACTTCAGCTAAATAATTTTGCAAACTATAATAAGAAAGAAAGAAAGAGAATAGTGGGAAGATAGAGAGGGGGATGAGTGCGTGGAAGCGATAATGATAATCTGTTTCAATCGAACATAAGGAAAAGATGAAAAGAAGGAAAGAAAGAAAATAAACAATGAGAGAGACGACTGCCACCCCTTCATCCATTGTCCGTTTGTGGGCTCGTTCAGGACTTTTTAATCCTGCCAAAGTTCTGCATATCCTTGAACATAGCTGGCACACATAACGATTGGTGTTGACTGTGTCGACAGGTGTTATATACTCATCATTGTCCTCATGTTGGTTATCATGCTGGGTCTTAGAGAGTGGCATGGTAGAGACAATAATTGCAGTCGGGTAGCTCTCATGGGATTTCATGTGATTGACCAAGCTCGCCTTTGACAATAGGGTCTGGTCACACTCCTCACAGATCCACACATCACCAGAATTGGCTGGCAGAGTTTCTCGTTTTCGGCACGCTCTCCTGAGTTTTGCCCGGCCCACCCTTGCGGCTTCAAACAGTTTTTCACCCCTGTATATCGCAGCCCTCCATTGCCCACGATCAGATGTCAGGGACTCCCAATTATCGACGGAAATACCAAAGCATACTAGACACTCCTTCACACTCTCACGAAACCGTTTTTTTGTTTTTTTTTGTTTGTGTTGTGGTCTTTTGCCAAAAAGGAGCTCAGCATGAAAAAGCTGTTTTGGTAGTCTAGCCGAACATGATGACCCGCCAAACGCGTCTGATTCCTCATCACGATTGCAGCAATGCATTCTTACATACATACCAGGTTTTTTTAATGGTTAATGATAATGAATGAAAACATGCTATCGGTGTTCATATCAAAACACACCTGCATCAAACTGATAGCAAGGATTATCTTGAATCTATCTCGCCATCTTTCTCAATGCTAACAATATATGCATACAATAGTCCGAATATACAGAATAACAATAAGTTACTTGTCTGGAATTATTTTTCCCTTGTTTTAACTACGTTTTTATTTGAGTTTTTAAACATTTTATAAGATATATATCATTTTTATGATATATTAAAAAAAAAATTCGGTTTTTTTATCCTCCAGAATTTTTCATGCGTCCTTTGTATATCCGATAATAACAATAATTCAACTTGAGATATTATTTTGAACAGTTTGACTGTAGAGCAAACAAAGCGCTGAAGAGCTTATGAAGATCTCATTTAAATAATGACATTTAATATTTTAGATAGTAGACATTAACATTTATTTTCAGAGTAGCTGGATCAATGCAAGGTCTATTTTTTTACATGGGGATTTAAATGGGGCATCCCACGAGGATTCAACTCACGATTCAGTAATAATGGATCTGCGGGACTAATTTAAAAATATCCCCTCTACCCATGCCACGCCAGGTAGCCGCTACTAGCAAATTAATAAATTTGATGGACTCACCACAGGATTTTTTTCTTAAAAACAGGATTTTTTTCTTTAAAATTTTCTTACCTGAAAAAGAAAAAAAAAATTTAGTCAAGAAGAAAAATGAGACAATTATCAGAATGGGATACAAGGTAAATTTTAAAGTGGTATAAAGCTGATGGAATTTCATAGTTTTCCTTTTCCTTTATCAAGGTTAAAAAGCCAAATCTTCCCTAATATTTATTCATAGCTGGAGAGGGAATATAATGGCCTGTTAAGGTCCGATCTATGGGTCAAATTGAACTATGTGAAAATAACCGGTTATAGACAAATAAAAATGTACAATTAAAAAATTAAAGTTCAAAGATGGCTCCCGATTATGACAAGAAGGATCCCGAGTTCGAAAAGAAGGTTCCCGAGTCCAACAAGAAATACCTGAAGAAGTCCGCAGGGCACATCAACCGAAACGTTGTACAGATAACAATGAAGATGAGGACAATAGTCCGAATAATACAAATAGTACTAATCATCAAACATCATCTAAAAAAAATCCGAGAAATAAAAAATGCAATCTGATGGTGTAATTTCACTTCTAGAGCTCTAGAGGAATATGGAGTACTCGTCAATCAGCGAACCTCAAGAATATGTGATAAAAAGGTTAAAGGTTTGCCATACTGGCAATATCGCCAGGAAAACCTTATAGGACCCAGGAAAAAGTCATTGGATTATAAAGAAATCTTGAAAAATTACTAATCTTATTATAATGGAGATCATGTGTTTGTATATCTGTAACCAAAACTATATCCCTACTCAAGTCACAATTCCTTTTCCTACTTCTTATTTTAACTAAATAGTTAAATTAGGGAAATTTAGCAATGAAATAAGTGAGTTGTGGAAGAGTAAGTTGCAGTTGTTCTATTTTTCAATTATACCTCCTCTGCTTCAAAACTTTTTATCTGAATTCTTATTTAGTTTCATTAGCCTTTCTAATTTAATGTAATATTTCATTACATTAAAACTTAAATACGTGCACCCGGAGGGTGCATATATTTGCTTGTAATTATAAATTAAATTGAAATTTCTAAATTGATTCGACAGTCAGCATATCTAAAACATAAAATGTGTGTCTAAAAGAATGAAACTAGAATTATGATTATGTTGGGAAGGTGTGGATCTAACCCCTCTGCAGAGGTGCAGTCGGAGTTTTCTAAAGCTCCTGCCGATATAACAGAATTATGAATGGTTAGCAACGAACAAATTGATAAAGATGCTGAGGAGTTTTTAACATACTTGGTGTCACTTGTTTCCTAGGTAAACAATACATTTGAAATACATATGCAAATGAATAAAGAGAAACGTATTACAAATTGGCTACTGTAATACTATCCACATATCGTCAGTTTGGGTTTGAAATATTGAAGAAAAAAACTTAAACAAGATGGATTTTTATCTCTCCAAGAATCCATTATTTCCTGACTATTTTCAGATGTGCATGCGCTTAAAGAAAAAACAATCGTACATGTATAAATATAACTTGTTTTGTATTCTTATGATTTAATGGCAAGGTAAGGCCAGAGGAAGAATGTTTACAAATGTTACCTTTTAGCTACAAAACGATCGATTCGACTAGTGAAACCTTTTCGTTTTTAATTGTCTTTGTTCAGGGCATTTCCTCGGCAAGAATTTCTCATTCTTTGTTTTGGGTTTTTGGTTTTTTAATTCTTTTTACTTTTACTTTCAGTTTTTCCATTCTGAATTTGCCTACTGAGACATTCATTCTTTCACTTTTTTTTGCTTTCTGGATGTTATATATATAATATATATATATATATATATATATATATATATATATAAGTAGTTGTTCTTTCTGTAGTGATTATTCTTTCCATATCTTTTTCTTAATTTCTTTCTTTTCCTTCTTTCTTTCTTTCTTTCTTTCTTTCTTTCTTTCTTTTTTCTTCCTTTCTTTCTGTCGTTAACACATTTTATCTCTCTTTCTTTCTTTCCTTCTTTCTTTAATAAATGTTCTCTTTCTTTATTTATTTACTTAATAATTTTTTCTTTCTTTTTTAAATTTCTTCCTTCCTTTCTTTCATACATTTAGTCTTTCTTTCTTTTTTTAATTCGTTTTCTCTTTGTCTTTCTTTCTTTCTTTCTTTCTTTCTTTCTTTTGTTTCTTTCTTGAATACATTTGTATTTCTTTATTTCTTTATTTCTTTTCTAAATTTTATGTTTATTTCTTTTTTCTTTCATATTTTTTTCTTTCTTTCATTCTTTCTTTTATTCTTTCTTTCTCTAATACATTCTTTCTTTCTTTCTTTCTTTCCTCCTTTTATTCTTTCTTTCTTTAATACATTCTTTCTTTCTTCCTTTTATTTTGTATTTCTTTCTCTAATACATTCTTCCTTTCTTTCTTTTATTCTTTCTTTCTTTCTCTAATACATTCATTCTTTCTTTCTTTCTTTCTTTCTTCCTTTTATTCTGTCTTTCTTTCTCTAATACATTATTTCTTTCTTTCTTCGCTCTTTTCTTTCCTAAATCTTTTTTATTTCTCTTTTCTACATTCATGTTCTATTTATTTATCGCTTCAGAATATCTTTCTTTCTTTTTCATTCATTTTGTTTTCTTCCTTTTTCGCTTTTACATTCTTTTTTTCTATGTGTTTCTCTTTTTTTATTTCTGTTCTATTTTACTTATTTTCTCTTTCTTTGTTTCTTTGTTTCATTCTTTCTTTCTTTCTATTGTTTCCTACAATCTATATGAATTGTCCCTTCTTTTCTCTCTCCTTTCTTCTCTTATACTTTTCTTTAATTGTTTTGAATATCTTTGTCTCTTTGTCTGTCTGTATGTTATTCTTTCTTCCAAAGTTATTTTCTCCTTTTACCATTCTGTTATCGCAGAACGCCCTGGAACCATGCCTGGATTTTCTTACACATATCCAATCGCAACAATTCCGCAGCAATAATTTACACCATTGCCTTTTATTTTCTTATTTGCATAAAATTTGATATACGTGCATTCAACCGATTCTTGTATTACTTTCATTTTATTTTTTTGCTTTTATTTCGCATTCCCTTTTCAACAACAAAAGACTTGCCCGTTTTTTGCTCATAAAAAAACAACTTCTTAACAGACACAAAGACGAAATTATGAAATAAAGCCTCCAATTTTTTTTAAAATTCTTTCTTTCTTTCTTTCTTTTTCTTTCTTTCTTTGGAACGCTTTCTCTTTCTTTCTTTAACAATTTTTTCTTTTTCTTTCTTTTTTATTTATTTAACCCAGTTCTCTTCTTTCTTTAAAACAATTTTCTTTTCTTTTTCTTTCTTTCTTTCTTTCTTTCTTTTTCTTTTTTTTCTTTCGTTCTTTTCTTTCTTTCTTTCTTTCTTTTTTATTTATTTATTTAACCCAGTTTCTCTCTTTCTTTCTTTAACAATTTTTTTCTTTCTTTCTTCTTTCTTTCTTTCTTTCTTTATTTATTTAACCCAGTTTCTTTTTCTTTCTTTTTTAACAATTTTTTTTTTCTTTCTTTCTTCTTCTTTCTTTATTTATTTCTTTTATTTTTAACCCAGTTTCTCTTTTTTTTTTAACAAATTTTTCTTTCTTTCTTTCTTCTTTTTTTTTCTTTATTTATTTAACCCATTTCTCTTTCTTCTTTTTTTAACAATTTTTTTTCTTTTCTTTTTCCTTTCTTTCTTCTTTCTTTCCTTCTTTTCTTATTTTATTTACCCAGTTTCTTTCTTTCTTTCTTTAACAATTTTTTATTTCTTTGTTTCTTTCTTTCTTTATTTATTTAACCCAGTTTCTCTTTCTTTCTTTTATAAATTCCCCTTTTCGTATAGAGTAAGTAAGTAAAGTCGACGGTGCGGGGCGGCCTAAAGTCGGTATCAGCCAGTCAGCGAGTGAGTCTATCCCCTTTTCAATAGCGCTAGACCAGGGAGATTGTTTTAGCATCTGAGGTGGAGCGCCACACCTATCATCAGCTCCTTACTTTACCGCACATATCTCTGTGCTACTCATACGCTGAGTTGGCGGGGACCGGTATCGAACTAGGAACCTTGTGATTCCTAGCCGAACACTCTACCGACTGAGCTAAACCGGCCCCCTTTCTTATAGAAGATGTGTCAAAATGTAACTAGTTTAAAGCTGTATTTACCAAGATAGAAAGGAGGAATGAACAATAAATGTAACTTTTTTTTTTCAAAATAAAAGGTGTGTCAAAAAAGTACCAAGTTTAAAGCTGTATTTACCAAGATAGAAATGAAGAATGAATAGAAAGTTTTTTTTTTTTTAGAATACAAGGTGTGTCAAAATTTTTTTTTAAAATCTCGATCCTTTTTTGACACACCTTGTATATTGGGGTTTTGATGGATATTACTATATAAATAAAGAAAGAAATGAAGAAAGAGGGCCAGATCCATGATCCATGATATATTCAGGTGGACAGCTAAATTAGTATTCACATCTTTGTAGTTCGAAGATCTTAGAGAAACCTCGGAAGAAAATTTGAGAACATTTGGCGTCATTAGAGCCCCAAGGAGAACCACCAGTTAATTCTGGTGAAAACAGGCAAATTTATGGTAATATCAAAGTTTACACGGGAAACATATATGTATATATATCTATATGTATATATCTACATGTATATATATATGTATATATGTCTATATATATATGTCTATATATATGTCTATATATATGTCTCTATATATGTCTATATATGTATATATGTATATATATGTATATATATTATATATATATATATTAATATGTCTATATATATGTATATATATATGTATATATATATATATATATATATATATTATTATGTATTTATATATATGTATATATATATATATAATGTCTATATATAGATTTCTCTGTATATATTTTCTCTCTATATATATATGTGTATATATATATATATATGTATATATAATTTGGGTGTGTGTGTGTGTGTGTGAGTCTCTGTGTGTGTGTGTGTGTGTGTGTGTGTGGAAACAATTCGTTCTTTTTTTCCTTACAAGGGAGCGTATATAATGATGATGTGAGCTTCATTAACAAGAACCAGAATAATATTTAATTGTCATCGGTATATCTTTTCGCATATCTATTTATCTATCTATCTATCTCTCTCTCTCTCTCTCTCTCTCTCTCTCTCTCTCTATATATATATATATATTATATATATATATATATATTAAACAGAAGAAAACAAAGCTACTTGCCTATGTGACAAATACACACGTATATTTATTTACTAAGCGTAGGTTAGATGCGGCACAAGGCCAGAAGTATGAGGCGCCCGATGAGAATCGAACTCATTAACAATGGTCTGCAAATCTAGCTCGCTAACCATTGCACCATATGAGGTCTCCATTGTTATTTACTCGCAATTTAGTAGTAAGGATTCTGCGAGACTAACCATTACTCTACGACAGTTTGATACAACCCCCCCCAACCAACCCCCCCAAAAAACAAAAAAACCCAACCCCCCCCAAAAAAAAAACGGACATTAAGCGAAATGGAGATATATTCTTATTGGAATGATGCCATCTCATCTTCGCAATATGAATGAGTAAATTATTTGTAAAGTACAAAATATACGGAACGGAACATTAGCCAAGATAAGAAAAAATATGTGAAAAACTAATTAGAAATATCTGCAGATTTCTTCGAGTGTGAGTGTTTGTCGATAAATTTCTAACGTCACACCCAAATATAAAGCGAAAAACCTCTCCTCAAAGTCCACTGTAATTCCAACTGTTAATATTACTAGGATCAGGTGTCCTTTCTTTTAACTTGGGCTGTAGTTTGTAGAGTTTGTTGTGGGGCTTTTCATTCCATAATTGCTGCCATTTGATTGTCATTATTTGCTTGATTTTTGGTTTAAGATCACTGTATAGCATAAGAATATTGTGACGTAATCTATGACGTAGAGCTATGACGTAGTTTTTGTTACAGACAGAAATACAATCTCCATTATTAATAGATAGATATATAAAGTAAAGTTGTCGGGGTGGCCTTATGTCGGTATCAGCCAGACAGCGAGTGAGTCTATCCTCTTTTCACTAGCGCTAGACCGAAAGAGATTATTTAGCATCTGAGTTCCCCGTATGGGTTTGGGGATAGTAGTACAGAACATGGTACTATGTTAGAAGATAGAATAATGTGACCATTCACACATCCTCTCTCTCTCTCTTTCTTTCTCTTAGAAAAAGAACCCACGAGTGTGAAAAAAATAAACAGCCCCCTGGGACTATACAACCTGCGTGTGTTGTTTCTGAAATAACGATGGCTTCTACTACTAAACGACTACTTCTGAAACTCGAACTTGGCTCTATGCGACAAATATCGTTCGGGTACACAGGGTAGATGGCAGATAATAAAAAGTTAGTCTCTCAAATCCATTAATTGTTTCGGTATTACATAATTGATTTGTTTATGTTTTAATCACACACACCACAAATGACTTTCACTTCGCTTACTATTCAAATCCTAATCTTTAAATATCTCCCTAGATATAGATAAACTCTTCATTATTTTTGCTCAAAAAAGCAGGATTTGTCGATAGTGAATGTGAATATATATTTACTGTGTAATTAATTAATTTCTTTTCCTCGGGACATACATACATACATAAATACACATCAACTGTCCTTTATATATGTATAGATTATAATGTACAATTATTTTGTAAACCTAGTGTGGCATAGGATCACAGAGGTAGGGCTCTGCATAAAATCTTCATTATTTTGCTCAATAAAACAAGCTTTGGCGATAGTATATGTGTATATATATATTTACTGTATAATTAATTATTTTCTTTTCATAGTTTCCTCCGGACATACATACATACACACCAACTGTCCTTTATATATGTATAGATTATCAAGGGCCGAGTTAGCTCAGTCGGTAGAGCGTTCGGCTAAACCACCTGGTTCCTAGTTCGATTCCGGTCCTCAACAACTCAGCGTATGAGTAGCACAGGGATCTGTGCAGTAAAGTAAGGAGCTGATGGTAGGTGTGGCGCTCCACCTCAGATGCCAAAACAATCTCCCTGGTCTAGCGCTATTGAAAAGGGGATAGACTGATTGGCTGATGCCGACTTTAGTCCGCCCCGACGACTTTTAATCATGTACAATAAATTGTCGAACTAGTATGGCATAGGGTTACAGACGTGGAGCTCTGCATAAGGAACAAGAAAAAATATACATTAGCGTATTGATCAATGAGATGAGCTTACGATCTATTGCTTTAGAGTTGTGTATTGTTCTTTTATGTTTTATGGTGAAATAAGAAAGTCTAAGGAAGGGTATTTTGTGCTGTTTGTTTTTTTTTTCTTTCTTTCTTTTTGTTCGGGGTTGTTGGCCCTCCAGTAGTTTGACAGGCGCATTATTTGTTCACAATAAATTGGCTTGTGAAGAATAAAACATTCAGAGAAAACCGCGGGAAAAAGGAAATAGAAAAATACGTAAAAGAAACGCACAATGGCGGGGGGGAGGCCCCGGGGGAAAAAAAAAAAAAAAAGGGGGAAAAAAAAAAAAAATTAAAGAAAAACAAAAAAAAGACTCTCTCATTGCTTAACATTCGGCCTTAACATCGGAGGAAGAAACCCAGTTTTTCCCCCCGCTCATAGCTAATTAACGTCAAATAAAAGATAAGGGGCTCTTTAAATGCGCTGCAGGAAAGGCAAACCGACTGCAGGGGTTGTTGAAGAGATAGATAGATGATAGTAAGAAGAGAGAGAGGAGAGAGAGAGAGACGAGAGGGGGAGAGAGAGGAGAGAAGAAATAGTGTNTGCAAGACCAGAGCCTCAGGGGGCGGTGGGTGTGACGGGGAGTTATTTTTAGGGGGGGTGGGGGAGTGATCCGGAGCCTATTAAGTTTAGAGCATTGAATAAAATTGCTTCGACCTGTTTCGAAAATTTAGGCCATTGGATCAAACTGAAGCCATACAACGTAAAAATAATCTCGAAACTAAACTGAAAAACATTTAAAAAAAAAAAAATAGAAACACAAGATAATAAAATGAACCTCAGGAAATTTTTATATGCCGGTGCAAAGAAGTCCGGGGGGGGGGGGGCCACAGCAATAGTTGGAATAGATGGTTGGACGATTGGCATTTGCGGTAGAAGGTGGAATTTGCAATCAGAAATTGGGAGTGCGTTTCTCAAGGCATAATTAGGGGGACCGTTTTGAATCCTCATATCTCGCGTCGAGTGTCTGCCGAAAGATTGAGCATTTCGTGAGGTAGGCGATTGAGTTGATCTATAACGAATCTAAATTTATCTATTGTCTGTTAAGAAGCCATAGAAAATCGATTTCCTGAAATAGGCTGATTATTGAGGCAAATTGAATAGCCGTCAGGGTTTTTTAAAGGTTCAATATCTCCACAAACTTCTATCTTCAAAGTTAGCAATTTTTTTGGGCATCAATGAAATCTAAAATAGGTGTTTCTTTTAAGTATAGAATTAGGGAATGTTTGAACCCTCATATGCTCCGTCAATTCCTCAAATTGAAGGCATTTCTTTTGAATCAATTTAATCCTCACATCATCTACCAAGTCCACCTAATGCAACGTTACTAATCAAGAGATGAAGCGCCCGGACATCTATATATCAAACAAAACCCTGGCCATTTTCACCTTCACATGTTAGTAGTTCCACATATGTGTATTTTTTCTTGATTGCAAATGGGAAGGCACCTAACTGGCTAATGGAAACGGTTTTCAATTCTACGGAGAGTTGCTCGACTAAATTTGGGCCACTAAGACTTGAAATTATTATCTGGGAAGCCACCTGACTCCAATTTGAATAATTCAAGTATAATTCTATGAGCAAGTGAAAGATATATATATATATATTATATATAATATGATTACTAATATATAGAGAGAGAGAGAAGAGATGAGTGTGGTGTGTGTGTGTGTGTGTGGTGTGTGTGAGCGAACGGACGAGCATGACAAGAGAGTAGCGAACGAACGAGGCCGAGAAAGAGACGACGGCAGACACAGACCAGACATACAAAGACAGACAGACAGACAGTTCGCTAAGAAGATGGTTTCGCTTTCCGGCCTCTGATCAGTCCGGCCTGGTCACTTTGGTACATGCACAGCGGGATTTCGAACGCCCGTTATTTGCGATAAACTTAATATATAATATAATCGTGTATATATAAGTATATAGTATGAATATAACATAGTAATATATATATATATATATAATATGATAAAAGTCGTAGTCTCTTCTTAGAAGATTAAATTTCTAGATTACTATTACTACGGTCTGACGGCATACATGAAAAATATTTCCTATAAAGACAATAGGATTTCTTAACTTCTGAAACCTGGACTATTATGATTGAGATAAACTGGAGGAACAGGTAGGTACCGAGAGAGACCGGAGGAGCTCATCAAAATAGAATTGACTACAGAGAACTTCGAGCCGGTCTTTGAATTCCGTTTGATCCTTGCTCTATAGACCATTGCGCCGGCCTGGCAATAGGCCCTAAGGTATTAAAGAGCTCTCGTGCTGTCCCCACTATTACCATTCCATGGCATGGGAGAGAGAGATGGGGATTCCATAATTTTTCCAAGGGGTAATGAGTATGAGTGCTATAGGAAAACAGCGCGTCCGGAGATTTGAACCTCGTCAGTCTCAGTCTTCGTTCCGTTTGGAGTCGACCTCACATAGACCCCTGTTTCCTACACATCTTCCGATGTGTTAACAGACCTTTTTAGAACACTACGGTGCCTCCACAAGTTTTACTCTAAGATTAATCCTGACAAGAAAACTATGAGAGTGGCATTTATCACTAACATCACTCTGCGTGTTTTATTTTTATGTAAACCAGTTCCCGTGCATTACAGTGAGGTGGTATAAAACCCCATAGCTTCGCGCGCCGCACGCCGTTAATGAGGAAAAAATTAACAAAGATTTTTTATCTTTTCATTCTTCCTTGAATTGTCGATGGGCGAGGATATATAAAATTAGTTTATAGATTATAGCTAATTTCTTATAGACATTATTAACACCCAGAACTTGCAATCTTCAGAGAACGGCAATAGACATAACCTATTCAGTCTTTATAATTAACAAAAATTTTTGCCTTTTTTATTAATACTATTTTGGGTATCAACATATCTACCTGCAGTATAATACGAATCCCCCGATATCCCCGACGATCTTACACAAAATGCTCCGCCTTTGTAATTAGAAAGTGAATATCGGCCGGGATTTGGTCGAACTGTCGTGACAGGAATTGTACAATTATAGGATTGGTTACAACAGGAGTACATACTTTTCATACTCTAGCACAACAAATGAGTATATATATAATATAAACTTATATATAATAATTAAGATATAATAAATATTACATTATTTCATCATGACATCGATCATTATTATATTATTATATTTATTATTATTTATTATACAATAGTAGTAGGTAGGGTAAAGGGGTAGCAAAAGAATTATTATGCAATTATTATATTAGTAGTAAGTATGTACAAAATGATTATTATTATTTATTATTATTATTATTATTATTAATTTTTATTATATTTGTAGTAGCAGGTATTATTAGTTATACAAAAAGTATTATTATTTTATTATTATTATTTTATTTTATTATTATTATTAGTATGGAGTATAGTAGTAGTAGTAAGGAAGGAATTATTATTATTAGTGAAGGTAAAGTAGAAGTCCGTCGGGGCGGCCTAAATGTGTATCAGCCAAATCAGCGAGGGAGTCTATCCCTTTCACTAGCCTAGTACCAAGAAGAATGTTTTTTGCATCTGAGGTGAGCGCCGCACCTACTCATCAACTCCTTACTTTACCGCACAGATCCCTGTGCTACTCATCAACGCTGAGTTGGCGAGACCGGTATGAACTTGAACCATTTGTAATTTCTGAGTCTAACCCGGCCCAGTAATTATTATTTATTATTATTATTATTATTGTATAGTGAAGTAGTAGTAGTAGCGAAAATCAATTATTGTTTATTATTGTTATTAGTTGTAATTAGCAGTATGTATATAGTATTGATCACAAAATTATAATAATAATAATAAATAATATAATAAATAATAATTATTATTATTATTATTATTATTAGTAGTATAGTAGTAGTGAAGTACTGGATTTAGTATTAGTATAGTAGTACAGAACAGTTATTGATTATTATATGTAATTCATTTTATTATCATTGTATTGTTGTTTGTATTATCATAATTATTATTATTATTATATTATTTCATTATTATTATTATATTATTAGTAGTAGTAGTAGTATAGTACAAAAAGAAGATACAGAATATGAATTAAGATAAGAGATCGCATAAAATATTTTTTCTAGCGATCACATCCAATGTTTGGTGGCATTTATATACTGATCATTGCCGGTTTTTTTTAATACGCCCGTCTGTGGCAGCAACGAACTTGAATAATTCAGTTTACGTTCCGAATATAAATTTAACAAGATTCAGGACGACAGTAAATATTCTCGTCTCGTAAGCCATTGTTAGTAAGTTTGAACTCCATTGTCCTCGGCTAATTGCGAAAACACTGATCAGCCAACCTTTCGAATTGCATAACTGGTGCCTAGAATTAAGGCCGGTACATACTGATAGCATCGGTTCCCGCTGGTTGGCATCCCTCCGTCTGGAAAGACGATTGGCGGTAAATGTCAAATTAAATTTTTTGAAACTACGCTAGCCTGGTTATCGAATTCAGCGTTTACTTACTCTAGCCATCTTAGGGACTCCTGTCCTGTCTGTTATCGGGGTTTACTCGCTCTGTCCTTAATTGTCGAGATCATGTAAGACTCCTTTTAGCGGCGATGGTATTTATAATAGACTCTTCCTAGTCCTAGATGTGGACGGACCAGGACAATTTGGGGTTTATGTGTTTGATTGTGTAGTAATTTCCCGCTGAGATCATATGGTATTGGTATATCTCCTTTCTATTCAAAACTAAATTCCTATGGAATCTGTCAATCTAGATATTTTTGTGCCGAAAACTTGGAACGACGTTTTAAATCGGGTAGTATTCAAAGTCAAATGCTGCTGTGAAAAAAATGTCAAATTATCTTTGGTTAATAGTTGTTCATCATTTGAACAAAGATGTGACTCAAAGAAACATTATCTTATAATGAATATTCTATGTGAACTGAAGTCTTCAGTCCTGTGTGCAGGGCGTGAAGTTATCATTATTTCTTTTTATGCTTTTTTAGAAAAAAATTTTTATTTAATATGACTTTACATATATTTTTTCTTTATGTATCTAATTATTTTTTTATTTTCTTTTTCTAATAGTAGGTTGATTGGGCGTGACTTCTGGAATTTAGGGTCGTGAAATTAAAACGGAAAGTTTTGGGTGGTCACATGACAGTTTACTACAGTCCTACTGAATTAAACATTTTTTGGCGAATTGGTTACGGTTTTAGGGGTAAGGTTGGTTTTTAATTTACGTATTGCTTAAAACAACAAAACAAAAAGCCACCAAATTACTATATACTTTAATTTGAAAGAATATTTTTTTATAATATAGTTCATCATTGAAATATACTTGCAATACTACAAAACAACTGTCTCAATCAATAGATTCACAATAATTAATTTCAATGGTTAATTAAATGTATGAGTCAATTTGGGGGTTTTGTTGTTTATTTTTTAAGGCTAATACGTAATTTAAATAACCTAATCCCCGTAACCGTAACCAATTCGCACATGTTTTAAGTTCATAGATGTAGTTAAATGTCATTGAGTACCACCTCAAAAAATCTTTCCGTTTTAATTTTCCGCCTAGAAATCAGAAGTCGCCGGTTATTGTAAAGGTATAGCTAACCCCCACCGCTCCCCTCGCCCCTTTTTTTTTTTTCCATTTTTTTAACTGGTTTTACAAGAAAAGAAGGATTGTGATTGAGGGCAACCTCTTTAAACATGAATTCTTGTTTCAACTGTGCCCAATACAGATGACTTTTTTTTGTGTTAGTGTGTCTGGGTTTATATTGTACTAAATTATAAAGATTAATATATTAAAAAATTATAAAATTATACATAAAAAAGCAACATAAACTAATATTTAGTATTTGGATTATTCAGGACTAAATATGTCCCTCATCTTTATTGTTATCTGCCAACATTTTCGGCCAGATAATGCCCTCTGGCCTTTTTCGAGTATTTCTTGTCGGACTCGAGAACCTTCTCTTCTTCGAAGTTCTGGAAACCTTCTTATATCGAAATTTTCGACAATGCTTCTGCATAGAAGCGGAGTCTTTTAGAATGATTAGGCGTACCTCATCTATCACCGTATTTCTCTTGCTGCATAAAGGAATTGATTTATGCGTATGTTGTGTCGGCGGCAAAACAGCTGGATTGTTGTATTACTTGGATTTTCGGGGACGATTGTCGCATTCTTTATTTTCATCTGCACAATAGTTCGTGACCGATGTGCCCTCTCAGCCTTCTTCGGATGTTGTCTTGTCGAACTCGGGAAACTTCTCTCTTCGAATTGGGAACCTAGTTTGTCGAAATCGGTAACCTTCATATCGTAATCGGGAGCCATCCACGGAATTGAAACCTAAGCCTTTATTATAACCTCGGGTGTAGACGTTTCGTTCGTTAAACTAGCCTGAGTAAAAAGTGTTAAGCGTATTATTATTCTATGTTATGTCGCCCTTGACAGGTTTAACCTGCAGTTTATGGGATCAACTGTCACTTAAACTGTATTAACTCAACGGACGCCTATAATTTTCACTACGGCATGTGTTCAAATTCAGTAGAATAAACACTGAACGTTACGTGGACGGTATTGTTGTAGCAAATGGACTCAATGATCAGAGTTCAAATCCCTGGGCCAAAGGTAGTTTGCATTTCCTGTTCACAATAATCCACCTTAAGAACGGCATGCATCAATCTGTTCTAGTTCGTTCTGGGTTGGGGTTTTACGATGTCAACGCGCTTGGGTTATATTAATTGCCGAATACTTCATTGGTATATTGGTATTCAAAAATGTTTTAATGCCCCAAAGTTTTGAAAAATAAAATCAATTCTTTAAGGACAATACAATCTCTTTATAAACTTAGTTTTCTATTTAGCCATAAGATGGACCCAACAGGTACTCCTACTCCAGGTCAGAGTGGACCAGGGAGCAATGTGATGAAGGGGTGCTCCACATTCGCCAAAACCTCGAATAACCTCACCAATCAGATAGAGTTCTGATCATTCCCAGACATGTAGACTCGCCTCACCATCCTTTCTAGCACCATATGATAAAAGGGTGATTGGGCTCCATAACGGGCAGATTAGGGTGTGGGAAAATCATATAGGTACTTGAGGGTTGACGTTGGCAATCTGTCTCTAGGATGGGTCGGAAAATACATGAGCGAGAGGTAAACACCATTAACTCTGTTAATATTAAGTGGTAGTACATGTTAGCGGTCCTTTATGGGTTTAAATAGCCAACGTGCGTTTAAAAATGGTGTAAAAAATGCTGATTAACCAACAAAAGTGAATTAAACAAACCGTCTTTTGTGCATATAAATGAACTCAAACGGGTTGACATGCCTTAAAATCAACCAGCTAAACGACACCCACCACTAAATATACAGTCTGAAAAACAACAGCGAGCACGAACAACAGCAGCAGCAAACGCAGGCAGCCACTGAGAACAGCAACTTCTGGTAAAAATAACCAAGAAGGAAACAGAGAAGCCATTAACTCTAGTCATGTAAGCAGGTAGTACATGTTAAAGGTCCTCCATTTATTGGTTAAAATAACAAACATGAGTTTAAAAAATGTGTGTAAAAATGTGAGTAACCAACAAAAATGATTAAACAAAACGTCTTTGGCATAAAAGACTCAACTTAAGAATCAAACCAGGGCCAAACAACCACCCAACTAAAAACAGCAACTTCCGGTGAAAAACCCATAGGAAGGAGGACAAAGGCATTAAGATCGTTCACGTGACTGAATAGGCCCACCAGGAGGGCTATGAGAGTAGATTTTCAAAACATCACTCTGCGTGTTTAATTTTGAAAACCATTGCAATTCAGTGAGAGTGTATAAAACCAAAAAAAGATTTTTTACATTTGAATAAAATTAGTGTATAAGAATATCTAAATTAACCTTCTTTAATTACTACTCTACCCAAATATAAATATCTGAAATCAATCATCATCATGCATCACCCAATCATCAATCAAAGGCATGGTGGACAAGCCACGGTTTCCATTGCTTTCTGCTATCGCATCCCTAGTTGTTTATTATTGCAAGTTTATAGACTTGCAATTCCATAATCTGCATGAGGAACTGGTTTATGTGAGTTTCTTGCTTGGTTCAGTCCACACTGGTGTGTCCATATGAGGAGTCCATAGGCGAACATCCACCAAATGAGTCCCCTTTTATACTCCTAAAGTGCACGCAATGTCATATTTGTTAACCTTGTTTGTGTGATGCAACGGTAAGTTGGTTGTAGAAACGGTCGTTCTGTGGGGTGCTGCTTTTCCAAGATTTGTTCAAAACCGTATGCAGCATTTTTGTATATTCCTATTGAATAATTACAGTAGAAGGTTGACGAAGGCTTATCATATTTGATCATTAACCAGTTTGCATCTTCCTTCTACTAAAACGACTGGCATGTGATTCGTTTTCTTTTTTCTGGTTTTAGTGAACTACGTAGGCCTGGGCGTGTTGATATGGAGGATGAGCTTCTGCCTTAGCAGCAAATTCCAGTTTTCACTTACGTTTTTATTTTCATATTTTTAGCACGGACATGCATACATACATATATAACATACAAATGTGCTTTATATATTCTAGTTTCATTTCTTTATTGTTGATGGCAAATGCTATAAGAATATATGTATCAATAGTAAGCTTCAAGAAGACAAATAATATGATAGAGAATCGAAGAAAGAAAAAGGGAAGAAAAGTTATCAGCTCATTGTACACTCTTACCCTGCGTAATAGAAATTGGAATCTGAAATCGTTTTCAAAATGGTTCGCAGACTCGAGCTGTATTTACTAAGACTGAACTGACAATGGAATGAAAAACATTAATGTTCGTTTAAAATTACAATTTTCTCCTTTTGGAAATTTTGTGGAACTCAGATTTTCCTCACTGAAAGTTGAGTTTTACATGAATAACCTACCAACCCCTTTTTATCATATGGTTGCTAGAAGGCGGGTGACTGAGGGTCTACAGTCCTCGGGAATGACGTTAAACTCTATCTGCTGTGGGAGTTCCAGTTTTGATGTTTTGGGGAGTGTGGAGCACCCCTTCATCAGTCCATTGCTCCCATGGTGCCGACTCGTGGACCCAGGAAGTGAGTAGTACTGTGTAGGCCTCCAATCTATGGTTTGGATAGAAAACTTGCAGTTTAATAAACAAAATTGTATATGATGCACTATTAAAAATAGAAATTATTTCAAAACTTTGTCAGCATCTAAACGCTGTTTTTATGCATGAGTATTCCGCATAGAAAATAATCCAAGGGGTTGACAGCCGTAAACCCAACAACTAAACAAACGAATAACCAGGTTGCCCATAAAGTTATAAATCCACTTTATCATTCTTTCAATCCGCAAACGATTCCTTCATCTAACATTTACATAACGCGGGAACTCGTGTAAATGAAAAGACAGAACACTTTTCTTTTCTTTTATTTTTTTTTTCAAATTGGCATATTTTTTTGTTCACATTTTAGATGCGAGCTAAAGGATCAAACGAAGCACATGCTTGCTTTTCGACAGATAATAAAAAGTAGGTGGCACATCGGCGTCCGACATGATTTTTAAAAAAGTTCATTTTGCTTACTTTACCAACGATTCATTAATCTATCTGGCTACAAGTGGAAATATGAATGTATATGTATCAGAATAAAGGCGAAAAGGAAATTGTAAGTAGAGATTTGAAAAGTGAAGTGAATGGTAGATGAAGTGAAAGTAGAAACTGAAAGTGAAAGTAGAAATCATATCAATTTCTACTTTCTCTTCATTTTCGTTTTCATAAATAGATTAAGATGTAGAAGTATGGTAAAGAGAGAAGTGAATATTCGCTTCCTTATTCGATGGGTCCCAGAGTTATTAAAGATATATATTTTGTGAAAATTCATATGCAAATAATACAACCCATAAGAAAGCGTTCTTGTCTTTTTTTATTTTGTAAAATGAAATTCGATTTAATGTATTCGTTTTGGCGGTCATTTTGTGACATTCTATGAAATTATGATTTAATATTTGGAGTGTGTGATAAAATTGAGGCCAGACGAGCAAAAGTCATGTAATATAAAAGCGGACTATTTTAAGATATTCGGATTCGTATTATACATAATATACTGTTGCATACGGCAGAAATAGGTATTGAAATAAAAAATGGTTCGCATTTTTTAATTAAAAACTGAAAGTGTAATGGGCCGTCTCGAAAGGTAAATTTAAGAGATAATTCTACTAACTAGATTTTATTCCACGCATCGACAATTCAAAGGAATTAAAAAAATCTTTTTTTGGTTTTTAATTACACCGTCACTGAATTGCAATGGTTACAAAAATGGAAACACGCAAGAGTGGCATGTATGATTAATCCACTCTCATAGTTCTTGTCAGATGTAATTTTACGTAAACTTGTGGAGGCACGTGGTGAGTGTGACTAAGGGTTACACGTTGCTAACCGGAAAGAGACATAACCAGAGAGAGGGATTCAAGAATCATCCGTGACGCAGCTGTTTCCTATTAGCACCGATACTCATCATCCCTTGGGTAAATATTGAATCGCATAACTATTCTCTCTCCTCCATGGGTACATAGTTGTGGGACTGACGGTCTAGCATCTTTAATATTCTTGGTATTTTGGTGTGTGCACGGCCCGGGTGGTCTAAAGAGAAAGAAAAGCGGGAATTCAAAGAGGCTCAGTTCTGTTAGTCAATTCTATTTTGAGAGCTCCTCCTCTCTGCGACGGTGTCCCTGGACGTGCCTCCATTTATCATACATCGGTGCTTAAAAGATGTTCAGAAAATTTAAGATCCCCTTCGTTATAGGTAAATATTTTAATAGTGCCGTCTACCATACCGGCTTGAATAGTAATTAGCAAATTTAATTTTCTAAGAAGACTACGATAGTGAAGATTATATTATATATTATTATACTATATATATATAGTATATAGTATATTAACAACAAGGCGATTATTTATATTAGTCTAATGTTTAGGTCGAAATCTGGGCGGCTTCTTTCATACAGTGACAGGCCGACTGATCAGAGCCGGATAGCAGAAACCTCTTTTAGGGCGAATCCGGTCTTGTCCTGTTGTCTTTGTTGTCTGTCTGTCTGCTCTTGTCCCTCTTTCTCGCTCGTCTCGTGTTCGCTTTACTCTCTGTCAGTCGTGTGTCCGTTCGCATCACAACAGCACAACAGACACAATCACACACACCAACTCTCTCTTTCCTTCTGTCTGTCGTCTCTCTATATATATAAGTATATAGTATATCTATATATATATAAGTCTCTTCACTTGCTCATAGTAGGAGATTATACCTTGATTTATCAAAATGGGAGTGGTCAGGTGGCTCCCAGATAAATAAATTCAAGTCTAGTGGCTCCAATTTAGTCCGAAGCAACTCTCTGCGTAGATAATTGAACACCTGTTATCATTTAGCAGTATAGGTGACCTTGCCCATCCTGCAACAAGAAATAAAAAAATGCCGACATAATTGTGGAACTATCTCAATAGTGTGAAGTGTGAAAAATGGGCCGAGGGTTTTGTTTGATGATAAAGTCAGATGTCTCCGCCGGGATGACCGCTTCAATCTCTGGATAGTAGACTTGATATATGAGCTTGGTAGATGATGTTGAGGATTAAAAAATGATTACTCAAGAAATTGCTCAATTTGGGAAATTGAAAACGGAGATATGAAGGTGCTTCAGACACCCCGCTAATATATACTAAAGAAACACCGTTTTTTAGATTAATTCATTGCCTGCCAAAAAAATGCTAACTTTGATAGATTTGTGGAATTTGAAGCCTTTAAAAAAACCTGACGGTGCTCAAAATCACCTATTTCAGAATCGATTTTTTATTGGCTTTTCAGATATAATTTAGATTCGTATATCAAACATGGTACCTCAGAAATTGCGCTCATGGGAACTGACGGAGATATGAGGATTCAAAGGTCCCCTAATTATGCCTTAAAAGCATCCATTTTTGTGGCAAATTTTAGTGTCGATTTTATTGGCTTTTCAGATAAATTTCGATGCGTAGATCAACGTGGTACCTAAGAAATTGCTCAATTTTGGAAACTGACGGAGATATGAGGGTTCAAAGGTCCCCTAATTATGTGAGAGCAATTCGACTGTTCCACTTTTAATTCTGATCTTGTGCCAGACTTAGTTGAGCTTAGTAAACGAGCACCATCGTTGAGTATGATCCTTAGGATCAACTCACCTTTGAAGTTCTTGTGCTTACTAAGCTAAAACTAGCCCGAATCGATATCAAAATAAAGGTAACCGCATCAGTTCTCATAGCATGGCTAGTCACACGTGACTTTTTTTTTCTAGACTAAAATAGCTCAGTAAATCCTATAATATTTTCTATGTTCTACTAATGTTTATTTCGATAAGATACATATTGACTCTTTAAGGCAATAACCTTTTGTATGTCGGCCGATTGATCACCTCGCCTTTATCTGTTTATCCCTTTTATCAGTCTCGCTCGGGTCATATTGATCTCATTCCGTTCATATCGATCTCAATTTGTTCGTATCTCTCTATCTGTCCAGCGTCTGTTCATACACATAGACATATTTATTCATGTCTATCATGTTTGGTCATATCTTTACATCTATGGGTCTGACTTTTGACAACACTTCGTAAATAAATATTATATATTTCTGTGCAATTCTCTCAGTCAGAATCAGTTTGTTCATATGTGCCATTTTCAATTCATCTTAAAGTAACCGAGTCTATCTATCTAGCTAGCTAGCTAGCTATCTGATTCTGTTAATATCTATCTTTATAATTTTTATCTACATATCTATATAAATGTCTTTAACATAGGTCATTCATATATATCAATCTATCAATCTATCTATTTATGTTTATGTAGCTAAGTCTATTCATATCTATCAATCTATCTATCTGTATATCTATCTATCTATCTATCTATCTATCTGATTCTGTCTATATCTATCTTTCTTTACTTATATATATATATATATATATATATATTATAATATTAATAATATATATATATATATATTTATATATAAATGTAAAAGAGTCTATTCATATCTATCAATTAATAATCTATCTACCTATATGTTATATTTATGTAACCATCTATTCACATCTATCTATCCACTTCTGTTCATGTCTATCTTTATTCATATCTCTCTATATCTATGTAGCTGAGTCTATTCATGTCTATCTATCTATCAATCTATCTATCTATCTATCTGATTCTGTCCATATCTATTTTCTATTTATCTGATTCCGATCATCTACCCCTCTTGTTCTCTCACACTGTCTGTCTCTGTCTCTGTCTGTCTGTCTGTCTGTCTCTGTCTGTCTGTCTGTCTGTCTGTCTCTCTTTCTCTCTCTCTATATATATATATGAGACTATACCTATGCCTAGATATTGAATCTATTAACCCAACCATCACTCACTATCTCTCTCCTCATTCTTTCACTCTACCTTCCTGCTTTCTCTCTCTTTCATCCCTCTCTCCCTCTCTCTCTCTCTCTCACACACACACACACACACATATATATATATATATATATATATGTGTGTGTGTGTGTGTGTGTGAGTGTGTGTGTGACTATTATTGTTTCTGTCTGCCTCCGTTAGTATTTGCAATCTCTGCTTGTTCGTTTCCACTTATCAGCACTATCCGAAATGCCCGAACAGACAAACGCCATCAATTCTCCGTGCATTTCTCAAGCAAACATATCTGTCTTGTTCGTTCTAAGTGTCGACCTTGAACAAACCTTACAAAATCGATAGAAACAGACTCTAACATCCAGCGGGAAGATGTCCTAAACAGTCGACAAATCAAGAACACATTTCATATTAACGAACAGACACAAATAACACAACGCGCCATCGACTTTTTCAAAAAATCTATCTGGACTGTTTCTACAAAAATCTCGCGAACTTTATATCTGAAATAGAACGGTCCGTGTTCATATCCGGCTAAATGTAGCGTTGAGTAGGGGCGGCGAGCACAAAATCTCATTTCGTTACAGTATAAATAAATTTCGTTATGTTATGAACGACAATCTCCTTCCAGGCTTTGTTTTTCACTTGATGGTTTATTTACCACATTGTCTTCTGAAAAGTTCTCAGCCAAACCAAAAAGAGATTTTCATAGAGCCATGATACGTAAACACTATTCCACGTATCCTTCCAGGCTTTGTTTTTCACTTGATGGCTTATTTACTACATTGTCTTCTGAAAAGTTCTCAGCCAAACCAAAAAGCGATTTACGTAGAGCCATGATACGTAAACTCTATTCCCCGTATCCTCGCAGGCTTTGTTTTTCACTTGATGGTTTATTTACCACATTGTCTTCTGAAAAGTTCTCAGCCAAACCAAAAGGCGATTTACGTAGAGCCATGATACGTAAACTCTATTTCACGTATCCATCTTGCAGTTCAACAGTATGGGTAAATAGTAGATCAGACTATTTTTGTTACGATTTTCTTGGCCATTCTTTAAGCTTCAAGCAATAGCGCTTGTCCAGAGGAAATCCTTATCAAAGAATCCTTTGGTTGTTCCTCAGTAGTGCAAGTTCTTCGTCAATGATTGCAAATGGATGTCTGTCAGTATCAGTGAATAAGTAGTCAATCAGCCACTCATTATGGTTGTTGATTGGCGGAATAATAAACCAACTGACCTCGCCCAGTCTATACATTTAAGTGGTGTATTGTGGCACCCCTTATATACAAAAATATTATAACAATTTTTGGTCAGACTGTTTTATTTTTCTTACCCATTTAATAAATTTGATGATTTTACCTACTTGTGATACAAACCCCCTTATATTGAATTTTACACCCCCCATCAGGCAATATCTTTCAAAAACATTTTACACCACCTGGAGGGTGTTATTTGTGCTAGTGAAATATTATAACAAAAG